>OX246737.1:4903545-5312969 GCA_945910005.1 Isoperla grammatica
AACAGAAGTATATCTTAGAACTAC
This sequence comes from Isoperla grammatica, assembly GCA_945910005.1. Classification (NCBI taxonomy): domain Eukaryota; kingdom Metazoa; phylum Arthropoda; class Insecta; order Plecoptera; family Perlodidae; genus Isoperla; species Isoperla grammatica. Next base: position 4,903,570 of record OX246737.1, read on the forward strand.
AAGGTTGTACTGTATAATTGCTGATTTCTTCAGAATTTGAGAGTTTCGATTATGTAATTTAGCTAAAAATTTATATTTCTCAATTTTTTATTTTGATTAGTTTTTGTGCATAAAACGAAAAACATGCGCAAGCCTTAAATAAAAAATAAATAAATAAATTCACATTTAGAGTCTACCCACTCAGTAATTAAACTGATTTGCAGTGGGGGACTTTAATTTAAAGTGACTAAACCAACCCTGTAGACTTCGAACACCATCGACGAGTGAGCGATAACCAATCAAAGATCGATATTTCAAATATGAAACAGATGAATCAGTGATTGGACAGTGCGAACACCTGCGGACAGATGCCAGAATCAACAAGGCCGATTCAGAAACAAGGCCGATTCAGAAAAAAGCTGTGATTTTTACACGTTTTGTATCTGTATAAGAGCGACTATCTGCACCGTTCAGTGTAATAGACAGATTCAGTGCCATAACCCGTGCAGAACGGTGTTTGCACTTAGCAGTCTAGCAACGGATTGGCCATCCCATCCCACGCAACGCGTCAATTATTGGAACAGTTGGTCGAGTGAATGAAGACAGATCAACGTTTGACGTAATTGAAACAAACGCGTGGGTTTGCGCGTTCAAGTTGAAGCCCCACTGTAATCAGTCACTAATCAGCACAATGGCTTAATACGTCACACTCGTCTGACGACAGACAAGAACAGTCGTCAGAGTTAGAGAAATCCATACATTTCACAGGACTCGATTCACGTCGCTTAGATATATGTACGACTCTGAACTGAGTTCTAAACCAGTACGGGTTTCAAATATACAGTGAAGCTAATTTGACGTTGGTAATTGTGAGTCAACCAATGAAAGTCAGTGTGACTTTGACGTCATTCACTATAGGTGACCATAAATTGAGCTCTATTTACTAACAGACGTCTTATAAATCACTGATATAGCAAAGATTACAAACTAGGGTGTAATCTTTGGTTATAGTTTCAACGCAAAATAAGACATTTTCTATTTGCGGGCGAGTCCTTTTTAAATGAACGTATTGCCATAAATTTAGAGTAAGTTAATAGACTGTTGACCTTTTACGTCTACGGAATGTCTGATCGTGAAAGTAAATCTAACCGTACTGAGTCGAGCGTCTATAGTGTAAATGTTACCTTCAAGTCATGGCCGCTCTTACAAGACGGGTCTCGAACTCACGACCCTTCTCCTGCTACTCGGGTGCTACCATTGAGCTACACTGAGCTACCCTGAGCTACGTGCCAGAATATAACGCGTCTCACCCTCACTCTGATTGGCTATGTCTACGTCAGAACTTCTGGATCAATGGTCGATTCCTAATATTTCCTAAATTTCTTAGGGACTACTTTAGTCTTCTTGTTCCCGTGGGAGACGGACGGTTGCCGCAATGGAAGCCCGCACAACACAAGTATTCTTATTATGTCTGACTAGCCTAATCGATGTCATCACGATGATTACATCGGCAAGGAAGGCGGTAAATCAAACTATTTAGTCTGTCAAAATGTGTGCATTAGAACAAATGGATACACGTTTGCACGTATTACAAAACAACGGGACAATGATTGTTTCAATTGAACATATACTCTCACTAAACGTGTTCAAATTGTTTTAAAATACTTAAAAATACTTAAATTGTTGTCCATAAAGCAAGTACTTATAGATATTTTCATACAGTTTTTCAAGGAATAATTGTTGAAAAAAGCGGTTGTTATGTCCGAATGATAAACTAAAAGAATAAATGCCAAACAAATTACATACCTAAAACTTTCAATGTCTCCTTCATCCACCCTCACATCACATCACATCACATCACATCCTAGTATTGCGATCACGTGACATTGAACAAATTTTCCGCGTTTACATTTCTTGCGGTGAAACCTCACGATTGAAATTCATCATCGTATCTCCTATAAAAGTGACGTTTTCACCCGAGGAATTGTCTGTCCATACATCTTGCAAGTGCGCACGTCCAAGTAATGCAACCACCTCACCTGAACCTAACTGACTGACTGACTGAGACCCTTGAGCGCAATATTGCGCAACCCACCTATGTAATTAGGACGCGCAAGTAATTAAACATTACTGTAGATATTAATTATGAACGGTACCGGTAATGTATTTTGATTGTTTGTGAGATATGATTATCGTGCTGTTACTTCTTAGGCGGTTCACTGATGTAACTGTATAATCTAGTCGGTCAGTTCTTACACGCACTAAGAGGATTGTTTTTACCGGAAATCGCTCATGATACAAATTTGGAATATTCATTCAGACGTCCGATCACATCGCTGTTCTAGTGAAGATTCCCGTTTGAGCCCGGGGTAGAATTTGGCCCAGGGTGACTCTGCCAGTCGTAAGAGGCGACGAAATGAGCTCCTTCCCTTTCCCTTTCCTCCTCTCGTCCTCCTACTGGTTCGTTTCCTCCCCTCCCCTATGTCATATGACCTAGTTATCAAAACCGAAATTAATCAATAAACAAATTTCACCTGACAAAATTTAAAGAAAACTTTTAAAAAAGGTGCAAGTGAACAGCGTAAATGTACAAAACATTACCAGCCGATAGGCACAATGCCAAATGTGTCTCATTTCCTCATATCGTAGACTCGTTGAGCATTAAAAAATTATCGAACTTCTCATTCATAGATCTTCGCGTTCAACAATGGAAAGTGAGACAATGATGCAGCTCCATGCAGCTGATTATAGTGGGTGGTTGAAACCTTACGCCTTACGCAGGAGTCGGTTGACGTAAGGCGCGTCTACACAAAATGATTAATGTGTAAGTCGTAAGGTGTATGGTTTAAGGTTTAATGTTTAAATCGTAACGTTGTCCCCGCCCCTAAATATGTCTTTGAAAGATCTGCGACTACGTAACGAACGTTGATTGGATGGTCGTAAGCCTTACGACAGTAGTTCGATCTTGTTCAACTACTCTTAAACACTAATCATTAAACATTACACCTTACGACTCTGTGTGAACGCTAACACGTAAATCATATGCCTGAACTTGCTTAAACCATAAACCTTAAACATTAATCATTTTGTGTAAACGCGACTTTACACCTTGTTGTAGGTGGCTTTAAAACCAGTAAAAAGTCTGGTGTGCCCTACTCCTACTCCATCTTGCCCTGGGAACTGCATCGATCGCCCATGCGGTGGGTCTGCTGTAGATGAGCTGTCACGTCTAAGAACGTACGAAATAATGCACATACATGAGATATACATCCCATGCTTTGATCCTTGGTGCCTGGGCCACGCCTTGGACCTATAGGTGGATTCTCGGACAGTTAAGTGTGTTCAATTCTGCAGCATCCGATGTATATTGATCATATTGCCACACTTTCCAACAACATTTAGTCAAGGATGGCTCATAAGAGACGACAAAATGAGGTTCTCCAATTTCCTTTTCCATCCATTAAAACCTCTTTAAATCTATTTGCTCCCTCCTATACTTGTCCCATTCCTCCAATCTCCTTCGCAGACATATGATGATGACCTAGTTGTCGAGTAATTATGTCACTAAATCCCCAAACTAAAAACCAACGACACAGCTGTTACTTTGTCCACTCTCTGATTTTTTTTTCATTCTTGAAACAGATTTCTGAATGATTAAGTTTTTACATTTATATCGACGTATAATGTTTGGAAGCAAGATTTGTCCTGTTGTGGCATTATGGAAATGAAATTATCGATCTTTCCCATCAAAACGAAATGCGACAGCTGTTGTTGTCCTATATTCGTTATTTTCTAGAAGGGCCTGAGAAGAATTCTAAATGTCCTCTAGTTGATAAGACCTCCATTCTAAGCAGGGGTGTATTGATTGCACGACACCGTCCGCAAGAGAGGCAGGAAGGGGTGCAGGGTGGAACCCGGAAATGCAACTACCCCCCCTGTACTCACGGGTGCTGGCTGTGTACGGGGTGGTATCCTCTGCTCGGCGACCTCGCTGATGCTGGGGAAGTGTCTGACTGGACCCCCGACGCTCATCCCCCTCTCCCCCCTCTCCCCGCGCAGGCGCAGCGACGCCGAGCGACGTAGGGCGCCGGGATCCGGCCTAGGAATGCGAGTCTCACCCGGGTCCTCTGCGCATCTGCCTCTGCGTCGGTCCATATCTCCTCGAGATACTGAAAAAACAAATAGTCATTTGAAATATATTTTTATATTGATAATTGCACGAAATTATCGGATTTTAAACGGGAAATTCGAAAACTGGTACGTTTCTGGAAACTATGGAGGAAATGCAATAAAAAAAACTCGTGAAAATTGTGGGGAAAAGTAGAGAAAAGTGAGAAAATGCGTGAATCCTGCCAGGAGATCAGGAAACGAGAGGAGCAAACGAATTGCGAGCGCGTTGAGGGGGTGGAAACGTAAACATTGAGTTGCGCGCGAACCTTGTTGGAGGGGAGGTTTGCATCAATTAGCCAGCGGTGTAATTTCTATCCTAATTATATTATAATGCTTTACGTTACGACAGAATAATGGGCAAAGGACAAAAACTCGTTGTTTAAGATTAATGCGAAGTTGTGTATAATCTATTCAAATAAATTAACATATTTACGTATGCGTGACAGTTTTTATACGCCCCGTGCTAATTGTATTGGCTCTCGCGCCCTGCAGAGCCCGCGTATCAACTAACACTGGGGGTATAATTTAAATGTGCACCCCACAGGCAAACACAGTATAGCCGTACTAAATAGTAAATATTATATATTTATACCTCACAGTAAGTGTCATAAAGTATGCAAATTTTGGAGCTTTAGAAAACTTTCAATAATCTTAAAATATACAAGTTAATAATACAAATTTGAATGTGAGATGTGTTACTATGAGGCCTAGTAATAATACTCTTACTAGGGTTAGGGATTTGTTCAGTTTGGCGATTGATTTTATTTCATTTATTCTAGAGAGCCCGGAGATAGTTGAACAATTTAATCATCACGCAGTAGTTATTAATTAATGAGCTTCCTGTATAAAATGAATTCCCCGTCCATAAAACTCTCAAACCAGCTGATCAGGTCTGGTCAGTGAAATCAACAACTCCATGTTCACCATAAAATGTATAATTGTCTGAAAGCGAAACGAAACAATTACTATAACAAGTTTGAGTTCAAGTCGGTGAAGATTACTGAAAAACACGTAAACAAATAATATTATTGTATTTGTGTAATTATATTCGCTTTCCAAACAGTGAGTATGGTATCGTAAAAACACGTTGGTGTGCCCAAGTTTAGTAGTCTGGACGTTACAAACAAAGCCTATTGTCCTATGAGAGAGAAATCCTAATCGATGTATTATCTAATGAACTGTACTAACTACTTTAGTCATTAATGTGGATAACCCGAAATAATTAGGGAAGCACGGTTTAACACCCACTGTTTTGGTACTATGCAGTATGTATGCACAGGGCGCGAATTGATGGGGGGATCCCCTCTCTGGTAATTTCATCCCTGTCTCTGTTTTACTGAAAGGTATCCCCGCCGGGGATGGCTAAATCCCACCTCTGGATACCCATCTCATCTCATATTACATCAAGTGACTTTATCTTGAAACATTAATAAATAATGCGTCAATTAACACACATATTCCTGCCAGTAAGTGTTTAGACATTTATAAACTAAACCCATAAACCTATGGATGGACTCTCAGATCGCTTCTAAGGCCATCTCGAGGGCAATAATACCCCCAAAAGACATTTGCCTCCGGCGGCTGGGGCTTAGCCCCAGACCCCTTAAAGCCCACGTAGATAATATACTTGGGCGCCCCCCCCCCCCCCCTCAGTCAAGCCGTCAACTCGCACCCTGTGTCTACACTCGGAGACGTAATTAAATCAAGGGTGGTACAGAATATATGTCTTTACTCTATAACCACTCTCCCCTGTACCCTCCCTCTTGGCTTAATCTAATTTACGAATCAATAGGAAACATACGTCGATGAGCAATAACAATCAGAAACCATATAGAATACACTTGTTCTGTCACTCCCTTGATTCACTCATATCGCACCGTATATAGTTCTACACCACCCGGCCAGTGCATGTAATATTGACACAGTACTGTAAAATGTACATACTATTAATAAAGTATCCCCACTATCCTTTGTGTTTACTGTGTCGCAACTCGCGTGCAAACTTATCAAGTGTCACATTTAAATTATTTAGTATTATACTTGCGGATCAATAAACATTGTTTTTTATTATTGTTGTGTCTTCGTCTTGCGCAACATCATTATACATAACTGAATACATCACCAATAGCTGTCACGACATACACGTTTGAAAATATGGAGTTATTCTGTGAATACATCTTTTTGCTCGGAAATAAATCGGCGCGTGTAACCCCCCCCCCCCCCCCCCCCCCTCCGTCTGTTGCTCTAAAACCGAGTGGAGGGGACTATTATTATTATTATTATTATTATTATTATTATTATTATTATTATTATTATTATTATTATTTATCAGCAACAGGGATGAACCCCACTAGTGTGACAATATAACATATTATATCTAAACTACAGCACAATTAAACTTAGCCGTCATTAGTGTGCTTCATTCTATATGTGCAGATATTTTCATGTTTCAAGATCTGCAACTAGAGTTAGGTTGGTACTCAGTCACATGACGTCACTCACTCGACAGTGACGTCAGCACCGGACCTCTTTCGTCGCGGTCACTGTTGTAAACCCATTACACAAATTGGTGTTAGGTATGCATGCGGGCTCCCACGTCGTGCAAGTTTTCGTGCATTGGCAGTAAACCGTAAATGAATATTTCAACACTAAAACGGATAGGCTACCTGCGGGATCCTGATCAGTAATGCAAACCACGAGTACCATAGAGTTGAAATATGGGTCATCATGGCGCCGTGCCATGCCGGGTTGCTGTGCTGGAAGTGCACAGAATGAGTGCCAAGAATTTGGTTTACTGTTTTCGCGTACAGTACAAGTGAATGTGTAGGCCTGACTTGCAGATAATTGTGTTTTCTTGAACGAAACATCATTACCGATGCTTTCGTCATAGAGTGATTCGTGATTGACAGTGACTCCCCTTGTCAAAATAATAAACCGATAGAGGTTAATTTGTAATAAAAATAGCCATAGTGCTCGTGTTTTTTTTTTTTTTTTTTTTTTTTTTTACGAACAAATATTGAATATGTACCAATCAAAGAAAGATACAATATTGTGTTACCTAGCAACAGATCGTTTGTCCGATCTAGCTAAATGACTGGTGCTATCTCACCAAAAACCTCTCACTCTCACAGCGGCCCTCAATGACAATGTTATACCTCAGTGAGCCATGCTGCAAGCTTAAACTATATGGAATGTTCAGTTAGCTTACCTACCTCACACACCACACCTTACAATTCTTTGTGCTAAATAACGTTCTAAAAGCAGACATGCACCTCACAACACTTACTACTCGATACTGTCACATCTTCGCGCACTCTACTCTGCTACACCAACCGTTCTAAGACTCACGCATTGAACCCGATTACGCTCTATATTTACAGCTAGCGGTGTTATCAATGAATAGGAATCTCAATGTGATAACAAGACCCGCTTGTTCTGTGCGCCTAATTACAGAGTAAGGCGGGTTCACGGCCACACGACACGACAATAACGTCACAATCATATCAGGGTAATAATTAGTGCACATGGCAAAGTAATTGAGATACCTAACGTGACAGAGAGAATACCAATAAGTCTGAATACATACACACATACATACATGTATTTTGATTGTTTTGGTAAGCACGAAGTAAAAAAAAAAAAAAACAAAATTTTTGTATTGTTAATGTTAAACTAGAATGTTTAATGTAAAATGGCTGTATAGCTGTATTTAAATCCTGAATAAATAAATACCGGCACATAAATATAAGAATCACAAGTGATATGGTCTCAAAACTACGAAAACGTTCCTCAACTCCGATTGTAGTTGCTCATCTATATAGATGTCATCCGTTGCACATTATTTCTATTTGTAAATTATTATTTTTTTTACTCTAGTGCAATTTTTTACTTTAAACAAAATATGAATGTAAGTTAACTTTGCACAATAAAGAACTTTAATTTCATTTCATTTAGTGTACAAATAAATTAATGCTAGGGTAAAAAAGTTTATATTCTCTGTTAACCTTGATTTTATATAATAAGTGCAGTGTGCACGCCTATTATGCGGTTTTTCAACGAAAATGAATAGATCCAATCATAGCGTTCGTTTCTCTATTACGCACAGCAGGTCTTCCGCCTCATAGAGTGAATTATAGACTGCTCCACTATAAGTAGAACTAGAGCAGTAGGCAATGAAGTAGCTCCACCACTGTATACGAGCTAGGGTGGGACATCTTGCGAGATAATGTACGTTATTACCCATAATATCCATGCATGTTATTGACAATCAACTCTGCCCTCGATTACTAGAAGTAATGCTCCGTGAATGAGAGTTTCAATTATTATTGCGAGTCTATCGGGTCTCAAAGCCCATGCATTCTCTTGCAGAGTAGGTCCGTTGGAAATCGGTTACATGTTGACAGAGTGAAACAAGAAATATTTGGTGTCCAGCCAGTCAAGCACGAAAACAAAATGTCCGAATACTGAGCGTATTCCATGAATCAATCAATCAATCAATCAATCAATCAATCAATCAATCAATCAGGTGTAATTCAAGTATCGTATATATCACCCATCAATCAACGATAGTAACAGTTTCATAGGGGGGGTTTGTGGGGGGTGGTGGGGGGGGGGGGAGGGCACCGCAATTAATACAAAATGATATTATAGGTTACACATTGAATTTATATAAATGAAAGTTTTTTTGATTTTGCGGTTTTCTGCTTCCAATGCAGAAGGTCGAGGGTTCGATTGTCGGTTCGGGCAGGGGATAGTTTATTAAGCTATAAGTTCAGTCTCTCTTTTGTGCACACACCCCTTCAAACGCCCCCCCCCCCCCCCCCCCGTGCGTTAAATACGCGCCTTTGTACTAACGAGTCCAGCTCTCTATTATCGCAAGACCACCAAGTTCTGCTCGATTGCTCTTTGACCCTGCGACCTAGTGAAATGCAGCAAGTGTCTATCTATATAAAGACCACTGACTGTACTTCGCTATGCTAATGGCTGATTCTGGCTGTAAGTGGTTGCTTTATTGAGCAAGTTAAGTCTGCGACCTGAAAGTACCGATCTACTGAATATGTCAATCGTGCCCTAGAATTGGGTAACGCTGTCGTGGCATTTTAATTATACTCATGCTAATTCGGAAAGAGCCAGTGCGAAAATGACGTACGATAGGGCTTTGACTTTCAGCGCTGAGCAAGCGTAGAAGTATTTGTTATTATGTTCTAGCCTACGACGATTGTCGAAATTCGCTGATTTTTGAATAACTGTTCTGGCTGAAATGTAGCTGACTCGTTGTTGTAAGCTAATTGTCAGCAGAAAGTTAACGTTACGTTGACTTTGAAAACAACAGTGATGAATATTGGAAAACTGTTTTTCGAACCCTCGTCGCTAGGGCGGCGGGACATTTGAAAATGTTCTATTTTCTCTCTTCGTTCGTTCCCGCATGTTTATGTATCACGTAATGCGTGTTGGGCCTATGTGTGGGTCCTAACTCCCAAGTGAAGGCCCTTGGATTACTTCCACACGTGGTTCGTGACACCCAACAATTAAGCACCACCAAGTCGTCTGGGTCACCACAAAACACATAAGTAGGCCTAACCCAGTTTCACTACACCCATATCGATCACAACTTATCTCCCTTTGGGTAGTATTATTCTTTTTAGCATATGATAAAGTTGCCCCAACGTAAGCATTTTAATATTTACGAAATAGCCGAGTACAGTCCATTAGGAATAGTTTTGTATACTATTTTTTGGTTGGTTACCTGGATTTGTAAAAAATAGCAATGAGATTTGTGAAATGTACTAAGCGGAAGTCTGCTTTACGAATGTGTGAAAGAACGCCATGAATCTGTTGATGTTCGTTGAAACAGCGTGCAATGTAGACACGGATCTGAGGTCGGTTTGTGACTACTTGTAATACTAACAGAGAGTTGAACTACGCCTTGACCTGACCTTTACAGAGCAGAAGTGTCTTGTTTATTGTGATTCTACATCACACATAGAACTGCAAACCTAGTCAATTCCATTCGTATATTGAAACTTGTGCAACTAACAGTATTCGATTGTCAATAACAAGACAAATGGTAACGCTTCGATAAACTAAACTAATATATACATCTCTCATTACTAGATGGAAGTCATATACATGCATAGTTAACATACAAAAACAGGCTTTGAAAAGTGCTCCGGTTGTGAAATTTGTGTATCTATAATTTTTTTTTTCAATCAGGTAACTATACAGTTAACGGCAAAAGGTATTGAAAAAGTGAACATATGTGGTTTTGTAAGAATGAAAAACTGGTTTACAACCGTTGAAAATAACTTGAATAATTATACATGTTGTTATTGGTACTGTATATTATAATTACAATGAATTACTTAATTTCCCCGCCACAATAAAACTATTTGAAGCTTTTTGAATCAATTTGGACTTTGGAGTTCTTTACAAACCACATTATGCTAACTTATCACCTTTTTCAATAGTGTGTAGCGCGTTCTCAAAGAAAGTTAATTTCGGGTAAATTTTATAGCGAAGCTACCCTTGCGCCTCAAGATAAAAACAAGATGTATTTTGTATCATGTTTCAAGAAGTGTTTCTGTGTATTACCATGTAGGAAGTAACCAGTACGCGTGTCAGGGCACGAAGAGCGGTATACTTGAGTCGCTCTGACAACTGCGTGTCACTCACTGACGCTTGCTAGGTCTTGTAATTAAACTGCTTTTTGTTATTTAACTGCATTGCAGGATTATACGGTTATAGAGCAGCAGATATTCCAGACAGGCAGTGATGGATGCTGCAATAAGAGTGCTGGTTCTCCACATACATATTGACAGCGCGGGAATCTAACGGGCTTTCTTCGTATTAAATATTTGAAAATTCAATTACAAATCAAAATTTTTGAATTAGGTTCATATATTTCACACTTCTCTACCGACAGTCTTCAAAACATTATGCAAAGCCAAAATTTATAGACCGTTTGTATGACATCAGACAATGTAAAATAAATTAAATTAAAATTAAAATAACAATAAAATCGCAAGTTACAGCTGATTTGATCAAATGAGATCTAAACGCAATGCTCATCAATATTTCGTACACTTAATAATGTACTTATAATTACCGTGAACACCCATCTATAATACTCCACTATTTCATTGTTTAATTTTGTTCTTATTAGTGAAACCTCTTAAAACACGGATCATTTTTGTCTCTTGCATTGAAGTTGCATTTTTAGTGACGTTTTACACAGTGCAACTGCAAACCCTCTTGCTAAACTACTTTCTCTGTCAATCACGTCACAAAAACAATTGGCCCTAGGTTTTTAATAAAGTTGGAGGTCACAGCTGCAGTACAACATAATACAGTGTTGCCGCGTGTTGCATGGCTATATAGATAACACAACGTGTTCATACTCGCCCGAGCGTGACGTTGTGATAGTATTGTGAAGCGTTGTCCTTGGTTACCTATCCGGGACTCGAACCCGGACCCGTAGCTCTGGGTTCCTCGCTCTAATGTCAGCTGTGATATTCTGAAACGTACATTTGCTGGTCATGTGTAAACGAGCTTACATGCCCGAAACACTATTTAAAAATATATGTCTACAAACGTTTTACGAAGGTCATCTTCTTATGTTATAATGTGAGGGGTGCCCTTGACAAAAATATTTGTAAACATGTTTAAAACACACTATTTGGTATTTTAATGTGGTAAAAAGTTAATTAGCGTTACAATGGCATGAATTATATTTGATATGGTTATGAGAGAGTTCAAAACAATTTGCTCGAAATGCGTGGGCGTTTATAAGTTGTGTGCTCGTATTTTAAAACGATATTCAAAATTGACAAGATTTGATCAAAAACAATATATATTCTCCCCTGTCTGGGTTCGTATGTGTTGGTTTTGTTGTTGTGGAGGGCTTTCCATAAGTCGTGTAGATTGCAACCGAAACGTATGTTATGCTGGTATAATGCATACTCATATGGTAATAGTGATAATTATTTATTTTTGGAATAACTCGTTTTCACCGTGGCAACCAACAGTCAGAAGCTTTAAAATGTGTTATTATAGGACTTTATGTAATAAATAAATAAATAGTAATTAGGTGTTGTTAATAGTCAGTCTTTCATGTTCACAGAGCAGAGTTTGGTATGTTTGGCAGTGAGATATTTAATTGTCCATGTACGTCAGAGTAGTCAAGGCTACAGCAATAGTCTCGATGTAATTACGTATAAGAGTAAAAAAACACAATACAAATTAATGTATTCCACTCGATTTAATGTGTTAATGACTCGGTAACAGTTGTTATCAAACGACTGTGCGCGTACATTACACAACCGTTCCTGGTTGAGTGAGGCTTTTTGGAAGCAAATCGGGGCTTTTGTAGGAGCCGCACTCGTCAAGCAACTAATCTTACCCAAAGTTACACCACAGATAACGGATTGTAGATCCTTTGTCTGCGTTACACACTTTTCTTCTGGGTTGATTGTTTGAATTTGAAGTTTAAAACAATTCAATCTTGATTAATCTTTGAGGAAGTTTGAATTGTTGACTCCCAATCAAATAAAAATAGTGAAATGACGATAAAAGTTTTTTTTTTTTTAAATAATAACTAATAATACAAAGCAAACACAAGGTCAGATTATATAAATACATTATTATATATAATATTCATAGTAATGTGGCGTTTTTATTTTATTTTGCGTAAGGGAATAAAAATAAGAATGGTGTTGTGGACAACTGTAGAGAGATTCAGTAGTTGCACCAATCAATGCAATGAGCCAGACACGCACGAGCTGCTTTTCTACCACATTTCCCGAGCCGCTTTTCCGACGACCGCAGGAAAACGTGTAAACTTGAGCGAGACGAGAGAAAAGTGCCACATTTGATTAGCGCCTGCAAGATGTCGTTACAGACTTGCTTGATCTGGGTTCGACCGGCTAGAAAACGAAAGTTGTGGGACTGTTGTGACGTCATAGGACGGTTGCTAAGATAAGATACGGTCACGTGATGTACTAACTGCATTGGACGGGTGCACAGCTGGGTGTCATTAATTGTAATTGAAACAGAACCGGAAAACCCATACGTTGTCTATAATTTTACCCCTTCAACTTTCTTCATCGCTTCCACTCTCACTAGAAGTTATTTCAAAAGGAATATAATAACAATGATGACGAGTCTTGAAACGCATTATTGCAATGATGATAGAGACGATGAATGAGGATCTTATCTTTGAGAGAGAAGACATTGAATGTATTAATATGATGACATTTCTAGTTTTTGTCAGCCACATGACTGGTCTATGTTGCAGTCCTACAACGGCTTGATAAATCGTCGTGTACTTTAGCCCTGTAATCCTCAATGCAATCTAATGGTTATTATTAATTAGTTAAAATAATACAGAAGGCAAACACGAAAACACTATTTGTGGACTATCGTCTGCACGACTGTTGCAACCATGATTAATTTTTTATGCAACCGCTATGAAGAAGCATTTAGGTTACATATTCAATAAATCATCTTGCGGGTTGTATATTCTGAGTCAAACCGCGAACTACAATTCGAGTTCACTAATAGCCGACTTGCGTAACACACGTAATAATGTTATGAATTGTACTTTCTACGTTGACGTACATCTTTAGGAAGAGAAATGAATGCAGTCATTACATTCAACAGTTTCACAGGTTTACAAACCATTGTTCAGTTGAGCCAACATTTACAAGGTGTCTATCACGCTCTTGTTTCGCTAACTGTAAGTGTCATCACTAATACAGTGACATAATAACTAGGAAGGAAGATGCATTCATTGTGTTTTGACACTTGTGTTTCTGTTGTGTGTTTTAATGTGAGATTTAATCATATCAACTTAATCGTATACTTCTCTCTGCTTGAAACGGGTCAACTAGTGATAATTCACGGCCGTGTATTGGATACACGAAACTCCCAAACACATAACGAGGCTTGTGCACTTTATATTAAGCGGAAGACTGCAGTCTTGACGAATGTATGAACTGTACTGTACTGTCCGAAAGCGTCAGATCTAGGTCCAAAATCACAATAATTGGGCCTATATCGAAAGAGTACCTATACACTCGTTTTGGTCACTTCAAAATGGCGGACAGGACAGCGTCTCACCTGCTAGAAGTTATTCGTCAGTTGATTTGATGGTAAAAAATACTATAGGTGGAGGCCTACCTTATCACTATCAGCTGTTATAGTACTAAATAATAGTATTTAACTTTAAGTCCGTGCAGATGTAGGCCTAGAGAATTTCAAACACTGTATGTATCATAGGCGCCGACTACGGGGGGGCTTGGGGTCTAGCGCCCCCCCTGAAATATGTCAGGGGGGGCGGAGCCCCCCCTGAGATTCAATGCAACGCATAGAAAAAATACGAGACTTTCCTTTGTTGATGCGTGAACTTATAACTTTCGTTCGAAACTCGCCAAAAAGATTAGCAATCTTCAAGTAATTTCAAGATGAAGATTCACAAGCCATTGCGGTTTTTTTGCCCAACACGGTGATGGTGTTTCGTAACAAATCGAGTCTTATTATCAAACGATTATAACTTTTTTGCAAGACGTTCACTTGACAGGCCAGGGCGATGGGGCTGGAAAAGCCAATGGATTTCTGTCAAAAATTTTCCAGTTTGAAACGAATTATTTCACGTCGTTGATGCCCCATGTGCGCCCGGGAAAGAAAAGACCTAGGTTGACTCTGCCAGTCGTAAAAGGCGACAAAAGGAGACCCGTCTAAGCCCGGGTTGACCCCCAGCCGATTGGGCACCGTCAAACCCAACCCGGCGGAGCTTGGGGTAGAATAGGCCCAGAGTGACTCCACAAATCATCATCATTATCATCACGTCTTTGATGATCAGTAAAATTCGAAATTTGCAAAGTACTTACCTCTATTTTTAAATGGCTCAATCTACGATCGACACAATTAGAACGGCAATCGAGGTAATAGTAGCCTATACGTCATGACGGATATTTAGCGACTTAGGAAAAATCACAGTCGAGCTCACAAGCTTGATTTAGTAGAGCCAAATTTGTTCAGAGAAAGAAAAATACCACGTCGACTTGACGATGGAAGTGACGCTCATTCTCCAGTTTTCGAAATGGGTTTCAGGAAAAGTAATCTATCATACTGCCAAAATGTAACAATTTGCAACTTCAAAAATCGATGGAGAAGTTTAAACGGTTTTAGATTTTGATATTTTTCTGAACTATAGCACCTCTATAGATTTATCCAAACTTCGTGATGATGATATTTGGGTTTTAACATCCCACATTTTTGCAACGAGGTTAATCGAGACGATGACTGGGTGATTATGAGGATGAGAAAACGCCACATGATATCCCAAGCCAGGATTCGAACCTGGAACGCAGAGACCGCGGTTTACTATGGACCAACGCCTAATCAACCTCGGCTAACTGCACTGGCTTTAAACTTCGTAACTACTCACTGTGTCTCCAGTGTTTATGCGAGTCATTTTTTTTAGCCCCCCCTGAAATGTTAACAAGTCGGCGCCTATGGTATGTATGATAAGTCTTTGAGCTCTGAGTGTAGTTACGTTGGGTTTGAACCCTTGTACATGTACGTGTACAGTGTACACTGTTGTGGTGTTGCGCATGCGTGAGAGACCCGGAGAGACCCATCTCATCCCGCCCAACGCTAACATAACAACACGCAACCCACCCTGTATGTCAGAACTCTCTAGAATCGCGTGACTCAACACATTATCTCCCTTATTTAGTGTTTTCGTCGATAAACCCTCTTGAGTTTGCGAAGCTGCTGATTTGGTATCATTTCCTACTAGGTACAGTTATACAGTATGCGACATAAGTAAATCGAAGGTGGAACAAAACGTATTTGAGTACTCTATTACAACTCTTCTGCGTTTGTTTTTGATATATTTTCTATTTATTCGTAAACTAGATTGAGCCGATTGAGCCAAAAAATAATAGGGTGATTGTTCGAAACAAAACACGGCCACATGAATATTTTTAGAATCGATGGCTTGTGCATCACTTTGCACTTTGTAGTATCATTGTTGTAAACTAACCTACATAGGCCTACTAACAAAAATTTCCCTCGGAAAATCGAGTGATTCACTCTTGAGAAGAAAAAAAATTACGTCTTGGATGTGGTTTATGGCTCGACATGGTTTATCGCACCAACACGCTCATCTGCCGATCAGCCGATCAGTCGCGCGCGTCGAACACAAAGACGATCAGTGGCCGATCAAGCCAGACGGATCCCGGGGACCCGCGCGGGATGGGACCAACACGCCGACAGTGAAGTTGCCTTCTTTATCAACACAAGTCTTCGGGAGGGTTCGGAAGACGTCCTAGTTGTGTGAACCTAGCAATACGAGATTCGTGAACCTTGATGCGATAGGTTATAACAGAGAAGTAGTTGACAAGATTCGTAAAACTGACTTCATTTCCTTAAAACCTCAGCATCCACCTCGAAAAGCCTCATCATGCATGTTGAGCTTCTTTGTACATCCCTGATAAAGTCTCGTCGAGTTAATAGTTGGAACAAACCTAATTCTAGTTGCATCTTGTTCTCATGCCCCTAGTATTGTGGTGGTACTATCAGCCCGTATGTTGGCAGGCGTTGTGAGGGCGCATTCCAATCACGGTTCGTTCACGCGGTTTGACAATAACAAGAAGGTATGGGAAAATCTCGCGGCGAATACCATTGCATGCGTGGAGCACCGTCTCTTCTGAAATTTTCAGGCTCATCTTGCATTTTGGCCAGTATACAAACAAAAGGGATAACTTTTTGCCTACGATCGACACTTCCAACTATTTACCAAATTAGTTATTAATTGCTTATTGTAAACACTTGAATTGCGCACTATACTTTCTAGTGCTGCTATTTAGTGCCAGCTGTGAGTATGTTAGTATGATAACGACATGTTTCACTGTCTGCTGTACTGTTATATCGTATACTGATAACTGTATTTCCTCGAGGTCGGAAAATGCATTTTTCTTCCTCGTGTATTTGTATACGGGTCTCGGCCAGTGGTTTGGGTAGCGCGCGTTTACCCAGTGTGACTGTCAACCCGTTGCGACGCGTCAACAGTTGTTTTTGTTGATTAGATTAAGTGGAAAGTACGACAATTGTTCAGGTACTACAGACGTGCAGCAGTTGAATAGATTCGAGTGTTTTTTGTTTTCAATTTTGTTTATTGTCCTCTGAACAACGAGGTCATAATATATCGGTGTCTCGTACGATATGCAGAGCTAGTTAATGAATAATGAGAGCCAAATACAAAACATTTTGATCGTGATTTTACATCCCCCCCCCCCCCCCCCCATTTTTATTTTTTTTAAATGAGTGCGCATTTTTCTTGAGATTAGCTAAAAACATAATCGGCGACAAAAAAGGAAAGAAATTTGCAGATCTAATGTTGTCTCAAGGTCATATTTGATTATTTGTCAAGTTGTGTCGAGAGTATGATGCCTGGGGGGGGGGGGGCGGGGGGTTACGCCCATGCCCGACCCATATTCTATTAACCTTCACCTTTCTCCATGGAGCCGTTACGTCATCCGTGTTGTTTTTATGCTATACCGTATCCTGTGCGGAATGTCGTGGAACGTCTATCTGCACTCGATGACCTAGGCTATGTTGCATGTGGGATGGGATTCGATTCGAACCACTACTCGGTTCCGGCTGTCTTCATAGTGACGTCATTATGAGAGCACTCTAATGCCCCATTAGAGTGACTCGAGATGTTGGCCAAACGGCGTAAATACATTATTCCACGGTCTCCACCCACATTTCAATATTTAGTGTTTAAGAATTAAAACTGAGGTCTTGGAGAACTCAACTAGTGAAAGTCGGCCATTTTCTAGACATGCAATGGTCGAAGTGATTACGGCAATAAAATATCTTCATCGCACGAAGTTATTTGGCCTTGGGTAAGTGTGTGAACCTATTTTTATAATTGTGTGAATCCACCATAAGCGACGATGCAACAGGTGAGAGACGATATTGATACATTTAGGCACAAGTGGAATATTTTTCCTCTTACACTTCTGCACTTCCGAGAAGATCGCAACATGCGTGACGTATTTCCCTTGCGACAGTCTTATAGATTAGGGAGGGAAGGGAGGATCATTGATTGGGCAAAGAGAGGTCGTTGACATCAATGATTGGAAACGGAATAAAGACTTCTGCCAAGAATATAACCGTACAAAGACCTTGAAGCGAAATACGCGAGAAAATGCGAAATTAAGTTTTTTGGACACTTGCCCGTAGCCATGGCAATGACGAAAACAGAACCTTGAAGTTGTCTAGACCCGGACAGACAGACAGACAGACAGACAGACAGACAGACAGACAGACAGTTTGGTTGCTACGCGCATGATGGGGGTGGCGCTGGTGTACGACCTTGGGCCGGCAGGAAGGTCACGGGGACTCCCCCCATCGCTGCCGGAAACACGTGGGCGGCCATTGTGATTCAATTACGAGAACGGAACCCAAGCAAATAAATTGATTAGATGTGACTGTAATCTAAGTAACTCAAATCACTTTTCTTAGATGGCCTCCAAAATAATATGTTATCTATTCTCACAAACTGCTGTGCTGTCAACTGCAGAATCAATGAAGATAAAAGCGTGTTCTTATTTGTTGCCCATAAACGGTTTGTGTAACCGGCCACAAAGCGAGGGGGGGGGGGGGTGGAAGTATCCACTCTCCAATAATAATGTGGTGATTGATTGAAATCGACGTAGCTGTTACGTGCGGCTCCTAATTCCAGAAACCAGTATTTATAAACAATGTTGCACCATCGTTGGCCCGGTCATCCATAGAAGTGGCTCAATACTAGCGTACGGGTTCGACCCTCATTGCCAGTAATTCTGGTGGAAGATTTTACTAATTATGCCTTATGAGCTTAAGTAAGGCTTCGGACATTCATTCCCAACTAACTAAGTGGGAAGAGATATCGGCAAACAGCTGCAGCATATGGAATGCCAGATTACGATATGATTATCACAGTTATTGAACGATAACAAATAAGATGTTATAATTGCGACATATATAAGTGGCCTGGCTGATTTTGCTTCAAATGACTGTGGTCTCTATTGCCCCCCTCGAAATCCGTAAATAGGTTCATTTGATTTATCTACACCTGTTGTAATTTTTGCACTGTACCCCATGATAGAGCATAGAAATAATATCTCACGCAGAAGATAAAACTTGAAATTCAAAAATTAATTATTTTATATACAAAATAAAATAAAATATGCGATTAGATAGATGTCCTGATGTATGAGATTAGTATGACATATCCTACCCTAGCCCTAGATCTATAGAAGTATATGAAATCATTTCAGGTTTTCACCCACTATCGCCCGACCAGGGTTTGTCTGTCAGCGTCCAAAAAAACACGTTGCAATGTTTATTTGTTATTATCACTCATTATTAGCTGTTATTCCTGTCTAATTTTTTGTAAACATATTGTTAATTTGTTTCGTAGAATCTCATTCCACAGAGGCAAACATCAACATGTATTCACGCGTGCTGCAATGACACGCGACGCGCGCGCCCCTCGTGGCCAGTCCTGGCGACGGTCAAGGGCGCGGCCACATGAATTATATAACCACACGATGTCACGTGATCTGATTAATCTATTTGTTGTCTTGACGTTGCGACGTCTTCGGTATTGATCGGACCAATCGACGCCGGCGACGCCTTCGCGCGCGTGTGACGCAATAACGCGCGTGACGCAATAACGCGCGTGACGCAATAACGCGCGTGACGCAATAACGCGTGCGACGCGGCGTTGTGGACGTGCGAACACGCGTTAGCCTATCGTGATGGTGACATATTAGGGACAACACATCACGGCTCGCAATTTAGGTAGATTTTACATTACCAAGTAGTCATGATTATTACTTTGATAAAATATTAATAAATGTTATTTAGAAAGTATAGCCTACATCAGGGGCGGATCCAGGACCTCTACAAGGGGGGGGGGGGGGGCGATCGCCCTTACCGCCCCCCCCCCTTCCCCCCACCTGGATCCGCCACTGGCCTACATACATACAAAACGTAAAGCCAAGGTATTGCAAATTTAAAAAAGGGATATGTTCTAAAAAATCAAGCACTTTGTACAGGGCTCGGATAAAATGAGTTCATTTTAATGTAAAAATTTGTCATTACTAATGAAGGAATGAGGGGCCTCAATACGTACGGTAACTCGTCGCTCGCAACAGCCGGAATGAACCAAATCCAGTTTGTTTACCAATAATTTGTCGTGACCTCCAACTACCATAATGACCTCTACTGATAATGTTTTACTCGCCGAGCATTATAGACCCTAGAGAAGCTTAACTGGTCATTTTCGTTGTTTGTTACACGATAAGATAAATAATTGTTGGTTATTACGTAAAAATATGCTAATGAGAAGTATGGATGATGTAAGAGAACAATGACGGTATTGTTTTTATTGTTCCTCTTCGGCCGCCATTTTGTCTGTAATGTATGGATGATCGAAACTTAGGCAATAGTTCGTTTGCCCCGCTAGAAGGTAAACTGCCATGACATAAACTGTGTGGGACAGAGTTGTCTGCTGTTGGAAAGACTTCGACATTCTACATAACACTGTGGCTAGTTTTAAAAAGTAGCCAATTTAAATTATTTTTTGAAATTATGAGTTTTAAAGAAATCCAAGAAAATTATTTTTTTCCTTTCATAGCAGTTATTTTGTACAGTTTTTCCTAAAATCCATTATCTGTGTTATTGGTAAACAATTATTGTTAGACGCAGATTTCTGCGCCGAAATGAAACAGGAAGCCAAAACTTGAACCACCACCCACAATGCAGCACAATGCACAATGCAGTGGTAGTATTTCTCCTTTCCCCGCATAGCACGTTTTTCAACCGAATAAAAATCGATTGAAATTTATGAGTGGCCCATTTCTCCCGGACAAACTTTCGTTCGAATCTCGCTCACAAATTAGTCCGAAAGTTTCTTTTGATTTATTAGCTGTATTATGTTGGTACCTTATTTTGTCTTGAATACGGGCATTTCGGAACATACTTGCGGATATGCTGGCGGGGCTTAGCATAACTCCCTCGCGCCCTAGAACATTACACTCAAATAGTGGGCTTATCCCCCCCCCCCCCCTTTACACACTACTTCAAGTGACAGTTCGAACAAAACTGCTTTGTTGTCACTTAATTAGGGTTTACACTTTATATTTTGTATATTTATTTATTTTTAGAACTAATTAAAGGTTAACAAAATAAAAAACGGAAGCAAAGAATTATTGTGCCGATATTTAAAGTGCCTCGTACGACAGGCATAGCTACTCTGGAACTATTCTATACCCCCGGTACCAGACGGTGAATCAGAAATAATGCCTCGAATTATATTATCCGTAAAGGTTGAGGATTTGCTTTTCTATTAACTGTATGACGAGGGACGACTATATTAGCCAATAATATACGTCAATATGAAATGAAGAGAAGCGTGGCTCTATGATAATATGAAGCCTGATTGGTCGCGGGCTCGGCTCTATCCGCTTATAATAGCGGGAGGGAAGCGAACCCGGCCTCTCAAGTATGATATACAAAGTGGAGAATATAACTTCCAAAATAATTTATGAACGAATAAATGATAATTTGCAGCGGAAGTTGCATCACTGTTACAATATAGCCTCGAACCCAGTCACCGTCATGCGAATCAGGTTATTATAGCAGCTACGTTTTGTAACATTTTGTAACACTAACGAGCAATCTTGTGTATGAGTAAAATGCATGGGGAACTCCGGGTGACCAAACACTGTGTGTGTAGTTGTAGGCTGTATAGAGCACGGGCGGATTTATAGTGATACGCCCAGGATTCAATCAATCTATTAAGCTGGTGTTTCGATCAAATGCGTCTGGGGCTGAAAATCCATCGAAATGTTCTACACCAGTGAAAATTTCTTCAGACAAAATTAATATCTACGAATTGAGCTTCTGTGTGTAGGGTGGGGGGGGGGGGGGGGGAAGGGATCTTTATAAATCGTGTAGAATACGAAGTCGAATTATAAAAAATGCATCCCGGAGACTATATTTCGTAGCATTCGCCGCCTTACTGTGTATACCACACACTTCAACTCAAAGGTGGGTTGTCTGACTGAAAACCAACACCCGCTTTCTCAAGGTAAATCTTGCGCGTGTATTACCATGCAAATTCCTACATTTTAAAGATATAACAAAATATGAAAAACCCAAACGCATGAACATAATAATATAGAAGAAATGTTTATTATATGTGTATAATAATAAGAAGCTACAGAGGAATGATGACTATCTGATTGATTAGCTTGGCCAGGCTCATCCCAACAAACATTTTGGTGCCTTCCCGCACTTTTCCCGATCTCTTTTCCCGCACATTGCATATGCGGGTCCTGTAAGGGAAACCCGTACAGGCCCCGCCTAGAAGTGTCCTACTGGCCGATGTCGGGTCCCGTACGGGCTGCACGCCATCTTCCCGCAATCTTCCCACTTGTATCCCGCAACCTTCCCGCACGGATTGCCCGCTATCTTCCCGCTAGTATCCCACAACTTTCCCGCACACGCTGCCCGCTATCTTCCCGCTAGTATCCCACAACTTTCCCACACAGTCTGCCCGCTAGTATCCCGCAGCTTTCCCACTAGTATTCCGCAACCTTCCCGCTCGGATTGCCCGCTATCTTCCCGCTAATATCCCGCAGCTTTCCCGCATGGGCTGCCCGCTATCTTCCCGGGGCCCGTCCCCCGGCCGCCCCTCATCAGTGCATGACATTGAAACAAACTGAAAAGTAACACAGTTTTTAGTTTTCAGTTTAGTTTCTTATTTACCCCTTTCTCAAATTAGCGTTTTATGGTTATTATTAGTAGAGTAATTATATTTATCTGTGGTCGAGGTGTGATAGGAATGAACATAATGTGAACATTGGAGTGAAACTTAATCTATTTATAGGTAAAGCCAATTAGCAACAAAATTCTATTTTATTAAATCCAGTAGTTTCTCTTTTAAATAAATGCAATTATAGTCTCTAGCCTAATACAGCAATTGATTCTAAAATTGGATTAAGTTCCTAGTGTTCTTATTGGACAAGGAAATTGGGTTTAAAAATAAAGAAACAAAAGCAATAATGTTTATATAAAGTGCAAATGAATTTTATTACTAAAATACGTAATAATGTACAATTGTTATGTAATGCCTCTGATACTGTTACTGAATTATTGATTACTGTTACTTTGGAGAATCTGAAAATTATGTTATGTAGTAAGTGTGACATGTTCTTATTTTCCTACTTTGCCTTAACAAGGAAAACAAGATTGTTATCGAACCAGTATTAAGTTTAACACACCAAACTGGTATATTTATTATATTTTTTTTAGGTCCTCACAAACTGAAATAATAACAGTTCAATGCCCTGATACACTACCATAGATCACCACGACATGAGATCATGTTTTTGCAGCAGACACTTTTTAATAAAATGTTCATAAAATAATGTAGATAGGCATAATAGCATAATAACACTATATATATATATATATATATATTATAGTGCTATGTGATCGAGCTGATAGAGAATGTGTCTATGTATGTATTCCCTAGTTATATACAAGCAATAAGGGGTAGCATGTGTACCTACTCGTTTAAATAAGTTCAATACACACAGAGTGATACATCATCACGGATCTACCTACCAACTATTCGAATTAGGAAAATGCTATTCATGACACGTTTGTTATACATTACTACATCCACAAGATGCAAGTTGAGTTGTTAATCATAAATGAGCAATTATGAACAAAAGCAAAGCAACATAAATATATTTACACGTTATTACTCCATGTTTTGCTCATTACTATTACACAATATTCAATACAGTATTACTAATACAATTTTGATACAATACAATTAATTAATTTAATAGAATATTCAGTAGTAGGCTATCTATTTACATATAACCCTGAAGTATGGATGGGAAAGAACGATTTATTCCTTAACATTTAGGCTAACCCCTTAACAGGGAAGGATACACCTACGTCAAAAACCGCAACAAATTTTCATTTTTAATTTATATCACAAGAATGGGCTTCGAAATCAAAAATCTTAATCAACAGCGCACTGTGGTTTAGTAAGCCCTACACATTGAATGCGTTAAGTCGTGACTTATATTATAATCAGTAAGTTTTTTTATGAATAATTAATTTTATTACTAATTATCGAATTATAATCAAAATACTACGCTAATGGTTATAATATTTTATTCAATCTGTAGGGCTTACCAAAGCAAAGTTCGCTGCTGATTTAGATTTTCACTTTCTTGTTGCAATCTTGAGATATTATTTAATAATGAACATTTTCTGCGGTTTTTGACGTAGAGACTACCCTTTGCCCTTAAACCAATCACGTTTAAACGGTTAACTGACATTTCTATTTTCATAATAAAATCCAAAATTAATAAATAGGCAACTGCATAACATTAAAAAAAAATCATAACGATTTTAACGTCACGTATTCGATTGTTCTGCACTTGAAAATAATAATATAACGATACATATTTGAGGGCTGCGAGTGGGGGTTCAGCCTTTGTTGCCATCAACGACCCGCTTCTTTGCGCGTACCGTTCTTCCGCCATGACGATCCCTGGCATTTGCCAGCCACAATATTAAGATTTTTTCAATGTCATTGACTTGGGCAGTTTTGGAGTTGGCTCTCACAGCAACTAAAATAAAGTTAAAGATAAATTACAAAACTGTATCAAGTCACAGTCCAAGGCTTTAAATAATGTTGGTTGTTTTGTAGACCCATTTGCTAAAACTAAAGGATTCACGTCAATACAATAAAAATAATAGAGTATTAAAAAACGGCCTAGCTAGATTAGAGAACAATTATTTATTTTACCGTCAAATGGCAATTAATAACCACAATGGAGGGCAAAGTGTCAATAACCACCACAAAAAGGTTTCATCTGAGGGCAGTGGACATATGGCTATAAGGTGCTTTTTATGTTAGGTGCTGCTGTTTATTTTACAAAATAAAATTATGTAATTCTGAAGAGACAAGCTGAAAAGCGCTAGTATGCACTAAGCAGGGCGTGCAAGCGTGAGAAATATGATTAACACTTTTGGACAATTTGTTACAAAAATATAATAATTCATTGCTATTTTTATATTTTTATTATCGACCCACACCACCCACTCACAACGCTCTTCCTCCCCCCCCCCCCCCCCCCCCAATATGGGTGAAGACCTAAATTGTAGTGTGTAGTAGACGGCCCGAACTGAAAGGGGAACGGGGGGGTCGGGGGTGTTTGGCCCCCGGAAAATGCATTTTTCAACGTCATTTTTGTGATAATCTGTGTGTTTTAGAGCAGTAGAATGAAAAAAATTGTCAGTTTGTTTTATAAAAGAATATCTCGTTTTGAAGTGACTCTGTGAATATATTGTCTTATTTTTACTTTGTTATATGTGCTTAAACTTTGTCTACACATTTTATTTATTCGTAAAAAAAAACAAAAACAAAAATCAGAACACTAGAGGTTCATTGCAAAGCTTATCGTAGGTATTAACATGGACGCCGCAAGGGGAAGCAAAAGGGCATTTGCCCCCCTTGGATTTGAGGAATTCAAAATTTTAACTGACTATACGATGCGCGCCAGATGCGCCATTTCATATAAATTATGTAAATAAAAAATAAGATAACTAAATAACAAATATTTTCTAGTTTATCCGTCCCGTCACGAAACTGTTATTTTAACGCGATCCGATGAAATTGTTATTTGTTGTGTATACATAAATGAAAGAACCACTGACTTGACTGTTACGACCGGGGGCAATATGAGCACGCCACCCCCGGCCCCCGCACCACTCGTCACATGCTCACGGACTAGCCTCCTATCCTTTTATCAACATTTCTTATGTTTTTGTTTCTATACTTTCATTGCATTATATATGCATTTTACTTTTTGTACCTATAGTCAATCACAGCCAGACGAGCCACGCTCTCAAATGATATTGTTCCTACGTGTTTATAATTGCTTTTCCTTGTGTTTTGTTCAACTTATATATAACAACTACGCAGGCATTCTATATTTGTGACTATAGTCACAAGATATTGGTCCTACGTTTTGATGATTTCCGTCATGTAGTATAATTTTTAATTTATTTATACGAGCACATATTACCTGTTAGTACACACCAAAATGGAACATCAAACCCATTTCCTAATCAAACCAAATCCTTATTCAAACGGCGCGTTTGCAAAAGATTGAACTTAAGCGAATAGTTGTCGACTCTGGCTAGTTAAAATCCTGCCAGAAAAGATATATTTTGATAAGCAAAGTATGTGAGACGAAGCCACAGCCGTAACTATTTTAATACTACTAAATTATGTTAGATCCATGTCTAGTCTAGATCATCGTATTAATCAATCAATGCATATTAATTTTAGATTGTATGCTTCCTTGTATGTATGTATTTTTATTTACCTATAACTAAGGTTATATTAAAAAAGGAAAATATTGAAGCAAAATGTAATACAATTATTATTAGTCGTAAATAAAATTCGATGTACATTCGTCCAACCAAATTAGTAATTTCCGATCGAATAGCTCAACTTCGGTCTTCAGCCTGATGTTTAAGTGAACGAAACCGTGTTAGCAAAGCAACCCAAAAACACAACAGGATTTTGAAGATAATATTTGATAGCATCTTGAAAATATGAATACGAACTTAGAAGAAACCTACCTTAGTATTCTTGATTTTCAGGAACAATTGCGTCTTCACGTGATTTTTATAATAATGAACTTGTCCATAACGAAGTTGAATCCTATTTTTCGTTTTAAAAACACGAGTCGTCAATATACCGTTGCCAGTCAGTTTTGTTCTTCTTTCCTTTCTTCCGACCACACACACTCACACACATACACAGTCCACGACACGGATCAATATTCAATGGATTAAAAAAAAATCGCAATAAGATTATGATACTAATAAAGCCCTAACTTATTATATTTTTTCACGAAAGAACATGATAGCACACGTATAAGTAACGTCTAACACCCACGAAGTATAAACTTGTTGTGTAGTCCAGTCAGTGTTTTGGACTGTTTTGCTTACCACGGTGGGATTCCCACCCCACTCCGCCCGAATCTTATCACCACTATAGCGAGCGGCACCGTATTACAAAGCTTAGTAGGACTTGTAGCATAGATAATGAATGAACACGTTGTAATTTCTTATCGGTGGTGGTCGAATTAAGTACGGTTATCATCAGCTACCAATATCACAACACATAATAACAATACAAAGAGAGCCTTCTTCATAGTGCGGTATCCTTTGTCATTACAGTTTTCTTACAGTTTATAAGCACCAAAGATACTTTTTAAACTGAGCTTTTTAAATTAACAATATGAATGTGCGTACGATGCATTGTAGGTTGTGCATACTGCAACTAGTCTCACTTTCTCGAATTGAATAGGACGTAAACAATACTTCCTTACAGTAGACGTATATTGAGAAGTTACTTTTTTACCTTATTTATTACCACTTCTATAATGTATATCATACTCATATTGTATAGATATGAGGTATAACAGTTGGCTATAATGTCAGGTGCATGATGTTGCTAAATTTGAAATTAAGCTTCAGCGACACATTTTTACAATAATACATGGAAACTTTGTAATCTTCAAATCGTTCATTGAATTCAATTAATTTGTTCGTTGTCTTATCTGTAAATGAAGAACGAATACAAATACAATAGATAGTTGCAGACGAGTGATTACCAGCTAGCCTATTTAAAATCCATTGATTCTATGTAACATCTGTCATTTTAAATATTTCTGGAAAACACTCAAAACAGGTATAAATCCCTCCCCCTATGCCGTTGTCATTACGAAACACAATTTTCACATAAACAGCATTATCATAATAGTATTCATAGTTTCATACTTACCTTATCTAAGAACTTCATTTACTTCATCTTCTCAATTCGATCATCAGTAAGTTTTTGATTATCACTGTGACGTATCGTAATACCATTCATAAAACGTTATTATTTGATGTAACGTACCATATCAAAACCATCGAAAGCCAAATCAGGAAAAAATAATAAACAATACGTTTCTAGAAAGTATACTATCAACTACTAACCAGTAGTCCCCCTAACTACCAACAACTCCCATTTCTGTAACTACTTGGATTTATTAGAAATATAAAATGGGTTTTATTAATACATGTATTTACTTATTCATGGTTATGAAGGACTTTAACTTGTGAATGGAATTTTGAATGTGGTATAGAGCGAATAAATACTCGAATAAATCATTGGTATCTATCGTCAATCAAAAGATAAAGATAAAGAACAAAGAATTATATGGTTTACCCGGACGTACGTAACAAAAACATCTTTTCCAAATCTTGCCCTTTCTTCGCGGGATCTTATGTGGGTTATCCCATGTTTTTCCCGTACACGGGACGTCCCTTACCCTTCCCTCGCGCTTCCAGTGTAGGGCGTCCCGTGACTTTCCCATACACGGGACGCCCCTTATCATTCCCAAGCGCTTCCCGTACGGGACGTCCCGTGACTTTCCCAGACAGGGACATCCCTTAACATTCCCTCACGCTTCCCGTGAGGGATATCCCGTGAGTTTCCCAGATGCGGGACGTCCCTAAGCCTTCCCTCGCAGGCCCTGACCGGCACATCCCAGATCTTCCCGTTTCCAGCAGTTAACCCGCACATCCCTTGACTTTCCCGCACGGGTCCCGCAGTATCATGTTTGTTGGGATAGGATCAACGAGTTATATGTCTCCGCCTGTAGAATAGGTCTAGGAGAGCTCTGCCTGTCGATCGAGGCTCCTCAAAGAGCTGTGAGTGTATCTTGTTGTTGTGTCGTTGCTCACTATTTATTTACAAGCTTCTTTTGGACTCTGTATCGTTCCATTTAGCACGCTTACACCGAACAAAGAACCCACATGAACTCACATGTAGTAATGACAAGAATAGACTCTATAAATACTCACTGGCTTGACGTGTGTTTTCAATTGTGCCACTTTTTATCTGGCATCTAACTTGTTATACCTTCATTTTATATATGACTGCGTTGTATTTTTACTGTTTCTCAATCTTTTCCCGTTTCCTGTATTTATACGCGTTCCTCAACCTTATTTCATCATGGCCGACATTGTTGAGTTTTTACAAAACTATTTCTATATAATTAAAAATAATAATAATAATTATCATTATACAAACAGTTTGCTTCGTCTAGGCCGGCCTCGAACGTGGCACGTGCAGTTGCGCACAAGGGGCAGTTACGACCCTAATGATGGGGTTCACTGCCACAATGTGGACAATCGATTCTACGGTCTATACACGGAAGGGGCTGTTCATTAAGTGTGTCACGCTAAATGGACCACTTTTAATCCCTCCCCCTCTCCCTTTATCATTAAACTACCCCCTTTGTCAAAATGTACACGACTTTACCGCCAAATCCAACTTTAAGTATGGTTCCGCCTTGTTTGACAGTCAACAATTTTTCAAATAACTAGAAAAATAGTATCACGTTTACTCAAATAGGCCTATACACAAAATAGTCGGCATCTATTGGTGGTTGACTGATTTTAAGCTTTTCTATTGGCCAAATCTGTCTGAACCATGGAGTAAATCTAACCCGCTACTTCCCGAATTTGTCTCGGGTGGTACCGTTGAACCACATCTATCGGAATGTAGATCTTGTCTAATTTATCTGTTTCTAACAAATTGCTACAAAATATCATTCGTACCGTCTCCGTGTGTGAGGTACTCTTCACGTTAAAACCGGAAGTGAATCCACGTGGCGCAGGAAGTGCACATACCCATCATGCATTGCAGTGTATTGTGCGGGACCTTCAAACCAACCATTCATTGTTGTGTATAATGTAGTTACCCAAGTGAAACACGGAATGCACTGACAGCAACAATCTCGTAACGTCTCACTTTTAACGTTGCCCGAGCGATTGTGTAACGATCTCATTAAACGTGCAAACGTTAGAATAAAATCAACACGTTAATTGGTTTGTTGTGAGTGATTATCATTACAGCAAAGGTTAATTGAGAAGATGCGTGCGTGCGTTATTGACGAGGTAAACGCACAACATTCATTATTTTTTGAAAATATTATCGACGATTTACGCACAGTTAAATGTGGTGGTTCTGAAATTGTTTCCATACACGCGAATGAGGCGAGCGAATAGTTTCTTGACCAATCAGAAGGCTGGGACTCGCACCACACGAATGACGCGAACCATCAAAATATGTTTGACTTTTGTCGCTCCCTCGTTACATTCCATTGACGGCAATGTGAGACTGAAGTGATCCCGAGTCTTCTTCAGACTCAACTATCTGACAGCTGTTGAAGAAGAATAAGAAACCCCACTGCGCAGTGGCCGTGGTCGACTAGACGCTGGTGTGATAAACCATGGTCCTTTGCATTCCAGGTTCAGATCCCGGCTAGGGCATGAATGCCATTCTTCAACCATCGTCTCGATTAGCATCGTTGCCAAAGTACGAAATACAACGCCCAAACATCATTGATCACTCTACACAACATACATAGCCACCATTTCCACTCTATCATATGAATATAGAATACCATCTCTAGAAATACGTAAAATATAACATTTTGGAACCTGTTTCTATTGCAACCTGTTCGGCATCGAAAGATTCATATCTACGAAAGTGCTTTGTAAACGTCCGTCCAGACGAAGGTGGTTCTTATACCACCGAACAATGTAACCACCAACAACTAAGTGGTCGTTCTGTACGTTCGCTCTCAACGATTATCTTGGTATTTATGGTGTAGTAATGATAATTTATCAACAATGTTATTTTAATATATGAAACAATTACTTTTTCAACAGCGCATTAATTTTAAAAAGTTTCCGTAATGTCAGAATAATATGCAGCATAACAAATGAGTGTCTCGCAAGAACGGAGTATTTCGTGCAACATAACACACTTGAAAAGCGCGAAGGCATATTTGCTGTAAAATGCTATGGAACTATGTTATTTTTTTAGATTAGGATCTGCTTGTACACTGCTTCTCTGCTGGCATTGCAGTTGCACCATTTGAGTGTTATTCCATTGACAAATCTTATGTTACAAGACAAGTGAATTTCGACGCTAAATTATTGTTTTCCCAAGTTCGTTGTCAAGCTGGCAAAAGGAGGAATATATTTATTGTTTTAAATATTGTATATATATTTTTTATTATATATTTGCATTTTATTAAATATTAATAGAAAGAAGACAGAGCTTACTTACTAAGGTTGGAATTCATAGTCGGCCCCTACACCTAGGGGCACCCATTGTTGCTATGGATTTGTTTTGTTTATGGGAAATAACATGGAAACAATTGTTACCTTAGCAACAATGGGCGCCCCTAGGTGTAGGGGCCGACTATGAATTCCAACCTAAGTGTCTGAGCACTGATTGCCTAGCTTGGTTATAATATTTAATCGTTACTATCATTTTAATTATCCTCGAAACTGATTATCACTCTTGTTATCTGGACAAAGATAGTGGCGTTATAATAGAATAGGGAGCTAATCGATAATGCGGTCCAGACAACATAACTCAACGGAGCCCAACGAACATGACAGCTTCGCCAGCAAATGTAAAACTACAGCAGCTTGCTCGGTTGCAAACAAACACCTCGTTGTAAAGTTGTAAATAATTAAATAGATATAATACCCATTCGTGATGTTTGGGTCAAGCGTGATAGCTCCCGAGGCCAACAGTGATTTCGATGGCGAAATAATTTAACACGAGCTCATTATTTATATTGAACATCACGTAAAGGTTTTCCTCTAAAGCTGTCTTCACCACTTAAATAAGGGTGTAAATCATGAAAGAACACTTTATGACTGAATCACCCTAATAAATTACACAGACAATCAATCACTCTAATAAAAATATGGTGCAATATTTTCTTGGCTGGTCCACAATTCTGTTGCCTGATTTTTCGGTGTCTATACAAAAAAATCATGCGTGTAGTTATTTACAAAAATCATCAGCCCTTACCTTTTGGTTTGTTTCTCTCTGTCGCGTTGTGTTGTGGTGGGTGATATAATCGACGACGCTGACGACGGTAGCAAGTGTGCCGTGCGGTGTGTTGCCGTGTTGCGTGGCCACCAGTCTACCAGACAGCTGTGAATGCGCGCGCACTCGTCGATATCGTAATGGAATTACGAAATTCGAATACTCGCGCGCGCGTGAGTCGAGGGAACCTGGCGGAGTTTTGCGGAACTATTTTCGATAGTCGATACGTGTTCAAAAGTTACGCGGTAAAGACTGTGTACACTGGCGGTTTTATTGTTCGTGTACAGGTTACTACGAAATTGAAACGATATTACCTGAGAATTGTGGAATTAGTTTCTACTATGAATGTAAAGCTATATCATGGCGATTGGCAAACTCTTGTGCAGTGCAACTAAAATAGACGTAAAATGTGTCAGCCAACTTGAGGCCTTGTATTATGGTGGATTTAAATACTACGGTAGTCAATTAGCGGCTGAATACAGGAACGCTAGCTGTAATACAGACGACCACAAGTAGCGCTGCCATATGGGAGGGATGTGAACAAGCTGCCATGACCGACCATGTAATCAAAATACCCTCTAGTAAGGTATTTGTTGTCATTCAAACCAAGATTCATAAGTCAGTACCAAGAGAAAAGCTATGCATGTAACTGTTTGTTGACGGAATCTAGAAGGATGAAGGGGTGAAAGAGTAGGCCTAGGAAAGGAAGTAATATAGCTTTCCATATTATTCAATGCTAACTTAGTAGAAATAATGTGCAATGAATTCTCTACAACTTACAACTACACTCTAGCCTATTTCTGCTAGCTTAGAGCTGAATATTGGAAAATTAGTTAGGTTATAGAGCACATGAGCAAACGGTAACTTTAAAGTAACTAGCACCAATAGTTTTTAGTATGAACATATAATCAACACTCAAAAGGTTTCAGTCAGAGAAAAGAATGGACGTAAATTATGTAGATACTTGAGAGAAATCGTTTTGGTTTAGGAAAATCAGGCGCACAAAGATAAAACGTCAAGTTGGTCCCAAGTGCTTTGTTTATTGTAATACAAGATCAGTACACACAATTGCAAAACATCAATTTAGGGATGCCGTTGAGCTCGAATAAGAGTCGTAGACTTTCACGACTATAAATATCATTGTTTACACGTCAAGAAGCAAAGAAGAAGACTCGGACTCAGAGTGACGGGCATGATTTGCTCAGTCTTGTCTGAGTCAGAGTCTGCGACACCTCGTTTCTCAATCTGTAGGAAGGTGAAACCTTTGTACACTTTTAACTAGAGTTCACGACTGTCTACAATACCACAGTCTACAGCATATGAGATTGTCATGACAACCAGAACAGTCATTCAGATTCAGTAGAAAAAAGAACATTACAAACATAAACATTTTATCATCTAGGACTACAGTGAGCTATGCTCATTAAATTACTAGTGTTCCAGTTCAAATCCAATGATGCGACAATCTAACCCACATTACTTTTACATCCTTGTCATTAAAATTCCTTTTAAAATCCATTAAACATAGGTGTCATTATGACAAAGGGCAGAATATAACAGTACATAATTATAATAGTTACTTTGTGCATGGTGCATATTATGACTCCTTTAGCCTCATTAGTAAACTTCATTTAATGCTAGCAGAACCACCATTATCAATAAAATTGTAATAAATAAATAGCTACTATATTTAAATAAACTATGCAAAACATACGCAACACACTTCGCTGAAATTACGCGTTACCCAGCAAGACTCTTGCTCGCTGCCTTCACCCCACCCATCTAATTAATACTCAGTTCTACACACGGCAACAATACAGACAGAAATCAAAGCAAACGAAATGGACTACATACATGTCATGAAGAGTGTAAAATTTAAAAATACTCCATGATACCCATATAGTAAATGCTCATGATCACAGACTAGTTGCTGAGTAGCTACTCTAGTTAAAAGGTATGCCAGGCGATATCTGTTAACTTTGTTACAAGACCAGACTGAAAACGTGACGTTATTGTGCCGAAAGGAAGAACCTGCGCGTTACATGCTACGTAGCAGGTTTTATCAACAAGGCAAGAGAGAATACACGAAGAGCATTTATCAGTTCAGTTATATCTACCCGAGCCGAGACATGGCAAGATAATAAAATATTGAGTCACTCTGTCACACAGTGTTATTCGAGAGGAAATATTGAGCGGTACTGCACATTAATTTCAGGCACAAGTTGAGCTTACTAGCTTGAAACGAGTAGCAAAACTGTGATCCAAACCAATAGACGAATCCATAACGAACATTTTGATTAATAAAACATATTACTATGGAACATTTCCCAAAATGATGCTGGTATTGTCTTCAAAATTTAAACGTAATCAGTACATCAGATTGGCGATTAGTGATTAGGTCAAGATGTAAACTGAAAAACAGACACATAGTAGGCCTAACCCTCTACTGAAACGGAAACTTTAGTGTCTATATTAATTTCATAGTAAATGATGGCATGATTTTACTAGTAACAAAAATTTAGCTCTAGCTTTTATAAGCACACTGCATACCCTTATAATAAACAGATTACGTTTATTAAGATATAGAGTATACACTATACAGTATATACAGTAGGCCTATTATATGGGGAATTGAGATTTTGCAGTCGAAAACAGAAACTCGAGATGTAGGTATGCCTACTTGTCATTATAACAAAGTTGTACAGATTAACCGTAACATACTAGTACTGAAAAATGGTGCTCTTAACATTAAAACTTGATTACATGTACCTATATAAATGCACATTATTAAAAACATTTGTGCTACGCCTCTAAAGCTTAAAATATTGTCATAAAATCACAAATGTTTGGTACAAGATTTATGTAGAATAAGAATATTAGTACATTAGAAAAGCTTACAGCTAAAAAGAGATTATATTTAGGGAAGGTAACATAGTATAGAGTCATAGTTAATAATTAGGCATTGGAATGTGCATCAAGCATCAAAAGGAAGAAAATTCAATCACATACTTTGCTCAAGCACACCTTTATCAGTGATAATTACCTAGAAGACCCATTGTGTGAGAAATCTGCTATCAATCAACACTAAACCAACTACAATGTAAAAACAATTATGTAACAATAATATCACTATGAAACAAGCTATTTTTTCACATAATGTTTTGCTATCTACTGGGTAGTTACTAGAGAGTAGGCCTACTGAAACAACTTTGTAGCCATTGTAACAGAAGACAGGTAAATTATTCATAGTTCCCACGTAACATCATGATGGCCATGATTTTGATACGAATGATACAGGCAAAGTATAGAATATTGACAGGTAGACTATTAGGGGTGTATTTTCAAATTGACTAAATTCAGTCTTTACATCATCATCATCATCATCATCATCATCATCATCATCTGTTGCCACGTTCAACTCTGCGTTGGGGGTAAAAAAAATATACAGTAGGCCTAAGGCCTAAATAAAGAATCACAAATTACTAACGGTAGCTGCCAATTACTAATCATAATCGATTATCACAGAATAATCAATTATCGATATTAAATTTGCAATGGATTGAATTGAATCGAACAGTAACCTTATAAATTACCACACTTATTAAAAACAAAAACAAAAATGGAACATCCTAAGGTTTTTTGTAGGCTAGTTACCAGAATAGGCTTCAATTGTTTCGCCATGTGGCAAGTGGCAACGTACTTAAAAGTCCCAAATACGGTCGCCACGCATACTGACGCAAGGTACGTGCAATCTATGAATAACAAAACTGTTTAAAAAAAATAATAGCTATGAAAGAGATAAATACTTAGGAGCAAAGAACAATACTACTAGTAATCGACTGATATTTGATAGACTCAAATATGACTAATACTGAAAAAGAGATTCATAATTTTTAAGTAGAGCTATAAAAGAAAAATAAATGCAACATTATTATGAAGTCAGAATTTCATAGCCCATGAGGGTGGACTACCGGTACTTTACTAGACTGTATTCATTCTGATAAATTCAGCCTCATTGGCATTGACTCGAGTGTTGGGCAAGCTCCTGCAATCCATACCGCATGTACATCCGCGTCTGTGCGCCCAGATATCCCAGACACAGCACTCAAGTTTGCATTCCAAAAAATTGAGCAAGAATCGAAACTCTTCGTGACTTGATGCTATGAGAACTGTTGCATAATGGAATGGTTAACTTGTTAAATCGTCAAAACCTCATCACGTGAGAACATGAACTTGATTCCCCCCGTATTATTTTCCAAGTATTATTATGAGTGACCCTGCGTTACGTAAGACGTATTGTCATGGAGAAGCAATAAACGTGACTAATATTTTAGACTAGGGTACTACGGTGTATGAGAATAAACAAATAAAATTCCCAGTAGTAGTAGTAGTCAAGTAAACCATGTTAAATCAGTTCAGCAGTTCTCTGAACTTTAATGAAACGTTTTTAAATAGCCCCCAATTAGACTGGTTTTAAAAGACTTCCCGAATGTGTAACACGGTTACGCCCCCAATGTAAGTGCTAGGCCTGTTAGGGCTGTTATTTTGAGCGTTAACCAGTTGTTCAATCAACGGGTCGCGGTTCTACATATATAGCTCCGACGCAACCACGTCTATAGCCACCGAACCGAGTAAAGCAGACTTATATATGCTAAATAACCTAAAAAAGACACCGTCATGCAGATCTATTTAATCCGTGAAGAGACTGGCTCAGAGTCGTAGCCTCATAAAACTCGACGTTTATAACCTACGAGTGCCAACCAACCAGAAGATTCCATTGACGTTTCGGCGGCGCGGCAGACGTTCACTTTGCCTTCAACAGGACCTCGCTGCACTCGACGCCGTTGGAGAACGCTTCTCCCCCGTTGGACTCGGACAACTCCTTGACGTTATCGCAGGGCGACTCCGCCTCCCTCTCGTCATTGAGCTCCGCCATCTTGTTGCTGTCAACGCACGGCGACACGGCCTTGACGGGCGTGTCGGGTTTCTTCTCCGGCCGCTCGGGCACGGCGTCCATCAGTTCCTGCGCCCACGTCAGCGGGTGATAGCTCGGAGCCTCCCCGCCCAGCTCGGCCGGTAGGATGTCCTTCGTTATGTAGTCGTGCAGCGTGCTCAGATTGTTGCCGTGCAGGAAGATCTGGAAGTGTTAGGAAATGTTATTTATGGTGTCTATCCACTCGGTTAAAAGAATCGCTTTTCAATGGCTGACATTGATAGGCCTACAATTTTATTAGTGGATGTGCCTCATTACTACGACAGCTCCAAGTCACCGTTTACATGTATACCAGTATCATGTATAAAAGTGTATAAATAAATACAATACATGTATATAAATGCTGGGTTTCAGAGAGGCTAAAAGGCTGGTAATGTGATTGGTAGGATAGACCTCCCCCCATGGACAGCTTACCTGAAATGTAGACTGTTGTGGTAGAGAGATTCAATAAAAAATGTAAAAGACATCACAAGTTGTCCGAGATGTTTCGGGACGTGTCACAATTTGCAC
Source organism: Isoperla grammatica (assembly GCA_945910005.1). Lineage (NCBI taxonomy): Eukaryota > Metazoa > Arthropoda > Insecta > Plecoptera > Perlodidae > Isoperla > Isoperla grammatica. The sequence continues at coordinate 4,941,294 of OX246737.1, forward strand.
AAAAGGGTAGAAAAGAAATCCAAACCTACCTTCTCTTTAGTCTTTTCTTTCAGGAATGGTTTGATGACTGTCAGAGCCGCCTCGACGTACCACGGCTGGTTGATAAAATGGATGCCCTTGAACCTTGCCGGGAAACAGTCTTGGAGTCCTTCGATCATGAGCTTCAAGATCCGCGGGGTGAGATTCGAAGACTGCCGGAAGGAGAACTCGCTCCAGTCGACAATCACGATGAAACCGTTGACCTGGTTCTGCGGTGTCTCTATCAGCCGCTCGAGCGTGAGAAGGAGAGAGCGATAGATCGTCTCGAGTGTGTACGAGCAATGGTCCCAGTGGTCAGTGAAGATCACTAGGACGCGTCTGCCTCGCCTGTTGGGAAAAAGGACGACGGTGTCGTTTCAGTTCTCGTGTAAGGTAGGTACGCTAAACTGCACGTCTTGCATCAAACGAAGCGTTTAAAGTAGACATTGAAGACAATTTACAGACTTAGGCCTACACAGGAGTGTGCTGGCAATTCTTACCCTGGGGCTTGCAAGCATTACCGGTATCGTAAAATACAAACCATTATTGAATATTCAAAAACAATTTCACTAGCCTACATTAAAAATAAGTAGATTTAAATTACTAGAAAATAGGTTACGACTACATTAGGAATACAAATTTGTGTGGGGTTTTGTATGGCAGGCCTGTTGCTGGGTCATTCCGGGCGGAATCATCCGGAGGTGGTTGCTCATGGATTTTTAATATTTTTTATTTTTTTATTGGTTATTGCTGGTCAAGCCCTGAGTACAAAACTAGTCTTACTTTTTTTTTAAGATGAACCGTTCTCAAGTTATAAATCATCAAACTTTGGCCGAAAGTCCAAATTTGGCTTCGTTCGACGTTTGCGGAAACCACTCCCATTTGTTAACTGCTCAAGATATCAAAACCAAATAGATTGTAAAATGTTCAGAAATGTTTGTACCTTTGGGTGAAATGATTAGTTTATGCTTTTGATATAACAGTCAAGCCCAATGTTGGGTTAAAATGAACTATAAATTTTGATAATTTTGGCGATTTTGAATTTTTTTTTTACTAACAAGGGGTCAAAAAACCAAAAGACCAAACACACTTCTAAATACCTCTACATCTCAATATTACTATTACATTACAATTGTTTTGTTTTTTAAATCCCTTCATACTAGAAAAAAATCATGAAATGCAAGAAAAAACAAAATATGCTCTTTTTGACCCCCCCTTTATACCAAAAGGGGGACTAGGTAAAAATTCAAAAAAGTACAGATCGGAACAAGTATTGGTAGATCTACAACTGCAGAAAGTTTTATTCTGTTTTTTTAATCAGGGTAGAAGATATGAATTTTTGAATTGCATCAATATTGGCAATATATCGATTTCAGCATTAGCTTGTATGGGCCTACAACTGCATGAAATTACTAATGTTGGGATACAATTCTTATTAGTATACTACTGTCAATTCTATACTTTGAACAACATACCTTTTAGTAGCCTTGCTGGTTTAGCATATTGATAATTTCTAAGCTATTTGATGCAGGGAGGGTATATGCTCATTCCTTTGCTGTATTTAATTGCAATGGGGAAAGACCAAGCAAGATATTTGAATGATGAACCCAAAATGTATCACCTTTGGTTAAAGTAAGCCTGATTGACAAGCTGGGTTCATTGTGGTGAAAGAAATTAATGTTGTAGCCTATTACAAATTTTGTGGATATTCGTCAATTACCGTACAAACGTACCGCTTGTTCTTGTACACACATGCAACGTCTCTAGTCATTTATCTTGATGTGCAGGATTTTGCCATGCTGTGACTTCATCTTTGATTAATTACACAGTTTTGGACGTGGACGAAAAGTATAAAACAGTGGTGGTCCCGTGTGTTTGTTTTGGCCACTAGATTCTCGTAATGTGCAGCGAGTGTTTCTTCCTCTTGAGTTATTTCTGATGATTCACATCCATAACTATGTTAATATCAAAAGCAAAGTCATGGCATTACCAAAACTGCACATCAAGATTAATGCCTAAGTACTGTACATTGCTTGTGTGTACGAGAACAAGCAGTACGTTAGAACGGGTATCGAAGAATATCCACAAACTTTGGATTAGGATACAAAATTAATTTATTTCACCTCAGTGAACCCAGCTTGTCTATTAGGCCCTACTTTAACCAAAGATGTTACATTTTGGGTTCAACATTATAATATTTTGCATGTTATTTCCCCCACCAACGGGACCAACACAATGGATGCGGGGAGGGCCCCCCCCCCCCCCCCATCAAATAGCTTAGAAATTATCAATATGCTAAACCAACAAGGCTACTAAAATGTATGTTGTTCAAAGTATAGAATTGACAGTAATATACTAATTAGAATTGTATCCCAACATTAGTAATTCCATGCAGTTGTAGGCCCATACTAACTAATGCTGAAATCGATATATTGCCAATATTGATGAAACTCAAAAATTCATATCTTCTACCCTGATTAAAAAAACAGAATAAAACTTTCTGCAGTTGTAAATCTACCAATACTTGTTCCAATCTGTACTTTGTTGAATTTTTACCTAGTCCCCCTTTTGGTATAAAGGGGGGTCAAAAAGAGGATATTTTGGGTTTTTCTTGCATTTCATGATTTTTTTCTAACATGAAGGGACTTAAAAAACAAAATAATTGTAACGTAATAGTAATATTGAGATGTAGAGGTAATTAGAAGTGTTTTTGTTTTTTTGTTTTTTTGACCCCTTGTTGGTGAAAATAAAATTCAAAATCCCCAAAATTATCAAAATTTATAGTTCATTTTAACCCAACATTGGGCTTGACTGTTATATCAAAAGCATAAACTAATCATTTCACCTAAAGGTACAAACATTTCTGAACATTTTCCAATTTATTTGGTTTTGATATCTTGAGCGGTTAACAAATGGGAGTGGTTTCCGCAAACGTCGAACGAAGCCAAATTTGGACTTTCGACCAAAGTTTGATGATTTATAACTTGAGAACGGTTCATCTTAAAAAAAAAGTAAGACTAGTTTTGTACTCAGGGCTTGACCAGCAATAACCAATAAAAAAATAAAAAATATTAAAAATCCATGAGCAACCACTTTTATTTAAATTGGATGTTTTCGCCCGGAATGACCCTGCTATGTTAAGTTCTCAACTCAATCTTATTGTCGTATAGGCTAGGCCCAGTTATAACTTTTTATCTTCACTGAATCTTGAGAATTAGCCAACCACTAACCTGTCTCTTTCTGGCAAGACACCAGGAAACCCGTCTCGCAGTGCTTGCTGGATATTCGCATCTTCTGCACTAAAATTCACGAACAGGTGGCTGTTACGCTGTCGATACAGGAAGTAGTTTGTGAGAAGTTCAAAACTATCTGGAATGTTACACTTTCTGGCATGTAGGAAACGTAGGATGAAAGCGTCATCACTGCGAGTGAATGAAACATCCTTTCTTGTTGGAATCAAGGCACGAATCGCTTGGATGCATGGAGCTGTGTCGATCGGACGCTTTTCTATTTTCTTTTCTCGAGGTATTTCAATTGGTACTGGGTGACGTATACCCCAGTCAACGAATTCGCAATACTCTGCCATAGCTCAGTGTGTCCAGCTCATAGTCTGCTCTATAACCTAACAAACAAAAATAATATTTGCAAGATCAATAACAATCTTATATTTAACTAGACCTAGTTCACAAAACATAAAATATAGTAGGCCTAGGCCTACCTAGGGCCTAGGTTACCCAACTAAACCTCGTGGCTACTGCAACTATAAATGCTCTGGTAACTGTTTCAGTAATGATATGCCCTATACTAGCCCTAGTAGGTGCCCAGCCAATCTACAATTGATATTGATAACAGCCTACTAGGCCTAGACCTAGGCAATAGGCATGTAGGCTGTATTAGTAAACTGTGTAGTAACTACATGTGCGAAACAATGACATTGTAATATGCACGAATAAAAAATGAAATGAAATGAATGAAATGTGCTTCTCATGCAACTGGTGTTTGGTGTTCCACCACAAATTGTAGAAAAATATGCAACCAACTTTATCTAATTAGGGCACTATCTGATTTTAGTTGTAGGACTTCGACATTAACCATAAAATTTGACTCTTCCACGATTTAGCAATTGCAATTAGGGCCTAGGCCTAGGCCTAGGTATGCTTACTTCAAACCCAATGGCAGAGGCTAGGCTAGGCCTAGGCTAGATCTTTTCAGAGGTAATTATTTCATTAGGGTACACCATATTACAGATCTGGAACAAGCCTAGGCCTAGGCCTAGGGCCTAGGAGGCCTAGGCCTAGGCCATTAATTCTAGATTTATAAGAATATTGTTATTATTAGTTATTACAATATACTTACCAACGTTGTGACATCAAATGATTGGTCATTACTTTACAAAACACGTGGCAGGCGGCTTGCTAATAATATTTGATTATCCCATGTCAAAACATTCTGTCAAAACCTAACCTTTTACGCCAGTCGTCACTCGCCAGTGGATTGGAGCAGCCTCGACCATGACTCATTTCAAGTCTTACGTCACAAGTGTACAGTCTTACTGAAAAACATTTATCGTTATCGTTATCCCAAAAACATCAGTTTCTACTTTCTTCACCACACTATTTTTTTGGACTGAATCATTGAAATTAAACAAATTTTAAAAACTCTAGGCTGAAGCTCAAAAAATTACAGACACTTGAGACGAAAAATGTAGTAGACCTAATGTGAAAATACAATAAAATGCTTGTGATCTTACAACGAGCCCCCTTGGCAGAATTTAAACGTTTTCTTTTTTTTGCTATCTTTATTTATAAATATGATCATTCATTAGTTCATTCATTCATTCATTCTTTCTTCAAACCATAAGACACGCCAACTTCTGCACCCCCCCCCCCCCCCCTCCCCCCGACCCTTCTCTTGGTGCTACACGCGTGTAAGCCTACAGTTATATCACAGATAAGATGGTTACATACATGAGGAGTAAAAAAGGTCGAAAAATCAGAAAAAGTAAGAAGTTTTGTGGGAGCAATGCACAGAAAAACATAAAAATAAAAACAAGGCTCAACAGAAATCTCCCCCCAAAGAATAGTCATTGTGTTAGAATATTTCGTAATGTAAACGAAAGTTGATAATACTATGACCTAACTAAAGAATAGAACCCACGAACCATCGGAACATGCCGCGGGTAACTCTGAGGTAGGGGTTGGGCGCACCGGCGTAGGCCCTAAAGCGTATGAAGAAAGTAAGGTAGCTAGAATGTAGAGTATAGGTTCAAATCAAAGACAAGTCGTGTTTTTTTGTGTGTAATTATTATTGACCTTCATTTTCATCTATCACCCCTCAGAAACGGTCATGACTGCTATAGAGATGAAAATTGAAAAGCAATAAAAAGAAAAACAATCATCGTACTTTTATTAAATAGTAATTGTAAGATTCTGAATACTTGTTTTTATTTTCGCGTACTTTGTTTGCATTTTCGTGTGATACTAAAATGTATTTCATCTCATACACTATTATTTTGTTATAAAGGTAATTATTACGCATTAATTAATAAATTAATTAATTGATTAATTAATTGGTTACTCAAAAAAGTACAAAACTAAAATATCCGCTTCTCTTTTATCGTAATTTTATGGACACGTTTTTGAACATAATAATTAAATCACCGATAGTTCATTATACAATATTTACAATTCAATATCTTATAAACAACAAGCCAATCAAATAAAACTCACACACTCAATAACCATACCATGCACGGAGAAATAATTATTTATAATTAGTTGTATAATAATATACATAATATTAAATATAATAATAAGTTGTTTATGACCATACGAACCGTTTCTCATTGGAGGACATAAACATTAACTTTGTCCTTGGCAGAGCTTAATGACAGCTCTTATACTCTTTTACTGTAGTCGCAATATTCTTAAACAGCTGTATTCATTATTGTGTAATGTGGAGAAAGGAAGGACTGAATAACCAAGTCCATCAAGTTTTCTAGTGACTTGTAGGCGCACGTTTTATCAGTACATACTATACAGACTGTGGACTTTCCGTTTTTCTAAAAATCAATACCAGACGTTGACGCCGGCTTTATCATCGCGTATATCTTTTCCCTTGTTTAATTAAGAGAAAGTGTTTGATAGCATAGTTTAAAAACGTACTTGTGAACAGAATGAGAACGCACAATCGTTATCGTTCGTACAGACGCAAGTAGAGCCAGCATTGTGCGCAGTGAAGACATACTTATTGTACGCGGCGTGCGAGGGTGCGTGTGTACGTGCGTGTGTGCGTCCTTTAACCCTACCTGTGAAAATGTCATCAATAACCATTCTGTTCCACGTGGTGGCCTGTGCCCATTTTGGGTACGGCTTGTATTTTGATCACGTGAATGTTGTGTTGCCCCCGCATTTATTCGGTGAGACCTTTCGGTCGTTCGGAGGCAAAATGAAGTATCTGACACATTGGGACAATGTAAGTATTGTATTGTAATACTAATAGCACAGTTGTCTGTGCTAATAGTGTAGTCAGGCGGTTCGAGCCGGTACCGCTTTGTGTGGTGAAGCGATGATGAACCGTTCTCAGTTTGGGTTAAAAACTAATGTTTTTACATTCTTCTCCAGGCTTACCAACATCCCAAAATTATAGTATACCCTGAAAGAATGTTAACAGTATAAACAAAATAAAGACAACATAGATGAGTGTTAGATATTTTTAAACGGTGCAAATTTACAAAAAAATCAGTCCTGAGTAAAATCCCAACCTTCGATGGGTAGCCTACATTTTTTGTCTAGTGTCCGGAAAATGACCATTGGGGCCCCCGCCCCCCGACGACGGGAAATGGATATTATTATAACCATTCATTGGTCATATATTAAAGAATTAGAAGAAGTAGATTAGAAAAATATATATTTGTTTGATACAATGTAATATTACCCAACTAAAATTGCATAATGTCTTCCTATTTGAATCTCCAGGAAATATTTGTTTTGAACAACAAATTAAGTAATTATGGAAATAATTGTAAATATAATATGTGGATGAACCCACTTGAATTACTCCAAAAATTTGTATTTAAAGCTAATCAAATAATTGACACACAAAAACATACATTAAAAATAATCCACAAAAATTAATGGAAAACTGTATAAGCTTACACCGCATTCATGATTATGAGAGGCCATTTACGAACAGTACAAATACTACAGCATGTATTGTGTTTTAATATATGATGATCTGTACTTCTTGTACTCGTGCAAACAATTGAGATCTATCGACACTTATCGCATCATTTTACACTGAACGGGGACGGCGAGCAATTGTCAACGAATTTAGACCGAATAGTTAGTAACATATTCAGACTGTGAAATGCAATTGTTACACATTTTCCTGTGATTCTGATTTTGCAAGCTTCGCTTCTCTATTAGTTAAGAGTAAATAGGTCTTATCAGATACGAGACAGTATGTAGTATATAATGCGACTATTATGCTGAATTTGTGTACAACAGGCCGACGTACATAACTTAATGTAACTCACATTTGAAGTTATACTATCGTTAAATAATTAATTTTGATTTTGAATCTTGTTTATTGACAGGATATAGCGAGAAGTGTGGTTAATTCAGGCAAAGATTACTAAGTGATTTCTTTGGTTTCGATGTTTAAAATATTGCTGGCAAATTTAGTCCGATGAGCCTAATGCAGAGTCGAGGATTTGTTTATGGTTGCTATAGAGTTCGTTCCGGAAAATAGCATGTAATAAAACAAACCCATAGCAACAATTCCTTTATTTAACTTGACAGTTGTCTGTGCATTTGCATATCACCCTTTGACTTGAAGGACCTTTGTGCTGTCATCGGCAAAAATGGTAAAAAAAAAAAACAACTATACAAGAATAATAAAATGAAATATAATCATCATAATTATAATAAATTAAATCAATTATAATTCCATATTCACGAGAGGGAAGATCGCACAGATAATTAATTAATTATTTATTTATAAACTTAAAAAAAAAAAAACAGTAATAATGATGATTGATGTTGCATGATGAATCCTGGGCATGGGAAATCAATGCAAATAACTATTGTTCAGACGCTTCGATTGTAGCAATTAAATATGTCCCTGGCTGCTTAATTATTTCTCGGTACCCGGGTAATAATTTAATAAAAGTAATGTCAAGTAAAGTACTTTACTACTTTACTGGTAAGTACATGGTATTGTTTCTCATAGTAATTTCACCACTTCGGTTCTGCGGACGTGTTTTATCGGTACAGACTTTACTAGTTTATAAAACCCTTTTTATACACCGTTCCTTGTACTGTATTTGTTAGCCTGCTATCCGGACCGCCCTAAGGTAGAACCTACTTCATACATGGTGACATGTCACAGTTATTGGTTTTATTCCATCTTGTGGCCAGTATCAATTACATCTACGCAATGTATTACTGTGAAAAATATATAGTGATACCAGATACTATTTTTAAGGCCTCTTTTCAGTCGTTTGGAGGTAGACTGAAATATATGACAAGTTGGGCTGTGGTAAGTAGATTTCATAACACTATAGTGCCTTCTTTTTCTTCTTCTCGATTTTCATTACCAAAATATGTGTAGTAACAGCCCTTAATGTTTGTGCTTAAATTAGTAATGATGTAAAACCACAAAACAAATCATAAAAGTATGATTTTATTCAACTTGCTTTGATCTTGATAATATTCTAGCCCCGCATAATCATAAATGTTCTAATGCAGATTTCGTTCTCACCAAATTATCACGGTTTTCGAGCTTTATGTGTTAAATGACTCGAATGTATGGTTTAGTGATTTGAAAGGAAATGTTATGTAGAAGATCAAGCTGAGAAGATGAAAGTGCTGCCCCCATCATATAGTAGTGCAAGCTACGTTTTCAGATGATCAAATCTAGCCATAGCGTACTCCAAGACCACTACTCCAAAGTCGCGTCGCGTTAACTTGCAAGGTGTTGTCGTCACGGATTATGTAATAGTGAAGTGAGGCGTGTGACAACTACCAACCAAATTGCATCCCGTTCTCCTGCCTCGGGTATTGTAGTGATAATATAGCCCGCATGTTGTCAGACGTGGTGGGGTCGCATTCCATTCACGGTTGTTGCAGTCAATACAGTGGACAATTACAATGCAGCTATATCTGGCAATCTCGAGTTGAATACCGTTGAAATAGACCGTGTGTAGAGCAACCGTCTCTTTTCAGAATTTTAGGGGACGCCTTGCTTCTTACAGCGTGGCCAGTATATGTGTTTGGTTAGTGGGTTGTGTGGGGCACAAACAGGAAGTCATACGTGTATCGTATTCTAGTCAGGTTTAGCTCATTTGTTCAGCGCTAATGAGTTTAAATCTATGCACCATGTAAGGTAACCCCTACGCAACGGGCTATTTCCTTCCAGCTAGACGCATCACAACACACACGTCACAATACATGACTGAAGTTTATAGCACTATAAACACTTTCGCGTGGTTTCATAAATAAAATACATTCTTCTTGTATAATCCGTATTTTAAGGTTGTATACACACTTCAGTTGCACGTCCTCTTCAGGGAAAACCACCCTCGTGCATGGTTTCAGCATTTTGTTTTCAATAATATCTTAAATTTTCTTCTTTGAGCCAAACTAAAAACTTTTTTAATATTTGTTTTGAGGATATAAATAGCTCTTGATAATAGCTAGCCCCACATCATTTAAAAATGTTTATATTCGAATGCAAGTCTAATGGTCAAATGCATAGTCGTTCTCGTTCCTCATGTGCTCCTTAACTCAGCCTTTCCTCAGGCTCGCCCAATCACAGAGCAGTCTACATAGCAATGCTGCACTGTAATTGGTGGTTGAGCAAGTCTGAGGAAAGGCTGAGTTAAGGAGCACGTGAGGAACGACTATGCATTTGGCCCTAAGAACAAACGGTTTGATTTCAGCACTCACCTTGCAATTTTTTATTTTTCATTTCTTTCTATATTCAATTTACTTTTCTCTGATTAAAAGAGTGAAATTTATTTTGTTCTGCGTCCATGATTTGTTTTATTCTACAGTGTAAAATTTTTAACAAATTATTGTTATTTCTATAATAAACAAATTGTTCTCCACAAGCGGCAAGGGTGATATATTGGGAGAACAAGTTCTGGTGGTAATAATAATAATATATATTAAATAATTTTTTTTGGGGTATTATCACGTGAGTTATAGAATGAGGGTTTTGACTATACCCCCTCCATCCCGACGTTATCAATTCGACCGGCCGAGCGGAGGGAGGTATAGACTCGGTGGAACCCCTGAAGAGGATGTGTGATATCACATCGAAACGTCGGGATGGACGGGGTAAGTCAAAACCCCCATTTTATAACTCACGTGATAATACCCCAAGAAACAATTATTTAACATATAGCCGTGAGAATTCAAAACTTGGCATATAATATATATATATATAATAAAATGATTAATACACTATATGGAGCTGCAATTGACCATCGAAGAGTTAAATGATGGTATTATTAGTTATCTGTGGTATTATTGTACTTACTGAAGCCTGCGCACCAAACGATCAGTACCCACAAGTGACTATATTGACAAGACGTGACTATATTGCTATTACACAGACCGGCGACCGTAGTTGCGCGTACTAAGTACATCGATGTCATGTGTTGTTGTCACCTCACGCGATTCTTGTGCAAACATATCACGTTTACAATAATCCAACGGTCAATAACACCAATTAAGTTCGGTCGATGACAGACGTGTGCTTTATTTGTGTGCTAGTAGTCCAGTCCACATTCGGCGCTGGCACGGGGGCAATTGCGCCCCCACCCCCCACCCTGGGCATTTCAATCTACACATTAAAATTAATTTTAAAGTACATCACCCACTTTCCTGTTCCTTCCTTTCAATGATTTTTAGGATTTGATTTTTTGGTGGTACCGCCGGGACGGATCATATTCATAAAGAGGGATAATAATATATGACTTCTTTGAGGTTGGCCGCGGTCGATTAGGCGTTGGTCTAGTAATCCGCTATCACTGCGTTCCAGGTTCGAATCCTGGCTTGGGCGTGGATGTCATGTCATCGTCTCGATTAGCATCGTTACAAAATATGAAACGTAAAGCCATAATATCATCATCATGACTTCTTTGGAATGTCAGCGGTGGTTTACATACGAATACGATTGAGAGTTGAGACACCATCACAAAAAATGTTTTGATGTATAAATTGTAATTGTACTTGTCACGTTAAAGTGCTGTGCAATTATTGTAAATACACAGCACATGCAACAACAGCACAGTCAGCACTTACCATCATTACAGACGTCATACAGACGTCACAAACAACTGGCAGAAAAGAACACATGGAAATGTAATTACAAACGAATCTGAAACCAGAAATTTGAGATCTTCTCCAACCCTCAGGAGAAAACAACAACATTATTAATTTTATAAACTAATTTTTATAATTAACTTCTTTGCTTACTTCTTGCGCAAACCAACATTTACAATCACAACCTTCAAATAATCGCGCATTTATTCCGTAAACATTATTTTGTAACGGAAAAAATTCCCGATACCCCCATTGAAAAAAATTCTGCTTGCGTACGCGCGTCTTCTCATTGGTGGATTCGAATTTTCGCTGGATTGTCTCGCGTTGTGGGACGAAACTGCCCCCCCCCCCCCCCCCCCCAGCCATAAACCAACACCCAGCACACACTTCGCTCTCTTTCTAGTACACTCATACGATGCACGCCCTTTTATCATTATGAGCCTAATCTACTAAGACCAAGCCCATCTGCAAACTTACTCTTCATCATAATATATTATCTGTTTGCAGTGTTGTGCATGATACTTTTTACAAATATACGAGATAGAGGTACTTTTCAAAACGGAAATACGATACATATAATTATTATTTTCTATCTACAATGATAAGATGACCTGGGATTCAAATAGGTCAGTACAAAATATGTTAATGAACTTTATTATTGGAAGATAACACTACGCTAAAGCTGCCATTATTCCTTGTATTTTAAGTAGGTAGGTTTGCCATCAGGTCCATTAGGAATTATTTACTACCTTGGGTTGGATACCCGGAAATTCCCAACCCAGGAGGTGTAACTAATGCGGCTTGTGAACGGAAGACTGTCTTCACGAATGTGTGAAAGAACGTCAGGAATTTGTTGATCGTCGTTGAAACAGCGTGCAATGTAGATAGGATCTGAGGTCGGTACTGGTGCTGCCATCTCTCGGCAGAGTTGTGTAACGAGTGGCAGACTACTGAACTACTCCTGTCTGATCGCGTGCCGACGAATACATTACATACACGTGTGACGCGTATTGATGTTTGCCTTCGTTGGTTCAAGACAGGATATAATAATAATTTTTCGTAGGAATCCCTGTTATAGAGTGCACGCCAGCTTTACCTGATGTGCCCCTCTTCAGGTGACTAAGTAGGTATATTAGGGTGTTTGGATAATCGGGAAGGAATGTCCAAGGGCTGATAGTATGACACAGTCTCAGCATTCGCCCTTGCGACTGAGGAAACCCTCGGAAAAAACCTTCAGTCAGGACTGCCGATGACCGGCGAACGAAAGTAGTCGGTACGACACACACAGATGCCGTAGAGTAGGATTTTCCTAACTTCCTGGTGTTGTTCCTTGGGTTTTATAAGAATAATTGACTCAAATATATGCAAATAAATGCTTCAACTTGGTAGTCAACGTATTGTCAACGTATTGTATTGTCGATTTGTCACTCATCAGTCATCACTCATCATAATCTTTTATAAGATGTTACTACGTCATCAAACAGTGTGGGGAATTATTAAGGGGGGTGAGGAGGGGGAGCACGCGCCGACATCAAGAAGTTGACGCTAATAACCGACTTGCAGTAGTTATGCTAAAGCTGCCGCTCCGATATATAAATAAATACAGTTTTGCGTCACCAGCTGTTTATGTTACCATGGCAATGACTCGCCAGTCTAACTCGATCTCGCCTAGCGAACACCTACCGGTTTGCAAGTCTCGCTCATCTTTTTACCGTATTTTATTTTATTCCACGTCTGCGTTTAGCGAGCCGGAGAAATGATGACCTAGCGTTCTTTCAACTGATCGTTTTGTGGTTTCAATAATCGCAAATAATTCTTGATAACCATCGTGCGAACTTCTTATCAATTGGATGGTAATTTGGTCACACGCGGGACCGTAGTGTTTGTGTGATAACAAACCTGATTGATAATTTGACACGAGTTCACAAATCACAATCTAATCTATCGCGTAAAATACCAATACGGAATAAGGTTTTTCTCACTCCGAAGCTGAAGGTTGCTCAGTCATTAGATAGAGTCTAGCGAGATGTTAAAGTCAGTGTTTTCTTCTGTGGTGGTCATTCACTTCTGCTATGGACTGTACTACGACCAAATGTACGTCTACAACCCGATGGGCAGTGGTAGCTCGAGACATTTCGGTGGATTTCGAGGGAGGCTGAAGTTCTTGACAACGTGGAACATGGTAGGTGTATACCCCCTCTTTTTTTGCGTGCTGGGTTCCCCTCCCCCGCGCTCCGGTGGTGGGAGGAGCATTGGTCCGGTGCGAGCGCACCGAACTCGAGAGTCGAGACAGAAGCGCGCGGGTTCGATACCCGGCCCCCTAAAAACGTAATAATCATGAATTACAGGTTTTTGTAAATGGCCAAATATATAAAATCGAGGTCATTCAAATACTTAACGATGCAATTTGCAAAACAGGTACGGTTAGAAGTGGTACACACGTTGCAATCTGACTTCTCTCCTAATATATGTAATTTGTTTAATTGATATTTGCAACCAACTATAAATCTTGTTCAACTCTTATTAATAGTGGCACTGGTAGTGACCTTCTAGTGACTAGTGATGATAAGATGGCATGGTAAGTTCTAATTGTGGCAAATTAGAATCTTACGTAAGACATGGCAAATTTTTTCATCAATATCTCAATCTTATCATACTTGTTCAAATAATAACCTTCACGTTGATAAGGGCATCGTAAGCAACAACCACGAAACGAACACATAAAATGCGACAAGGGAAGAGAAACCGACGCCCCCCCCCCCCCCCCCCCCCCCCGCGACACATATCGCCATGCACACTCCCACGCTGTCCTTCTGTCAACCGTTGCACGCGGGGTAACGCGACATTACCCGCGATATTGATTGATGAGAGTCTAATATTATGTGATCCACCGCGTGCTACGCTATACCTCACTATCACGCGTGTCACAATACACAATCCGGTGCAGTAGGCAGAAGTCGGCCACGTTTAGCCACGTCCGTCGAGCAGCTAGCTCGCGTGGTATAGCTGGCCTGGCCTGGCCTCAGTTCACTTCGCACCATGCAGAGCCCAACATCGAAGAAGCCCAAGCCCGCTCAGGCCACGTCAACGGCCACCAAGGCGAAGCCTAAGGCCAAGGCCCCCGCTAAGGCCCCTGCGAAGACAAAGGCCCAAGGACCCGGATTTTTCAGACAAACGTTCGATATATTGAAAACAGTAACAATCCTTCTGCTGCGAATATCGTTCCACGGCGGAGTCCTAGCGCAGACAGCCTTCGCACTCTACTATGAACAGATGTACGTAAAACATCCTGTCGGTACGGACAAGTCATCCACCTCGCCGATCTTCGGGAGCTTCAAGGGACGTCTCAAGTATTTCCCAACATGGAACATGGTACGTGAAGCACATTCATTAATCATTTTATAATAACCAATCTCTCGTCTCGTGTCAACGGTCGGCTAACCTTGGCTTTCCGTCCATATGGACACTCGGCTTCGTGGAGGTTGCCGGACGGGCGATCGGTTCATTTTTTGTGGTCTCAACTCCTTCGGGCGAAGGCGCGTCAACCCACCGTTACGGGGGAGGGGGGGGGGGGGGGGGGTCTTGCGGCCCTCAGGGCGCGAGCTCGAACCCGAAGACTTGTTGCTTTACGTCTCTATTATTGCAGTGATGCTATTCGAGACGTTGACAGTTGGCAACAAACACCGCGTGCCCTATGCGGGATTCGAACCCACGTCCCTGGGTGGTATACGCTTAGGACCCGGGCACGGCGACTACAGGGTTTGAACGGGCTGGCGTGGTGGCGAGCACATAACCTGTTTCCTAGCGTAATAAACACGCCTCAAACGTGGCAATGCTGTGCTCACGTGGGAGAAAGAGTGTTTGTGACGTGGATACGCTCGAGTGCACAATATCCTACGTACCTTGTAAGCGATAGCTGCACTCCTATCGTACCGCGTTACTCAGTAAGCTATTGCTGCACTCCTCCTATCTTACGGTTATCTCCGTATCAAGTTCAAGTTTATCACCTTGAGTGGCGAGGCCGGCGTTGTGGCCATGCGTTGGTTTAGTTGCATGTGGCCAATTTTCTTTTAGAAACCATTTTTACCTGTCTTGTAGTTAACGCTCTGGTTGCCCCGTAGAGAAAGGCGCTTTTTCAGTGTGTCATCTAGGAACGACCCCTTTCAGCGAATTTGGTTGGGCGTATAATTCGCCGGCAATGACGGCGAAGAAGCCGCTCTACGAAATTTGCCACAACTATGGTGTGATGAACCAGTCTTACCTCAATATTGCCTCTATATATCACTACGTTTATCAAGCGGACTGAGCTCGGTGCGAGCCGAGTTTAGTGCGCACCGAGTGCGACTGATAAACACCTCAGCTCGAGCTTATTTCAGTTCTGTTAAGAAGCCGATCTAACCCGGTTTAATAGGACAGGGATAGGGTCTAATAGGAGGAGTCCGGATTGAAGTACGCTTACTAAACGGGTTCCGAACTCGGTGCGTACTGAAGTCAGTCCGAACCCAGTCCGCTTGATAAACGTAGTGTATAACTCGTTCAGTCGTATCGTATTCGTATCCAACGTAGAGTATTTGTGGTACATTTCAAAGATAGTAAGTACCTGACCCGATCAAAAGAAATAATATGCTGCTTTCAATTAGAATTGCGCACCTGTACAAATTACGCTCTGGTTCCTGGCTTGAGCATGGACGAATACGAGATTGTCAAAAAAGTTAAGATGCAAATGCCGGCGCTCCACAAAATTGGCCAAAACTATTTAGCATGACATTACGCCGGCCTCGCAACTTAATAACTTGATGTTTTTGGACATGAAACAAAACATAAAATAAATTTGTACCTTATTGTGTGATTTCGGATTTTGCTTTTTTTTTATATTATGAAGTTATAATGAAACGAGTTTTTTTTTTCAATTTGATCGAGGCTTCAACATTAAATACCACGTGATGTGACGACACTTTTTTGTGGGTACACTAGATAACTAGCACCATTTTTAATCAATGCTAGTACCACCTACAATCCCTTATCTGTGCTAGTACTGTCATGGTGACAACATTTAACATAACTGAATTACAGGTAAACGATCCTAAATAGTTCATCCACAGGTTCATCTATTCCATATTACTTGTTGTATCAGTCTCTTCGACTCTTCCTCATACTTTTGACGCATCACGGACGGAGATTAACCCTTCCTCGGATTTGCCACTGGTTTTACACTCTCATCAAATTGAAAGTCACCCCAAAACTGACGTGTGCCCTGGCGGCCAATTCGCAGACTACCGTTCTGCTCTACATGTCGGCTAAGTTGTGCCCTACTTTACCGTTCGAAAACTTTAAAGGTCTTTGACGTGAAGCCACCATCTAGTCTAAAGACCGTTCAACTTAAAGTGGGTTTACGTTTAATGTAATTATAAGCATACGATCGAGGAGAGGGGAAAGGGAATTGGTCGAAACTACCGTAGCACGCAGTCTTCTACTGCCGATGTCCGAAGCTCTTTGGGTAGTAATAACTCCCAACAGAATGACTATTCACTATACACATTGAGGGGTATTTTATTTTAACCATGTTACCATGCATAAACAAATTTACGATACAATTTTAGGGAATATCAAATTTATTTGTCGTACCTGCACAATAAGCTATTATAACAACACAGAGACGAAAACAAACTTGTGACTAGGGCTTTCAATATAAACAAGTATTTCTAAAAAACAGTTCACAATTTAATTTACCTCGCTAAATTGACGTTTTTAAATTGATATCTTGAGAACGCTTCAATATATTGAAAACATGATTAATACTTGGGAATTGGGATATGATTTTGTATCAGCTAAACAATTGATTTAAAAAGTAAAAAAAAACTATCCTTATGATTGGGTGATCAAGGCCACGTCAGGCCGAAACTGTCTCGACGTTTTGTTTATATCTTTTGTGTTTCTATCGACTCCGAAGGCCGCAACCTTTACAAGGTAAGCTGTTGGTTCCTTCCTATCCTTCTCCCCTAGCTCAATTGTTATTTCATGAAATAATTGATTAATTATAACAATTATAACGATTTCAATATTTAAAAGTGTTTAAATTCATTGTTTAGCTGAAACAAAACCTAATCCTGAATCACTTTTCCAATATCTGGAAGTGTTCTTAAGATATAACTAAAACACTGTTCATTTTGCGTTGTTTAATTTTGCGACTACTCATTGGCCATTGGCCCATTGCTCTACCAATAACATCATGATCTGACACGTTATATATTAGTTTTACTCAGCATCTATGATCACAGGGTTACTTATAGTATATAGAAACGCATATAATCTGCATTCTATATTTAGTTGTTATCTCCAGACATTTATTATCTTTTTATTATGCAAGAGTGTACATCGCCATTAAAAAACTCATTTCCTGTATGCATACTTCAGTGTAATGTACGGTCCATCCACCTATTCTAGTGATAGGAATATATTTTACAGTGGACGTTTATATTTTCACCGATCTTTATTCACGTAGCGATAAGTTTATATTTGATGAGGCTAATCGAGACGATGATCGATCAGGGCTGCAAAAGAGACAAACCTATGCTGTCGACAACCATATGGTCGACACCCATGCATGGGTTGGCGGCTGGCTGGGTAAGGGGGGGGGGGGGGGAACTTCTCTCTTTTGGACGCCAATGACCATGCATATTTCTGTCGTTATTTCAAAACCATTCCGGCCTTGATTATTAATAATTATTATTGCCAATTTTAAGACCATGTCAAAAACTCAACTCGTTGTACACAAAGCACAGAACACTACGAAAAACAATTTATAACATAAAATATTTACAGTCCGATTCCAAAAATTGTTCGTGGGGGCTGAGCGACCCTAAGGCTCTTCTTGCGCCGCTGTATTGCTACATAATCTTATCAATGACAATAATTACAAAAATGTCATGTCTTATTCGGGACTCGAACCTCGTACCAAATGAAAACAACAATACCTAATTCATTACTTATAATTTTCAATTATATTCTTAGAAACCTGATTCATCCTGCCACAATCAATCTCTGTAATGTAAGGGATTGCATTGCCCCACTTCTGTACTAGACACGCGCTTGATTCCAAGTCCAAACTAGTATACTTGTCCCGAAGCAACCTTACCGATGAGTTATTCATAGACGAGTAACTACTGACCAACCAGCGATCTCTATTTTAAATTGGGGCTCTCTGATTGGCCACCAAGTACTCGTCTAAACGAAAGAGCTGCGGCAATGTTGGTATACATGGAGGAAAGGAAGCCAAAGAAGTCAAACAACTTAATTGATTTAGAAGCCCTGCAAGTATGCATAACGCAATCCAACTCATCTTGCAGTCACACAATGGTGATCAGTAGTAAATGAGAGGGTGTCTTCACAAGATGGCTGTGTTTAGCGTTGTCACACATGTGGCTGCAACAATACACTTCGGGTACGCCATCTACTTTGACCGGCGTTACGTCATACTAGAGTCAAAATTACAGCCTAGTTTCAATTTCGGCGGGAAATACAGGTTTCTCACACACTGGAATCTGGTTTGTTGTCATTTTTTATTTTGTTTTATCGATTACTTTATACTGTGGAGTACAGTTACACTTGGAGTTTACCTCTTTTCAATTTTCATGTGCCAAACTAGGAAATAGGAATCGCTGGTCAGAGTGCACTTGCACTCAAGTTTCACCCCCCTTGTCTACATTAGGGTGTTTGGTTAGGTGGTGGAAAGGAAGGTACAAGGGACTCACTTCTAGTATTTGCTTCCTTTCAGGATTGGTGATGACGGGAATATAGAACATGCAAATGCTATATTTAGAATTACAATCTTTTGTGGGGTTATCACAGTTAAGTAGAGTTGTAAGTAGAGTAGAGTAGAGTAGAGTAGAGTAGAGTAGAGTAGATTAGAGTAGAGTAGAAGAGGGTAGGGTAGGGTAGGGTAGAGTAGGAGAGTAGAGTAATTTATTCACTAATTGATGGGTGATTTGTGTACATACGGAATTAAAGTAGCCATGAGTAGCCACAGGTCCACAATGCCTACGCCAAAGAGCATTTCGATTAGCTGTGGCGCGCCGTTAGTATGATATATCGCTATTTGGCGGGGGGGGGGGGGGGGGAGATGTTATTTGTAGCAATTTGAAGTGCGATTGATGTCAAGTGATATATAATGAAAATAACAAAATAAAGAACTATGTGTGTAGTTGTAGTTATCGAGGCACTGTCTTTATTAGTTCCAAGAATGTATCAAACATATACGTACGTGCACGCAGCGAGAGTCGAATCAATTTAGTTCGCGCGAGTGGATCCCTGCCTTCTGATTGGCTTAGAGAACACAGTGGATACAAGTTGAGAAAAATAATGTGAAACAGCATTTAAAATAATATGGAACGAGAAATAATTTACAAATTTCAAAAACGTTTCTCTGCGAGCGGCTGGCACCTAGACCAAAATTCAAAGTACAGTAGGCCCTACAGCTGTCACTGTCAGCCATAAAAACATATAGCAAGTTTATATATTTATTTATTTGTTTACACCGTGCACCCGCAGAATGGTAATCATAATTAAAGACACTATTACCTTATTATGTAATCGCTGACATTGACATTGAAAGATGTAGGAAAGATGATTGCTACATGACAACACCAATCGTAATCGGCAATCGGCTGATGTTTTTGTTGTGGGGTTGGGGTTCCAACTCGGCAGCAAACGTTTTCATTGGCTGTGGCGGGCCTACTTATCTAGCTGACGTTTAGCCTTGGGCTTTTGAGGTTATCTGGCGGACTGGAAGGAAGGAGAAACGTGTCTCTTCTGAAGAAATCACGGTGCGGTGAGCAACTGAAACGGCTGAGGCTTCTTCCATACATAATACAGCAATATTTATAAATCAAAATGTCTAACAATAAAACTTTGTACAAAGGATTAAGAATTCTAATCCATGTTGTTGGCTGTGCACAATTTTCATATGGATTTTATTTCGATTGTACTCGTGTCAACATTCCCAAAGAAATCAGCCCTATGGGCTCCGGCTTTGGGGGAAAACTTGTATTTTTAACGAACTGGGATGCGGTTAGTGTGTTTTGTTATACTCTTATCTTATCGACGTCCAAGACCTAGGCCTAGGCGTACGTTAAAAAGTTAAGCCTTCTCGAATATGTGTGAAGCATAATCTTGATCTTGTCTTGTTTCAGATCCTGCAAGCTCTATATTTTGCCATATGTTTGGTAAATGACGTTATCGGAAGCAATGAACTCAACCCAAAGAAGAAGCCCCTTATCCGAAGAGTTAAGGATACGTTATTGGCATCCCTAGCATTTCCACTTGCGATGGTGAGTATAGGCCTAGCCTTAGCCTAGGCATAGAGGGGTAGTTTACTTTTAATACGGGACAACGCCTAGGCCTACTTGAGGCCTACAATTTTCTCTCATTTGTCATAGGCCTTTAGTTCCGTTACAGGGTCCTCAGTCATTACTTAATTTGTTCATGTTTTTTAAGCCTAAGCCTAGCAGGTAGGAACTGGCAGTGTTGTAAACGCTACTTGTTCAAAGTAGCATGCTAACGCTACCGCTACTTCCACTTAAAAAGTAGCGCGCTACTGTTCACGCTACTTTTTTAAAAAAGTAGTGCGCTACTTTTGGCGCTACTTTTGGCGCTACTTTTCGAAAACGGCAAGTATGACATATCACGCAAAACTACAAACAAAATAAACATCGTGGTTTCAAGTTTCTGGGAGTATCACACTATTCTAAAAATAATTGTATGCCACAAAGTTTATGTTCAAAATGCTCGTAAGCAGGCCATGTAAGCTTTAGATTCTCACTTTCGCACTCACTTTTTTCTGCTGATGAAGGAGTAGACGTCATTGTAGACCTACGAACTGGAGCTCCAAGCAACGAATGGTCATAGTATTTTTTTGAATCGCCGATCACATAGGCCTAATAAAAATCAGGGGTAAAAGTGACCAAAGGAAATGTGACATTTCGATTTTGAGGGGTGTGTCTTGTAAACTTTTGTGCGAGAGAAAGTTTGGGGCAGGAAGCGGTCCGGGACCATCCGCCCGACCTTAGCCGGCCGTCCGGAGTACTCAATACTCATTAAATCAACCACTGACCCTCGAAGATATTTACGACCATGTCAAGTTGGGGTGGGTGTGTGTCGTAAGTGTTAGTGGTGGTTAGTTACATATTGAAAAAAAATTAACCAAGGAAGGAAAATAAAGTAGCGGGAATTTCCGCTCACGCTACTTAAAAAATGTAGCATGCTACTCGCTACGCTACCACGTTTTTTAAAGTAGCGCGCTACCATCCCGCTACTGAACAAAAGTAGAATGCTACCGGTAGCGCGCTACTTTCCAACACTGGGAACTGGACACCTTTAATCCCCTTGAACAAAGGAATAAAATATATGTTAATGAAGAAGTGTATCACTAGGGAAAAAAGCTCTCGTTGTAGCCCCTGAATCGGATATTCCTTCGTGTTCTCTTTTAAGTATTTTCCACAACTTGGGATGTGAGGGTTAAAGGGAGGCTGCACAGTAGCCTAAGAATGTTAACGCGCGTGTTATTTATTTATTTATTTATTTATTTATTTATTTATTTATTTATTTATTTATTTATTTATTTATTTATTTATTTATTTATTTATTTATTTATTTATTTATTTATTTATTTATTTATTTATTTATTTATTTATTTATTTATTTATTTATTTATTTATTTATTTATTTATTTATTTATTTATTTATTTATTTATTTATTTATTTATTTATTTATTTATTTATTTGCCTGTCGATTAATACAACACGTTAACAGGAGCGCTAACTTGGAAAGCTTCCATTTATGTAAGGTAGGCTCTAGGCCTACTTGGTTGTATGGGCATCTGATCTGATGGTGATAGATCCTTCAAATCCTATTGTAAAAAATGCATAGTCCTCGACCTGTATGTTACTTAGGCCTACATTGTATGTAACCTAATTTGGATGTTTGTAAATTTGCTTCCAGTTTGTTGGCCTAACATTCTGGGGTTTGTACGCAATCGACCGAGAGCTTGTCTTTCCTAAAGTACTCGACGCGTTCTTTCCTACGTGGTTGAATCATGTCATGCACACCAACATCATGGTATTCACGATACTTGAGGTCATCACAACGTTCCGGCTATACCCTAAACGCTCGACAGGACTTGAGATTCTAATATCCTTCATGGCCATCTATTTGGCATGGTAAGTTAGTTGGCTAAATCACATGAGCGTCATGAATTTTACGTGAACATCTCATGTGTTCAAGCGTTTCAAGCAAGGCAATAAAGAGAATTGAGTGTTTTTTGTTAAATTACCGGTATATTTTTTATTTATTTGTAAAACACTTGTTCAGAGTAGCTTACTATATATATGCTTCATTTACCCAAAACTAAAACGACATTAAATTTAAGACTGAATTTTCAGTTGTACAGTATTTATAATAGAACTGAAGTTTTCTCTATTCCTAGTAATAAATATGTGTTTACAATGAAGGATGAACTTTGCTTCGTTAAAGACTCGGGTTTATTTTATTCTAATAACAATTGGTAATGGGAACAGGACACAAAGGGTGTTGACACTAAACTGATAGGCATAGTTCAAGGAGTGATGACAAGGTTAGCTCTAATACGTAGAATTGTGTCTGTGCTTACAGGACCCACGTGATCTATTACGTGACCGGTGACTGGGTGTACCCAATATGCGAAGTACTCAACTGGTGGCAGAGACTGATCTTCTTCGGGGCTATGGTCCTGTTTTGCGCACTACTCTACTTCGTTGGGGAATTCTTCAACAACAAAGTTTGGGGTATGTAGGGGTGGGATCAATCGTTTTAATGGCCTAAACGGTTAAACTGTTAAATTAATCGTGTTTAAACGTTTAAACGCCAAAATTGTAAATAAGCAACAACAAAAAAGTTTAATTTGGGAATTGTCTCTCGCGGTCGCGGCATAAAAAATAGTGTAGAATAATGTTTTATTGCTGCTTGAACGAACTAACGACTTACGCACCTCGCGAAGTAATGACGGCGACGGCCGAACGAGCGAGTGGCAGGAACTAAAATCTTATGTTCCCGGGCGAGGTCGGGAACTTGTCGGGACGAGCACACGAAGGCTTCGGGTAGGTGGCTAGATCGTGGCCTTCAAACGCGCTAATACGAAATACAAGTACAGCGGGCCGGAGAAGACCGGGGGGGGGGGCGATCCAGTGGCTAACCAAAATAATTTTTTAGAGTTTTCGTGCTGATACAACAAACTTAGATGAAATGGAATACCACGGGCGGGAAATCACAATACGACCATTTGGCGTTTAATTTCTTAACAAAATCCTTAAACGTGTAATTAGCCACGGGCGTTTAAACGTTTAATTATCCCAGCCCTAGGGGTATGTAATTTGCTATACTTACTATGGCTAATTGATAATTTAGACCCACCTGCTTCACCCTGAAGTATTGCCTTGCATAATAGTAGACAATGTCTTATCAGTGGATTAGCCAGGATTGTAAAGTGGGAGGGTTTATAAGTTGTTATTTTGACTTAAGAAAAGAAAATGGGGAGAGGAGAGGGCTTTTGCCCACAGGAACACGTGGGTCATTCAAGGTAGGCCTAGTTGAAAGTGACTTGATTGCTATTCAGGATTTCCTGTCCATGTTTAATATAGGCTAGGCCTATGTGGCAGTGATCCCGTAGATGTGCACTTGAGTTAGTTAGCCGTTGTGAAGAGCAAAAGAGGGGAGAGAGGCAAAAGGTGCTAATGATAGTGCTGCATAGTTCAAGATTAATAGCCTCATGCACAAAGATTTGCCGACGCAAACTTACCGTTCATTAAAAATGGCGGACTTTCTGGTTCAGATAAACTTGCAGAAATCCGGATGCATATTTAGCTATTTGGGGGATAGTTGAGGGAGCGGCAATTTCACGGATCTTCCGCAAATATTTGCGCTGGCAAATCCTTTTGTGCATCCGATTTAATCAATTTGCGGACACAACTTTTGACTTGCATCCACAAGTGGCTTTGTGCATAAAGCTGTTAGTGTGTAATGAATTATTTATATTTTCTTTGACATCTGCATAGCATATATCTAGAGACAAAAGTTAGTTTGTAACTTTGTAGAGATTGGTTGCTCTAGTTCTAAACAATGTTGACATTGTTTGTTAGAGGCATTCAAGTTGGCTTTCATGTGTTCATACTGGATCAATAGGTGTACAGGCTGATGTAGATAAGCTTGTAGTAGGCTAGTGAGAGAAATGTGTTTTCGTAGCCTGAGGTGATCCCAGCTTGCAGTGAAACCCATAATAGGTGTACAGGCTGATGTAGATAAGCTTGTAGTAGGCTAGTGAGAGAAATGTGTTTTCGTAGCCTGATGTGATCGCAGCTCGCAGTGAAACCCATAATAGGTGTACAGGCTGATGTAGATAAGCTTGTAGTAGGCTAGTGAGAGAAATGTGTTTTCGTAGCCTGATGTGATCGCAGCTCGCAGTGAAACCCATAATAGGTGTATAGGCTGATGTAGATAAGCTTGTAGTAGGCTAGTGAGAGAAACGTGTTGTCGTAGCCTGATGTGATCGCAGCTCGCAGTGGAACCCATAATAGGTGTACAGGCTGATGTAGATAAGCTTGTAGTAGGCTAGTGAGAGAAATGTGTTTTCGTAGCCTGAGGTGATCCCAGCTCGCAGTGAAACCCATAATAGGTGTACAGGATGATGTAGATAAGCTTGTAGTAGGCTAATGAGAGAAATGTGATTTCGTAGCCTGAAGTTATAGCAGCTCGCAGTGAAACCCATAATAGGTGTACAGGCTGATGTAGATAAGCTTGTAGTAGGCTAATGAGAGAAATGTGATTTCGTAGCCTGAAGTTATAGCAGCTCGTTATAGCAGCTCGCAGTGAAACCCATAATAGGTGTTCAGGCTGATGTAGATTTAAGCTTGTAGTAGGCTAGTGAGAGAAATGTGTTTTCGTAGCCTGAGGTGATCCCAGCTCGCAGTGAAACCCATAATAGGTGTACAGGATGATGTAGATAAGCTTGTAGTAGTCTAGTGAGAGAAATGTGTTTTCGTAGCCTCAGGTGATCCCAGCTTGCAGTGAAACCCATAATAGGTGTACAGGATGATGTAGATAAGTTTGTAGTAGGCTAGTGAGAGAAATGTGTTTTCGTAGCCTGAGGTGATCCCAGCTCGCAGTGAAACCCATAATAGGTGTACAGGATGATGTAGATAAGCTTGTAGTAGGCTAATGAGAGAAATGCTTTTTTGTAGCCTGAGGTGATCCCAGCTCTATACATAATATAACTATCTCTATATATAACTCTATATAACTATCTATACGGTATAGATAGTTACCTAGTTTTTACACGTCCGTGCATAAAAGTTTCTGGTAATTTCAAACGATATGATACCTGGATAGTCAAAACTACCAGTTTTGTCAATGTCTAAATAAACAAACCCAACACATGTACTAATACTAGTAAGTAGTAACTATGATTTCTTATGTAGGCCTATGTCATTGGAAAAATAATAAAAATAAACTAGAAGGCATAGACCTGTAAAACATGTTAAATTAGGCTACAAGCAGTAATCTCATTTGGTTATGTTTTAGAAAAAGAAGTAAAGCAGTTCCAACAGCCTAGTAAGAAAGGAAAGAAGAAGAACTGAGCGAGTTCCATAAGCGGGAACTGACCCAGGACAAAACACACAGACTGCAATAACTGTCCGAGTCCGTGAACAACACTTACCGTACCACAAAAAAAAGAAACAAAAAAGCAGTAGATTAGGCAAGGAAAGGCAACTATTGATCTTTGGACTAAGTACAGGTATCTACCTTATCGCCTGTCTATTTAGCATTAATTTCCTATGGAAAGAGACCAGGTTTGGTGTCCTCAATCATCACAAACGGGTTTTAAAGCCATCAGTTTGCTAGCATTTAGGAACAAATCATTTTATATCCATCATTCCAACTTTTAACTACTACATTGATAACAAAACTGTATGAAACACAGTTAAGGTATTAAGTTTAAAATGTTTCTACCTATTTAGAAACAAATTTGTTGAAAGGCACTATAGCACAAAGATTTATTTTTTAGGTACCATCCTACGTATATATATATTATATAAACGATGTTTTAGTGTTGTGTGTTGAAAACGTGTTTATGGTTTTAGTCATTCCGATGGCAATAACTACCATACGTACCTTACTTTTTACCTCGTGAGAGAGTCCAAGTTGATCATCTCTTCACCTTTCTATCTGATGCTATAGAATATCCATTTAGAGCCTTTTGAATTCATTATATTGGAAGTCTTGTAAAAATCAAAAAAGTAGATTTAAATTATATCACTTCACTATGAATGAATGTGTGCTTACGTAAGGGAAAATGACGATGCTTTGATTAGTAAGTTATGTATATTTTATGCATAGAAGCTTGTGGCCTTTGATTGCTCCAGTAATACAAAGCTGTTAGTATTAAGTAAATTAAGGCAATATAGTCTGAGGGCTACACTTATAAATGACTGATAAAAGTTTATTTGGAAGCCACGCAATATATGTTAACCTCGATTTTCGACTAATGTGCAATAAATATTACATCACCGCAGCAGTTTCGCAATATCGACATTGACAATACAGCGTATACACAATTTTATTTTCACTTTGATTAATGTTGACAGTACATTAGCTACTGAAGTGTTCAACTCCATTGGCCTCACTACCTACGTATATTAGGTTGACATAAAACAATCAAACGTGTCTACTAGCTCAGACATTACATTAACAAGTTATATTGTTAACTTAAGTGTCGTAGTATTACGCTAAGGGATGCATGAAATAACTGAACACTACTTAGTCTGTACTCGGTAGGAGTGCACTTGTTGCGTAAGTAATGATGTGGCAATGTCTCGAATCAGCCAATATTACGTAACTATATTCCATCTTACGATTGTAATTTTTTTTACTCGTATTTGGCACGTGATAATTTTATATTATTGATGGCCATCGACAGCCTTGAGCTTAGTACTTAATAATATGCTATAGTAGAATGCATTCCTTAATATTAATTAAAGTTTGCTCCTATCTCAAGTTTCTTTAAATCTCCCTGTCTAAACTAGTTGGAATGGTTTTACTGTATACCGGTCACACTACCTAGTTTTACTTCCAACTTAAAGTCTGTACCTTGAAAGTTTTCTTGTAGAAACGCTTACTGAAGTCCATTGCAGCTACGTAATAAAATATGACAATGATTCAGTTACCTCGTCGGGGTACGTATTTACAATTTACATGTTTGGCAAATGGTTTCTCCAACATGGGCCCTTCTATTATCAGCTCACAGCATTCACCGACCAAATTTGAAAACTAATGGTTCTTATGGATGACTTCCAGCTTTTTACCCGGTGTGCAGTAGCTCACGATTCTGCACTAAGTATGCATCATGTTGACAGGCTCTTTACCCAACGTGTGAGAGATTCTGCTTCATCCAGTAGACAGAGCTAGCTGTCGAGTGAATGATAGAGTACCCTTTTCTATGTGTATGTATTTAAAGAAATATGTGGATATGTTTCATTTTTTATTTGAAAAAATGAATGATTTTAATTTTACGGTATTGGAAAAATACAGGCGACCGACTAAAACTATGCTTGCCAAAATCCCTCCTAATAGTAGTACGTACACAGTTTTATTTGGTGAGGTAGTCGACATAGTGGCCATGTGTGCTTAGGTGTTTGTCTTGTGAGAACCGTGTTTCTGAATTTCTGGCGTGAGCATAGATGACCGACTGCCACTAAGTGTTTACATTGTTGGGCCAAATCTGTTGAGAATTGCAGATGACTAATTTAAACTAAGCTTGTGAGTTTAAACAGGAGTCTCGATGAAATGCAAATAATTCTATATAATTGTGGTGATCTATGTAGTTGGTGAACAATATTTGTTTTATATTATATAAATTATATAGTTGTTTGTTTGTTAGGCCTATGTGACTAAACAATGCAAATACATGTAAGTGTACCCTAATGCAGGCAATCAGGCATAATGTAAGAAATCATAACAAATGATTCTATCATTGATTAAAGCAATACTCACACATTTCAAGTTTTGTATTTTGTATTTTATAAATAAGGCAATTGAAAAATTAAAAAGTTTATGTAGAAAATATACGGTAATAAAAGTAATTGTTCATTTGAAAAATGGTATGATTTATTTGACATGAACAAGTTTTTTTAATAATTTCTAATAATATCATACACAGGTGTCTTACATTACATCAAAAATATATCCTTTGGAATCCTTTTTTACACTTGTTGAAGGGTAAATAACCCCTTCAGATCATGTTAACCAACTACAGTACCTATACATTTTTGCAGTGATTACAAAAGGCAAACAAAAGTGTGTAGACTATGATATTAGGTGGTGACTAATATCTACACAAAGTCCTTAGATAATATCCTTACCACTCCATGTTTATTTATTTATTTATTTATTTATTAGGACACATAATATTTATACAATTACAAATTTACTTATAATGTATGAAATAATTATTTGAAACAGTTTTCACCGTGTTGTCCATGTCGTAATGTCCTATTTTCCATTTCATATCATTTCTTAGCTGTATAACCACAATACAAGATTTTATGTACATTGTCAAGATGAGTTAAAAATTACATCATAAGGTCGTATAGGCCTTGAAGTCATTGTATGGCTCATAGCTTGGTTCCTTGACCGGTGAACTCGGCTACATCATAATACTGCTCCGCTTTCAGAAACATGGTTATTTTGCGTTTGAATGTTCGTATATCTGGGGAGTCTTTGATCTCATCTGGAAGCTTGTTGTAGAGTCTACGACCTGTCTGTAGAATTCCATGATAAGCCAAGCTCAGCTTGCAGTATACGTGCTGTAATTCGGAGGATCCTCGAGTGTTGTAGTGGTGGCTAGCCGCTTGGAACAGGTGAAGGTTTTCCCTGGTGAACATGCACACTTGTCGGATGTATAAGCACGGCAGCGGCAGTATATTTAGGTCCTTGAAGTAGGGTCTGCAAGATGTTCTTCTACACGCGCCCACCATGTACCGGATTATTCTCTTCTGAGCAACAAATACCCGCTTAGCCGAGGACGAGCTACCCCAAAACACTATACCATATTGTAGTATTTATTATAGTCCTATATTATAGTCCATTGCAACCTAAGAAAGTATAAAAAATATGAGCAGACTGAAAGGGTTAATATCACTTTGTATTTATAGAGACCTACTCATCCCCAAGATCCTCTAAATCCACTAGCGAAGGTTCGTCGAACTCGTAAACCTGGTTATCGACACCACATTCACAAATGTTAAAATTACATGGTGTTCAAATAAGAGTAAACTTGAGGAAAATTACCTTTTTTAAATCAATTTATGGCCCAATAAAGAAAAATAACGATCCGTAGCAATACTTTGTCTTTGCATGATATTTATTTTTATTATATTTTAAATGAATACTTTTAATTGTAATGGTCTGTCAAAAGAAAACCAATGTTAAAACTTGTTAAACTTAATCGCCCGATGACATTAGTTCCTCCTGACTGGTCAAATATAATTGAGCCAGCCAGCATGCTGCTAGCAGAAATGTAGTGAACCTTGAGCCATCTCGATAGTTTCAGAAAAAGGGGAGCATTATGACAATGCCCATAAAATTTTAACGAAAAGAACATTGTTTCATATAATAATAACAACCTTTATTCGGTCTCTGCAGCCAAAGCTGTTGCCGTAAGACACAGAATAACATACAATTAGTCAATTACTTATATCAAAACGAAAATCGAAACAAATTACACTTAATACAATTTATGTATAAACTTAACAAAATTACGAATACAAATGATGCCTAAATATAAAAATTTACCACCGTAATACGGCCAGAACAATTTCATCGGTGAGACTTGATGGTAGTTAGAATGACTTCCAAAATTTCTCGAAAAAGCGGGGGATTGTACCCCTAGCACCTATCATAAGACCCATTACTCTGATACCTTTCAGATTGTACTAGGTCTTATATAAGGCACCAGTCGGGTTATAAATCTCCTGCTTTTCACGATCAACCTCCTCCGACTTCCCCCGAGTAATTGCTAGTATGTCGATTCGCCTTGTGCCCCCTGACGTTGAAAGGCCATGCACCTCTTCATAGACTCTTATTGCGAAGAGCCTGGGCTATTTTATGGCACACTTCATGATGACGGGATTCTCTCGTCTTTTCGCCGTGCTGGCACCAAGTAGGCCTACATGGGCAAGGGTTTCAAACTCTCTGCAATGTCTACAGCGGTTAGAACCTTGGCTCCTGCCAGGGACGGTTGTTACGGGAACCACGTTACACGTCATCTCTCCATTCAGAGCAAGAGATGTCCCGCCTTATTGTGGATCCACCTGTTAGCAGATGTCACTTCCTGGAAAAGTATCGCACCTTTTCTTTTATGTGACAGATTGCACCACTTTCTCTCGAAGGTGTTCTCGCAAGGTCTTGCCTGAGATTCCAGCTCGCATTGAGGCTTCCAGAAATGTTATGCCTAATCTAGCCTCAAGATTCCTCGCAAAATTTACGTGTACATTATCCGCCTCGAGCAATGTATCATATATATGTTAAAATGCTGAATGAAGGCTTCCCATCCAGTGTTCATAATGCCAAGGCCTTTCAATTACATAACATCATGAGGAAGTTGTAAAATTAAATTTCCTTCACAGTACCCCGCAGGAATTTGTCTGTATCTGACAAAAAAGATTTCGGTAATTGGGTCAGAGGTGCAACCTGAGTTTGAGGTCCTATCGCTGCACCCTACATATTAGTGCATGGTATGAATTTTCATATGGGGCACTTTCTATCTAGAAGGTTTATTTGTTTATTATCTCACATTATATATATATCTTGACCCCGTTTCCAACATTAATTTATCGGGTAGGGGGGAGTAGCAAAGTACAAAGTACATATTATTAAGGAACTCTCGTCCAAATCCGATCATTAGTTTTCTGCCAATTAAGTTCAAAAAAGCAATCGCACTTTAATCATTTCCGATTCTTGATGCGTGAATTGTTATTGTATAATTTTTAGATAACCTTTAATGGCCACTGACAGACAAGGCATAAATATGTTTTTCTATAAGTGTTTCCTTCAAAATGAATATTATAGCAGCTAGAACGAAGTTAGTGATGAACGTTCCAGCGACAGCCATCTTACCCATTGGCCATTAGGCAAACGAGGCAAATGCCTCGGGCCCCCGGAGTGTAGGGGCCCATAATCTTTTGGCCAAGCTAAGTAATAATATAAGTAAACAAGTAAATAATATAAATTTTACTTAGATCACTACATTTTATGGCACCAACAGAAACTGTATACAAAGCCCTCACCGAATGGCTTGAGGCAAATAAATTAAAACTTAACTGTTAAAAAACCCAGATATTAGCTTTCCAGACCAAAGGGAACCTATCACAGGGATCCTTTCAGTATGATGGGGAAACTTTTACTCCAGTGGAACGCGCAGCTTTTTTGGGATTGATGGTGGATAATAAATTAGAGTGGGCAGAGCATGTTCAGAAGGTGTGTGGTAAATTAAGCACAGCATGCTTTGTGTTAAGTAATGTAACTAAGCTTTGTAACCCGAACGTAGCTAGGATGGTGTATTTTTCATTTTGTCAATCTGTTATACAATATGGCATTTTTGTGGGGGGAATGCAACATCTATAATACAAATTTTTAGGATTCAGAAAAAGGCAGTACGACTTCTCGCTAAACTACCTAACAGAGCATCATGCAGGAATAAATTTAGATCACTAGGGATACTGACAGTAACTTGTCTCTACATTCTGGATCTGGCTATGTTCGTCAATGATAATCCACAGTATTTTGGAAGAAATAGTAGTGTTCGCCACTACAATACAAGGCAGAGAGAGGATTTACACAGCCAGTTTAGTAGGTTTAGGCTAGGAGAGGACGACCCTGTATACGCAGGTTTCAAAGTATTTAACCGACTGCCTGAAGGAATTAAAATAAATATTGTTGAAAGCGTGAAGGTAAGATTGGAGAGAGAACGTCTTCGTTGGTTTGGACATATGAAAAGGATGGACCTGACTAGGATACCAAGAAGAGAGTTTGAACAACAACAAGAAGAAGGGCATAAGAAGAAAGTAGGCAGACCAAGAGACAAGTGGATAAATCAGATCAAAGACAGTGTGGAGAATAGAGGAAGATCATGGAACGAAGTTGAAGCAGAAAGACTATGGGAAAACCGTGAAAGATGGAGGGAACTACTAAACAGCCCTCTGGTAACGGAAGAAGTGATCGAGGAAGAGGTTGAGGAGGTGGTTGTGTCTGGCCTGGCTAGCCGGCAACGAAGACATTAGCCCAAGACATGGAGTACTCTGCTACTCCCCCCTACCCGGTAAATTAATGTTGGAAACGGGGTCAAGATATATATATATATTGGGGAAAGCTGTTTTAAGAATGAGGTCAAGGCCTGGCTTATGGAACAAGAATTTTATTCACTGACAGAATTCTATGGTCTTAAAGATAAAGATTAATATTTTTGCTTCTTCCTTTTATACTTTTACTTTGAAACCCTTTTTTAAGGAATTAAACAGTTATTAAATTTTACACTTGGACATGATTGTATTGTATATAGTGTTCCACAAAGTAATGCTAAAAATATGTCTCCATAAGAATTTATTTATAATGTAATTGATTAGTTAACTAATAGATGACCTGGCATTTTGTAAGAGTAAGATGGGATTAAGTTCCTATCCCCTACCCGACTTCATTGTTGGACAGATATAAAAAAAAAAAAAGATTTTGTACATACTTGACTTGACATTTTTTGTGAAAACTTGACTTAATGTATGTATAATGTATATATCTGTGTATATGTTTGTACTACTTGACAACATCTAAAACTTGCCACCACTTAGGTGTGTGGAGCTGACAAGTGTAAAAAAAAAGATTGCTAATACAAATAAAAATAAAATAAATAAAGTTCTTCCATTTAGTCGGAAGGGGGAGGTAGCAGTGGACAGAGGATCAAACTCGCATCTTACAAATAGTTTTCACTGTAGCAATTGCTATCCGTATACCATTTTGAGGGCAAGATTTCGCCTGACGTGTTTTAGGCCATCAAACAAAATACTTGAACCCAAAAATGTTCTGCTTTGGGCGCCACCTGTTCGCCGTTCCACACCACCTCCTCGTGGGGCCCCGATAAATGTTTTTTTTTTTTTTTTTTGCCTCGGACCAAATATGAAGAGACGCTGTCCAGCCATTGGGTATGGTCCAGCCAATGCCAAGCTGACAGGTCACGCACTAACGTCCTTAAGAGTGCGATAGCTTATCTGGCCTCAGTTCTCTAAGCACCATGCAGAGCGCAACATTAAAGAAGCCCAAGCCCGCTCAGGCCACGTCAACGGCCACCAAGGCGAAGCCTAAGGCCCCTGCCAAGACAAAGGCGCAAATACCCGGATTTTTCAGACAAACTGTCGATACACTGAAACCAATAACAATCTTTCTGCTGCGAATATTGTTCCACGGCGGAGTCCTAGCGCAGACGGCCTACGCACTCTACTATAAACAGACGTACGTAAACCATCGCGTGTTTACAGACAAGTCATCTATCTGGCCGCACTTCGGGAGCTTCAAAGGGCGTTTCAAGTATTTCCCCACATGTCACATGGTACGTGTAGCATATTCATTTTATACTAAGGCCCGAATGCATAGACCAGACTCAAGCCTTCCTCAACTCAGCCTCTCCTCAGCCTCGCCCAACAACCAATCACGGAGCGGCATTGCCGTGTAAACGGCTCTGTGATTGGTGGCTTGGTGAGGCTGAGGAGAGGCTGAGTTGAGGAGAACTTGAGTGTGAACTATGCATTCGAGCCTTACTCTCTCGTCTCCTGTCAATGCATTTCATTTTATTAGCAGCATTAGAAATTACATAACATACACATAAAATAATTATATCCGGAATATCAGCTTTGTCAATAAACATAAACTTAAATCTAATACACATTTTCCAAGCACTCCCAATTCCCCAACACACATTATTATTAACTAGAACGCTCTGTTTGACGCGTTGATAAGCGAGCGCGTACATATCTACGAACTTTCTGACGGAAAGTTCTCAAAGTTAATAAAAACAACAATTAACAACAATAGCAGAAGGCGCATTGCAAAAAAAATCTAATTTCCATAGCTATTTTACTTCCCTATATTGTTAATTTAATTAATTTTATTGTTGTTTTCCTGTCCCATTGGCCAGTGTAGGGTTATGGGCATGCCCATACCCATGATACAATGATATTACCATTGAGTTTATTAGTAAACTCAATGATATTACTGTGTGGGCTAGGTACAGTGTTGTTAAAGCTAATAAACTCAATGATATTACTGTGTGGGCTAGGTACAGTGTTGTTAAAGCTACTTTTAAAAAGTAGCACTGTTACAGCTACAGCTACTTGATCTTTGAAAGTAACTTAGCTACTTTTCAGCTACTGTATTTTGTCAAGTAGCTCGCTACTTGTACAGCTACTCAAAAAAAGTAGTGACGCTACTTTACAGCTACTTTCATTTTTTATAAAGGACCAAGAGTACGTACTATTTATTGAAACGGCGGTACAGTCCGGAGGTGAGTCATACTCGTATCACAGCTGACGGGGTGAAACCTAAAACTCAGTGCTGGGGATGAGGTTTTGGGACTATAGAGCAAGAAAACCAATGTCAGTCGTCATTCCGAACCTGTGACGGTGGGAATTGTGGCGGGCGAAACAAACGTGTGTTTGTTTATCGCAAAAATAGAGTAGCGGCGACTTTTCGCTACAAATACTCGTATATAGTAGCTTGCTACTCGCTACTTTACTGCATTTTCAAATGTAGCGCGCTACCAGTCTCGCTACCAAAAAAAGTAACATGCTACAAGTAGCGCGTATGACATTGCGCAGATGCTCGCGGCAGCCGGCCCGCTCGTGACGTCACGTGGATACAGAATCGCCCAGCGCACGAGTCAAGTGCTCGCATTCAGGGCTCCGCTCTGAGTTATTGACAGGGTAATCAATGAATACTGTCTCTGTTCTTAACTAAATACTCATATTTCAAATCCTCGCACTTTGTTTACGGTTGCCGTGTTGGTGACAACTTATAATCTTCTTCAGATATCAGTAATATTGCCACAACAGAACTATACAGCAGCCTATAACAGAATGCCTATATTTGTACCATGTATTAATCGACAGGCAAATAAATAAATAAAAATAAAAAATATTACATTGCATTTTCTTGATACCGATACTCACTTCCGTAAATAAACACGCACACAAAACTACTCTCGGTTATGTTCGCTCGATCCTTGTTAGTTCGAAACCGTTTTACGATAGCATTATTCTCGCCAAGTCATCATAAATTTATTACGATTGCTTACATCCACAAATGTTTATAAACTTTTCTCACTGGCTGTATCTGGACCTCTCAGTAGTGTGTCGTCTGCTTCCAATGTGCAAGGAGTCGTGTCCAAACGTCTCGTGAGTGTAGATACCACAAAGATATTGAGAACTGTTGTCAGTATGTTTGATTTGAGTGTTTAAAAAGTAGAATTTTCTACCCAAAGTGCTTAGTTCCGGAAGAATATAAAAAAGTAATTAACTTTTATAAAAGTGTTATTTTAGACGTACTTTGTCAATTAGAAGCTCCGATATTATAACATGAACTTTTTTTTTTTATAGATATTAATAAGTGTGACGTGATGTGATACTATTTGCATATTTTGACCTACACAGTTGGTTCTCCACGTTTGTACAAGCAACTGTTTATTCGTATGCTTCGTTCGTAAAAGCTTTTTATATATTTTTTAAATACATTATTATGTAGTAATGTACTCTACAGTTAAAAATACTAATAATGATGATGGTGTGGTGAGTGGATGTAACAACAGAAGCCCTACCAAACAAAGCAATTTACAGAGTGCCGACGGATAAATACAATTTATTTTTTTAGATTCCCTAATTATAAAGGATTGTGCTTAATTTGGGTTCGATTTTGTAAAGGGTCTGACAAATTCAATCGAAAGAATTGTAGAATTTGTTGATTGTTCTGAACATTTTGAACTCTCTGATTTCCATTGGGATTTAAAACACTTGTTGGGTTATTCACCAAAAAAAAACACGAAAAGTCAAACCAGGATGCGTCTCAAAACTAATGTCGGCTTCGCAAATTGCCACGGAGGTAGTAGGCTCGATACCCAAAGTAGAAAAAAAAACTATAACATAGAGAAGTCGAGTCTTCACCACGGTAAGTTAAATATATCAGAATAATATTGTTACTGACTGTCATATACGAACATCTCCATAAAGGCATAAAGGCACCCACATAAAGCATTCTCTAAATATATTTACGTTATTATTTTGTATTGCAGAACAGTAAGCTACAGCCTGTGCTACAGCTATAGGCCTAGTCAAGCAATGCCGTCATCTCATCTGGTTCAATTAAGTTTCAATGATGTTATTGTTATTTTTAATTTATTGGCATTTTCAATGTAATTTAAAACTTCCAACTGATTCGCGCTATCAGGTCTTGATGAACATCACCTC
The DNA here is from genome assembly GCA_945910005.1 of Isoperla grammatica. NCBI lineage: Eukaryota > Metazoa > Arthropoda > Insecta > Plecoptera > Perlodidae > Isoperla > Isoperla grammatica. The sequence goes on from OX246737.1 coordinate 4,978,226, forward strand.
CAAACACCTAATATTATTTACACGTAATATCTAGAAGGAAAAACCACCGTATTTGAATTTGCATTTACGCTCGTATTTAAAGCCAGCACGCAATCATATTATATTTCGTATTTGAACAGTTTACAAATGAAATGTACTGACTTTATATTTTTATTGCATGTGATGTGACGTTATACTGTACAGTGTAGACCTATGGAACTGCATTATTATGTGCTACGTTTACATGGGCCAAACCATGCCTCCTAACCACAATTTTCGGTATCTGGATCGAGATCGGGATCGCAAGTCGGAAATCGTAAAAAAGTTAACTTACATGGTTCTTATGGCACTGTTCACAACTAAATCGTAACGTCGTAATGATTGTAATGGGAAATTGTACGATTGCAATCACGAAATCGATTACGAACACGATGCCAAAAATTGTGGCTGGGGCTTTAGTCCAGTACCGTACTGGAATCTTGGCCCATGTAAGCATTATATAATAATACGCAATATTATGAAATGGTACGAATCATAACTGACGTAGAATTAGGCGTAACTCTGGGTACGAATAAAATGACAATGCTAAAGCGAAATAATTCCAGCTAAAATGTGTTTGGTGTAACTATATATTTATCTACAAAATGCGCATTGTGTGTTAAATGTTGCTGTAACGGTTTTATCACGTTCACATGACACATAATCACGCAAAGATGTGTTTATCGGTCATGTCTTCATGTTACCACTGTACGCCTAATATTATAGTAGTTTCTACTGAGCTAATAATTCTATCCACTTATATAATGCATTGTTAGTGTAGTGTATTTGGTTATGTTAAGTTGCCTATACTGCTAACTGCTATTTCTGTATGTTGGTACTACAATAAACTAGTTGTGACTGGAACACTCAAGCGTGCTTATCTAAGATCCTACAGTTAGTAATCATATAACAAACACATTCAAATACGACTTTAATTTTGACATGAGAGTAGCATTTTAACAAGCGCGAAGCGGCAGCCGGCCAGCGATCTTGTATCCACGTGACATTATGCGCGGGCCGGACGAGATCGGGCGCGCGGGAGTGCCAGACCTAGGATATCCTTCTTAGACCATGGCCCATACCCTCTTTAGCCTGCTATATTGTTGAATGCTGTACAATGTGCGTTGTTAAGAATTTTCGTTGTCATTTTGTCGAGTGTTTTCGCCGCGGTCCGTTAAGCCGCATTCACATAAATGACTATTGATTATTGACTATTGACTATTGACTAGTGATTATTGACTACCCAAAGAAAGATATGAACACTACACAACTAAGTTCTTTGACACGTATGATCTGCCACCTAGAACAAATGAATCGAACTGATTGACAAACAACGAGCTGTCAAAATAATAAAATTGCAACATTATGAAGAAAACGAGGTATGGCGATAGTAACTGTTCACCAGTTAAAACGTTTAATGATGGGCTTAACCAAGTTGTGAAGATTTTGTATGTTTCTTGTTTGTTTTGAAGATTTGTTTTCAAAATAAGAATATTTTATTGTTTGACAGCTTCATAGAAATAATAAATAAATAATATTCGCCGGAAATAGTCAAAAACAAATATACACTTGACAGTAATTGAGTAGTGGTATTGACTTCCGTTGCTCCACATTCATTGGCTGAACGCGAACGTTGTGATTGGTTGTAACTATGACTTCGAGATATTTACAATTCGTTAGTCAATAGTCAATAATCATAAGTCAAAAGTAAAGTTGTGTGAACGTCAGCACGTATCGCCTATGGTTCAATTCGCTTAGTCAATAATCAATAGTCAATAGTCAATAGTCAATAGTCACTAGTCATTTATGTGAACGCGGCTTTACACTATTGACAGCAATAGAAATGTAATGTAATGGAATGTATTGTGTTGTGTGGTAGCAATTGCAAGCTACCACTACCATATACGAGTATTTGTAGCAAAAAATCCCTTCTACTCTATTTTTGCAATAAACGAACACGCTTTGCTTCCCCGTTTGCACAATTCCCACTGTCACAGGTTCGGAATGACGACTGTCATTGCCCTTCTTGTCCCAAAACCTCCTCCCCAGCGCCGAGTTTGCTGTTTCACCCCGTGAGCTGTGATGTGAGTATGACTCATGATCATGACTCACTTCCGGACCGTACCGTCGTTTCAATAAATAGTACGTACTCTTGGTCCTTTTCCTTTATAAAAAAAAAGTTGCTGTAAAGTAGCGTCACTACTTTTTTAAAGTAGCTGTACAAGTAGCGAGCTACTTACAAAATACAGTAGCTGAAAACTAGCTTTTAGTTGCAGTGATGCTATTCGAGACGTTGACAGTTGGCAACAAACACCGCGTGCCCTATGCGAGATTCGAACCCACGTCCCTATGTGGCACATACGCTTAGGACCCGGGCACGGCGACCACAGGGTTTGAGCGGGTTGTCGAGGTGGCGAACACACATAACCTGTTTCCTAGTGTAATAAACACGCCTCAAACGTGGCAATGCTGTGCTCACGTGGGAGAAAGAATGTTTGTGTTAGTTAGGGTTGCCATTTGTCCGGTTAAACCAACCCGGACATGTCCTCTTTTTCGTATGCTCTTCATGCGTCCGGGCGGCTTTTTAATAAAAGCATGAAATGTCCGGGTTTTTGGTTTCACTTCGGCCGGATCGCGTCTTTTTCACGAAAAATGCAGGTGTCAGTAAGGGTGCAGGTCAGTAAGATGATGATACCACCATTCGATTAGTCGCATTTAGGCCTCAGGGCCACTGGTGCACGGTTAACCTTCAATTTGAGTGTTTTTTTTTCTACTATTATTTTTGTGTAATTGTGTCTGTTTCATTACCATAAATTTGTATGGCTGTAGCATGTATATTCTTTCTTTAAAATAATATTGCAGCATCCCATGCGTAGTCATTTTGTGGTACTCGCGCGCACACAGCACTTTAATTTTGCCACTCTGTTTTGCTACAGTTGGTGAACCTTTCTTGCATTTCATCACAGCAAAGCTCAGTTCTTACAATGACTGGGATACAAGCAGTGAGAGATAATCAAAACAAAGTGTATTTTCGTAAATTTCGCTTGTTTTTAGTATTTCAAGATGATGATACCTAAAAAATCGTACGGTAGTAGAAAGTTCATGAATAATCAATATAGAAAATCACATGCTAGTGGTATTAGCGTAATAACACTAGAACATCGACAACACCGGTTTCTAACCTCAATCTTACGGGCCTAGGCCTAGTATAGTTGTAAAAGAAATCTGAAAAGGAATAAGGAGGATGAGGAAGAAATTGATGCATTAAGGTATGTAGGCCTAGGCCTAGCTTTAATATGGGTTTGCATGATAAATATGCATGTATATGTTTAGAGCTCGTTTACTCAAAACTACAATTTTCTAAGCTTTGGTACCAATATTTTCTAAATTATAGTTAGCACAGTGTCGAGGTGGTCTTATTTAATTAGCTATCACTGTTAATTAAATTCACAACTCGCTTTGCCTTTAAATATAATTTTATTTGTTTCATCAAAATACACACGTTCCAATCTTTTTCCTTCCAACAATGACTAAAAAACATAAGCTAGCCACCATACACCGCCACCTATATACTGTGTTTTGCTAGGCCACAACAACTCTCCCCCCTACAAAAAAAAAAAAACAAGATACGTGAACTGTAACATGCACTCTCCCCTATTACTACTTTACACATTAGTCACATTCCAAAAATCTCCGGGCAAGGTACTCGGATGTGGAGACAACCTTCCTCTGTGGACGGCGTCTCCGTCCTGGGTCGCTTTCTTCGACCTCCTCTGCATCGCCGTGGCTGCTCTGCCATTCCTCTGAACGATTGTAATCGTCCATGTTGTCCTTTTCACCATCGCCACTGCGACCTCCGCTGTCAGGAAAAGATGCAATGTGACTGTGGTCATCTCCATTTTCATCGAACATGCTGAATTGTGCAGAAGGATGACGATTGCGATCGCCTTTACCGTTCCGTTCAACATCACCACTGCGGCCTCCGCTGTCGGGAAAAGATGCAATGAGACTGCGGTCATCTCCATCTTCACCAAACAGACTGGAACTTATGGAAGAACGACGATTGTGATCGCCATTGTCTTCCTCTTCTTCTCCGTCTTGCTGATGACTCTCATTGTTGTCGCGGTTACGTTGTGGAGCATGGATAAGCTCACTAACGTGCACTTTAATGTGTGTGCCAGTGGGTGGGATAGTTTCCAACAATGCAATGGATGGGTTGGGGAATTGTATGATTTGATACGGGCCAATGAACTTGGCGGCGAAACCTGCATGAAAATGGTTAATTGCATCGGAGTGCTGATGATTTCGTCTCCTTACAATATCGCCCATCGCAAATGTATGTTCCTTCCGATTCTGATTGACTCGTGTGATGTAATTAGCCTGATACTTTCTTGTGTTCTCAATTGCTTTCTGCCGAGTCTTTACAACGTCTGCTACATTCTCCTTCACGTAAGAGTCTTGTTCCCAGTCCCCTGGACGTAAAAGTCTCCTTCCTATCATTAATTCAGCTGGGGTGAATTGAGTGGCTTCATTTCTTCTAGTTCGAAGTTGAAACATAATTCCCGATAATGCCTTGTCCCATTGTCGGTGTTGGCTGACATCGTCTATGAAAATTCGTAGCTGCTTTTTAACTTCTTGGTTCCTTCTTTCATCTGGATTCGCCTGGGGATGATAGATTGGAGTTGTCCAGCGTTTTGTCATCCATCGTTTGTGGGCGTTTTTCCAACTTCTAGCATTAAATCTGGCATCGTTATCAGAGATAATTGCGGCCGGATATCCCCAACGTGGAAACACTTCCTCCTCCATCAGCTTGATAATTCGACCTGTGTCAGAGCTTCCCATCGCAAATGCCTCAACCCACTTAGAAAAAACATCCGTCACGGTCAATATATATTTTTTCCCAGTTGAGGTTTTAGGATAGGGACCCATCAGGTCCACACTAAGAATCTCTCCAGGAAAGTGGGCTAATCGAGGCTGTTGTAGACCTAACAAGTGTCCAGGATGGGATTTCTTTTCTTGGCAAGTTTGACAAGTACGGACATATTCCCTCACGTCTTTGGTTAAACCCTTCCAGGTCACTCGTTCCTTGATACTCCGAGCAGTTTGTTTCCAACCCGGATGGCCAGCGTCACTACTATCATGGTACATAACCAGAACTTCTTCTACCTTGTCCCGTGGGATGTACAGACGGTGAACTGGTTCACCGTTGACCACCACTACCTTGTGAAGTAGTTCTTGCAAAATAGAGTACTCAGGCTCCAATGTTGCCCTTACGGGACCCTCTCCATTTTTGACTAGGTTGATGAGTTCCTGTATTGCGGGATCATTGGCTTGCCATTGACGAACTCGGCTCACTAGACTTCTTGTAGTATTCCCAATACATAAGAGTATGGGTGGCGAAAAGGTGTTACAATGACTATGTGACGAAGACTGTCTACAATCTGCTCCGGGCTCAACAGTTAGCTCCGCTCCAACAGGACAGCGGGACAGGCCATCTGCGGCTAAGTTGGAACTTCCCTTTACATGTTGAATAGAAAAGTCAAACTCTTGAAGGGCGATGGACCAACGCAGTAACTTTTTGTTTTTTGATTTCATACTATCTAACCACAATAAAGCATTACAATCAGTCCTCAACTCAAAATGTCTTCCCTCTAGGTAGATTCTGAATTTGTCAGTTGCCCAAACGATAGCAAGACATTCCCGTTCGCAGGTGGAATAGGCCTGTTGACATTTAGTTAACTTGCCACTAGCATATTTTATTACTAAACGCTGATCTGGCTTTTCTGGTACAGTTTGGTACAAAATAGCACCCAATCCTACCAGACTAGCGTCAGTTTGAAGAATTATCGGCTGATTGTAATCAGGACGATTTAACTTCGGAGCAGTAGCTATCAACATTTTCAATTTTTGGAATGCATTTTCTTGTTCTTCTCGCCAAAAAAACTTGCACCCTTTCACCAATAAATCGTGCAACGGTGCTGAAACTTCCGTCCGATCTGGAATAAAGTTGCCATACCATTGAACCAGGCCCAGGAAACGCTGTATGTCACGGACAGACCTAGGTCTTGGAAAGTCACTAACTGATGCTAACTTTTCAGGTTGCATGTCCAAGTTTGCATAATCGAGAACGTGTCCTAGAAAGTCTATCTTTGTAAATGCAAATTTGCATTTTTTTAATTGGCAAGTAAGCCCTGCTTGAGCCAATCGCGCCAACACCTTTTGAATATGAACCATATGCTCTTCGAATGTCGAAGAAACTATAATAATATCGTCAATATAAACCCTACAGAATGTTTCAAGGTAGCCTCGCAAGGTTTCATCCATTAAACGTTGGAACTCGGCTGGTGCATTCTTCAGGCCAAAGGGCATTACAGTCCACTGGTATGTTCCACGAGGACACGTGAAGGCTGTCTTGTGCTTGTCCCGAGGGTCAAGTTTTATTTGCCAAAACCCAGATGTCATATCAAGGGCTGTAAAAAATCGTCCCTCTGAAAGTTCTTCTAGGGTCCAGTGAATGTTCTGCATAGGGTAGGGATCACTAACTGTCTTTGCGTTTAATTTACGGTAGTCGACACAAAGCCTCCAACCCTTACCTCCCTGTTTAGCTGCCAGTATTGCCGGTGACATCCATGGCGAGGAACATTTCTCGATCAACCCCTGTGCTTCAAGTTCATCAGTGAGTCTGTTTAATGCTTCACGCTTTTCTGGACTGTAATGATACTTAGGTGCAACAACGGGCACTTCATCGGTAGTCATAACTCTGTGTTGAACAGTACGAGCACAACCTAGCCCCTCTCTCAACACGTTCAAGTTTCTTTCCGATTTATTTGCCTCCGCTAGTAATAGTTTCCTCTCCGTATCACTCAACTCAGGGTTGATTACAAGATCTACTTCTGTTAGTTTAGTCTTAAGAGGTAAACCGCACGTGTTACTTCCAAGCCAGGGAACAGTTACGCGAGTGTCTCGGCCCAAGATAATAAACTCCCCCTCAAAGTCCAGTACAGCATTGGTTTGGTGGAAAAAATCTATTCCCAAGATTAGTTCATGGATTAAGTCTCGAATGATCACTCCACGTATTGGCACAACCGTTGTGCCTATAACAGCTGTAGTTGTAAAATGCCCTATTGGTTGGATATTTATGTCAGCTCGAGCCAATTGGAGAATGGGTACGGTATTGTCCTGTGTTATATCTAAGCCTAGAGTGGTAGCCAGGCGATAGTCGAGACAGGTCACATCTGCTCCGGGGTCGAGGATACCTGTCAACTTACGGTTATTAATTTCGACCATAATAGCAGTTTTTACCGAGTTCTGTTGAATGTATGAATGAATTGAGTGCAGATATTTTATTGGCGGAATGGTGGCACCCGGTCTTGACCATCCCGCTTCTCGTTTCCCATGATCACGCCCGCCTGGCAGTCACGAATTAAATGACCCGGCTTACCACAGCGATAACACACAATAACTCCATGATTTGTTATTCCTGAGGGCACCCTGTTGTCTTGCTGTAGGCCTATCTGATTATCAAACGAACTATCATAAGCCAGGTCTCTCTCTATCTGATTACCTTTAATTATCAACTCCTCGACTGTATGGGGTTGCTGAACACGGAAGAATGGCCTCAGTTTTCGGTCCAGCAACTCCAAAATAAGTGCAACAACAGACTCTGATGACCTTTCGGTTTCCAGTCTATCAAACAGTCTCGCCTTCCTACGTACGAATTGTTCGAAAGGCTGTCCCTTCTTTTGCGTATCACCGTAAAGTTTCGCTCTCAGTGTAGCCAAAAGGGAAAAGTTGTTATATTTACTGAGAAAACGTGAAGAAAAATCGACCCAAGAGACATTTTCCTCATTTATAGTCCTAAACCAAGATTTTGCATCATTGGTTAACTTGCCTCCAGCTATAGCTGTCCAACACTCAGGTGGAACATGGAAACGATGGAGGACATTTTCGATTACCCTTAGAAATTTTACAGGGTCCTCATAGTCAGCCCCCCTAAACTCGGGCAACATTAATTCCCAGGTATGTCTATCTAGTGACGTATAACGTTGTGCGAGTTTTTCGTCATACCAGGCTTGGTCCCATGGTGTAGATGCCACTTGGGGTGTGAAAGCTGATGGCCATTCTGGATATATTGGTGTTGAAAAGTTTTTAGTATCCCTAGCCATTAAACTAGGATCCATATCTTCTCGTCGCATGGATTCATGTCCTTTCGTCTCTGCTGCCAGATCTAGATCCTTGTCCATAGGAAGCCTCAACTCTTCTAGCTTCACTATTCTAGCATTGCTCTGGTTAATTGTTAACTTAATCTCCTGTAGGGAATTTATGATTTCTTTCAAAATATCTTGCTGGTCAGCCATAGCAAGAATAAGTTTGAAATTTGATGTCAAATTTCACCAACTATAAAATATCAATAACCAACTTTCTGTACTCACTCGGTCCTGTCACGGTCGCCAGTTGTCGAGGTGGTCTTATTTAATTAGCTATCACTGTTAATTAAATTCACAACTCGCTTTGCCTTTAAATATAATTTTATTTGTTTCATCAAAATACACACGTTCCAATCTTTTTCCTTCCAACAATGACTAAAAAACATAAGCTAGCCACCATACACCGCCACCTATATACTGTGTTTTGCTAGGCCACAACAACAGACCCCAAATTTTTACACAGTGTCAATGCTTAGTGCAAGTTGCACACTTAATAGACAATGTATTAACCAATCTTGAGGAAAACACCCTAAAAGTGGAGGTAATAGAAACAGCTATTTCTGATCATTTAGCACAATTGATACAGGTTCAAGTAGGCCTACCTAACAATAGGCAGAAAGGAGGTATGAAACAATGTGGGAATGTTAAATCACAAATAAGAGACACTAAACAAGAAAACCTTGAATACTTTAAACCAAGGTCTACTTGATCTCCGCCTAGCGGAGGCTCGTCGAACTCCCAAGTTAGGTCGTCGCAAGGGAACCAAAATCGCCATGTTGTATCCCACTAAAAAAACTGTTATAATAATTAAATATCCGTTGTAGATCATGTAACACTATACTTAAAACACGTAAAAGAGACATTTTGATAGATTACAATGATTCAAGATTATAAAATATGATGATTTTTTCCTTTTTAGGAGGTAATTCTATTTGACAGATCACTTCATTTGTTTTCTTTCACGTTTCTCCCATTTGAATAACATGTGATTTTTAACATTGTGGAACGGACTGCGATGACCTAAGTTGGGAGTTCGACGAGCCTCCGCCAGGCGGAGATCAAGTAGACCTTGCTTTAAACAACTAGTAGGTAAAGAAGGCTGGGAAATATTGAATGAATGTGAAACTAGTAGTGAAAAGTATGATGCATTCAGTAAGAAAATAGAACACTATTTCAACATAGCCTGCCCTTGGAAAACTATTAAAGTAGGTCAAAATAAAGATACAGAAAGGAAAAAGTGGATAACAAATGACATAAAAAAGCAAAGAGCCAATCTGAAAATTCTATACAGGGAAAGTAAATCCTCGCGGGAATTAAAACCAAAACTTCTTTATAAGAAACACACACAAAAATATAAGCATACACTGAAACAATCAAAAGCACAATATATAACTCATAAAATAGCACAGGCCAAAAATAAAAGTAAAACAATATGGAATATAATAAATAAAGAAAGGAGCACGAGACAACAACATACCATGAACAAAATAGAACTAAACATTAGTGGGAAAACAATAAAACATCCTAAAGAAGTCGCTAACCAGTTCAATACATCTAGCTAATGCAGCCGAAGAACTGGTAAAAAGCATTGATAAAGCTACAAATGAACTAGAAAGCACACAACACGATTTAGAGCATGAAATGATGTTAACTTTTACAAATATAAAGGAGATCAAATTCTTAATTGGCAAACTAAAAAACAAAAAAACTGTAGGACATGATGGAATTTCCACCTTTATTATTAAATTCTGTACTAATGAGCTAGCTCAACCTTTAACTTATTTGATTAGTCACTCACTTTCCACTGGGGAATTCCCTCAACAACTTAAGAAGGCCAGAATTATACCAGTATACAAAAAAGGGGACAAGACTGACCCAGGAAATTATAGGCCTATTGCCATTCAACCGGCATTTTCTAAAATTTATGAGCAGGTTGTAGAATCAAGAATACGATATTTTATGGAATCGCGGAATCTAATTATAAATGAACAACATGGATTTCGAAAGGAGAAATCTACCACAACAGCGATTGCAGAGTTTCTAAATTTCGTACTCAAAGAAAGAGATGAGAATAAAACTGTTATAGCAATCTTCATGGACCTCACAAAAGCATTTGACTGTGTAAACCACCAGATATTATTAAAAAAATTACATAGCTATGGTATCAGGGACCTAACCTTAAAATGGATCACATCATACCTCACCAACAGAACACAATATGTGGAAATAAAATCAATAGTTAAAAATAAGATCAAAACTTACACATCAAAAGAAGAGAAAATTGTACGGGGTGTAATGCAAGGATCTATTCTCGCTCCTTTATTCTTTAATATTTACATAAATGATATCGCAAAACAATACTAAAATAAATAGTAAAATGATATTATATGCAGACGACTCGACAAAAGTTCTTTCACAGTATAATAAAGAGAATCTAGAAATTGAAACTTACATAGCAGCTAACACAATACTTCAAAATCTTAAAAGTAACAAACTGATCATTAATACCGGTAAGACTAACATAATGATATTTGATCAAAGAAAGGATCACTCGGATGATAACATTAATGTAATGATGGATGAGGTTTTTATTGAACAAGTGAGTAATACAAAATTTTTAGGGTTAACTATCGACGAAGATCTCTCATGGGACAAGCACACTGAAGCATTAGCTAGTAAACTTGGAACTGGAATTTTCATCCTTAAGACACTCCGCAACTATTGCAATAAAACACTTCTATTGACAGTATATCACACACTACTTGAATCACACATGTTATATGGCATAATAGCCTGGGGAAATTCATCACAGAGTAACATACACAGAATATTCAAATTACAAAAAAGGGCTATAAGAACAATATGTAAACTGAAACCTATAGAATCCTGTAAAAAGCATTTTAAAGCATTGAACATTCTTACAATTTTTGGTTTATATGTCTATGTAGCTATCCTTTATATGAATGAACAAGGGCAATCTCTGGCAAGTAGAAATAATGCAATACTGTCCAATACACTATCACAATACTAGGCAAAAAAAACAATTTCTATAGCCATTGCCATAAGAAAAAGATGTATGAAGAAGCTCCAATCTATATAGGATTAAAATTATGGAATAAATTACCAGATGAACTAAAAGAGATAGCGCAGAAGAAAAACATTTTTAAAGTTAAGTTAAAAGAATATATAATAAAGAAAACATTATATTCCATAGAACAATTTTAGAAATGCGACAATCAGAGGCCTATCTAATCTACTTGGAGTATCAGGGATACTACTATCAGTGTTTCTATTTTAATATTATATGTGTACAATGTTTTATATCTATATATGTGTATAGTTACTTAGTCTTAAGTTTTTATTTGTTCCTTTTTAGAATTAGAACATAAGATTATATCTTATGAAATGACCTGTACAATATCATCCAGAATGAATACAACTGTACGTGACGAAATAAATAAATAAATAAATAAATTATGGTCGGTGCACAATAGCCCGGGAAGGAGCTTCCCGTTAGCGTTAACGTTACCGGACAATGTTAAATTATAGCGAACATTACCGTTACCGGAGCTCCTTCCCGGGCTATTGTGCACCGACCATTAGTGCCACAATTGACTATGACAGTGAACAATAATGAAAATTATGATTTTTTTTTTCAATAAAATATTTAAAATATTTTGACACACAACTCAAACAGGAGGGAAAAAGTCATAGATCAAGAACTACTCAACACAAAATCACAATTGTTGTTAATAACCCTATTAGGAGCACATTACAAAGAAAAATTAGAACTCTTAGTTCACCCCTTCAAAAGTTATGTGTACCGAAACAATGTGTAAATAACATTGTAGGGATATACCACACCAGTGGCCTTTTAAGTATAAATGGTATCATTATTTTCAGTGGCATACCGAAGGGACTTTTGGGGCTTAACCCCCCCCCCCCCCCCCAAACCTAGGCCTACCTACAAAAACGATTCTTATAATTTTAAAACATGTATATAGAAGCACAGATAACGGATTGTAGGATCAAGCTTCACCAGGCTTTACACCTATTATGGGTTTCACTGCGAGCTGGGATCACCTCAGGCTACGAAAACACATTTCTCTCACTAGCCCACTACAAGCTTATCTCCACCAGGCTTTACACCTATTATGGATTTCACTGCAAGCTGCGATCACCTAAGGTTACGAAAACACATTTCTCTCACTAGCCCACTACAAGGTTATCTACATCAGCCTGTACACCTATTATGGGTTTCACTGCGAGCTGCGATCACCTCAGGCTACGAAAACACATTTCTCTCACTAGCTCACTACAAGCTTATCTACATCAGCCTGTACACCTATTATGGGTTTCACTGCGAGCTGCGATCACCTCAGGCTACGAAAACACATTTCTCTCACTAGCCCACTACAAGCTTATCTACATCAGCCTGTACACCTATTATGGGTTTCACTGCGAGCTGGGATCACCTCAGGCTACAAAAACACATTTCTCTCACTAGCCTACTACAAGCTTATACATCAGCCTGTACACCTTTTATGGGTTTCACTGCGAGCTGCGATCACATCAGGCTACGAAAACACATTTCTCTCACTAGCCTACTACAAGCTTATCTACATCAGCCTGTACACCTATTATTGGTTTCACTGCGAGCTGGGATCACCTCAGGCTACAAAAACACATTTCTTTCACTAGCCTACTACAAGCTTATCTTCATCAGCCTGTACACCTATTATGGGTTTCACTGCGAGCTGGGATCACCTCAGGCTACGAAAACACATTTCTCTCACTAGCCTACTTAGTGATGTACGGGCGGGAATATTCCCCGACCCCATATAAATTCCCAAAAGTAGGGAATTTATGTTTTTTGTAATGAAATCAATTCCCAGATGAATGTAGGTATTCATCCCAGATCATTTCACATAAGTAGTAGGCTTAGGCCTACAATAAACCCACTAGATACTGTTGTAGGTGGAGGGGGGGGGGGGGGGGTCTCATGCTGGGCTTGCATTCTTGGGGGGGTTTGCAAGCTGGTGTTTCCCTGACAGTGTATACAGTGCAACCTTATTATTATTTATTAGGCCTACATATACAACTCATTTGTTTTGATATTTAGTTAAATTTTCTCTTGATGGCTGAATATGTTGGCTTATGTAATGCTAAGTAGGTCCCTAAATGAAAGGGGCCCTTACTTAGTAAAACTGCAGATAATATATTATCCACTTATGAGGTTTTCCAATGGCCTGCACTCAGTGCGCACTGGTGCGCCTATTATATTGTTGTGCACATACGCGTGCGCACGGCCCAGGCCGGACCTAATGTGTCAACTTCGACCGCCATCGGAACGAAACATATGAAACAAAACATGGCTCTATACGGGCCACAAGATCCCATGGCACTGGAATGCATCATCGCGTACTAAAATCGCGTTTTATACCATAAAAGTTAATGCATCAACCGAAAAAAATTTGCCTAGGGCGAAATTTATTCCGGCGGCTGGGGCTTCGGCCCAGACCCCAGCTGTTGTACCGCGCCACCTCGTGCGGGGTCTAATGTTAGACACTGCGCACGCCTATGGTTGTGCATTGTTGTTTTAATCATTGAAGGCGCACTCAGTGCGGTCCAGTGCGGCCATTGGAAAACGCCATTAAATCCCTTATCTGTCATAAAACAAACTAACTCATATTTTTAGATTGAAAATTTACTGTCAGCTTACTGTCACCCCCACCTATCATAGGTACGGTAGCGTAAATAGAAATCATTTCAAGCATTTTATGACACATCTTGTTTTTACTTGGAGCATTTACTTGACCTATCATTTATTCTCATAGCCGTAACATAAAAATTCCCTAAAATTCCCGACTCTGGGGAATATTCCCCAAAAATAAATTCCGGGAATTTATACATCACTAAGCCTACTACAAGCTTATCTACATCAGCCTGTACACCTATTATGGGTTTCACTGCAAGCTGGGATCACCTCAGGCTACAAAAACACATTTCTCTCACTAGCCTACTACAAGCTTATCTACATCAGCCTGTACACCTATCATGGGTTTCACTGCAAGCTGCGATCACATCAGGCTACGAAACACATTTCTCTCACTAGCCTACCACAAGCTTATCTTCATCAGCCTGTACACCTATCATGGGTTTCACAGCGAGCTGGGATCACCTCAGGCTACGAAAACACATTTCTCTCACTAGCCCACTACAAGCTGATCTACATCAGCCTGAACACCTATTATGGGTTTCACCCCTCCCTGGCCCACTATATGCATCAACCCCTCAGTATACCACTCTTTATTTAAATGTCCTCTTTTTACCACCACAACTTATGACAACCCTAGTGTTAGTGGATGTGCACAATCCTACGTACCGTGTAGGCCCATAAGATGCAAACGCTGGAGCTCCACAAAATTGGCCAAAACTATTTATTTATTTATTTATTTATTTATTAGGACACATAATATTTATACAATTACAAATTGACTTATAATGTATGAAATAATTATTTGAAACAGTTTACACCGTGTTGTCCATATCGTAATGTCCTACTTTCCATTTCATATTATTTCTTAGCTGTATAACCACAATACAAGATTTTATGTACATTGTCAAGATGAGTTAAAAATTACATCATAAGGTCGTATAGGCCTCGAAGTCATTGTATGGCTCATAGCTTAGTTCCTTGACCGGTGAACTCGGCTACATCATAATACTGCTCCGCTTTCAGAAACATGGTTATTTTGCGTTTGAATGTTCGTATATCTGGGGAGTCTTTGATCTCATCTGGAAGCTTGTTGTAGAGTCTACGACCTGTCTGTAGAATTCCATGATAAGCCAAGCTCAGCTTGCAGTATTCGTGCTGTAATTAGCATGTAACTACGCCAACCTTGCAACTAAAGAGCTTAATGTTTTTGGATATGAAATAAAAAAGCTGAAGTTTATATAAGATCTTGTACTACAACTGAAAAAGAACATACGAATTCAGTATTCACAGCAAAAATAACTGCGCTACATTTACAAATTTTTTAGCTAATGAAAGTTGGGAAACCGTTTATAACAATACATGTGTCGAGGGCACCTCGCTATATGCATTTAACCTTATGACTATATATTTTTATAACTTAATGACAACTTGAATATTCAATGTATACTATTGTACAAATGTGAATTTTAAAGAGGCAAACAAAATCTAATCTAATCTGTGTGATTGAAGCCTAATCTTGATCTTATCTTGTTTTAGCACCTGCAAGCTGCATATTTTGCCATATGTTTGGTAAATGACATTATCGGAAGCAATGAACTCAACCCAAAGAAAAAGCCCCTTATCCGAACAGTTAAGGATACGTTCTTGGCATCCATAGCATTTCCACTTGCGATGGTTAGTATAGCCGAGGCCCATGATCTAACAATATCTCTCGTAACTAATTGGTTAGTAATAAAAACAAGTTGTGTATGTTTCCCTCGTATCCGCTCTACAACACAGGCAGGCGGACTGCTATGTATATGCCTACCTACCAAGTTACGTCATGCGCGACCTTGAAGGAAACTCGTCGCGCGGAGGAGCAGACTTTAGAAACAAGGAATATTGTTAGTGTTATGGCCTAGGCCTACATACTTACGGTCTTGGTACCCTAAAACAAACTAAAACTTAGTTTACTTTTAGTATGGGCCAAGGCCAATGTTGTGTCTTTATACTGGAAATTCGTGTTTCCCGCTACGCCATGTTTGTTTTGTGTTGACAGAATACCGCCCTCTCGGACACGTAGGGAATATTATAATCTTTGCTCTCGGCTGTCAAAACACCGCCACCGCGCAACAAACATGGCGTAGCCGGAAACACGAATTTCCAGTAAAAAGACACAACAGCTTGCCCATCATTGAGGCCTACAATTTTCTCTCATTTGTCATAGGCCTTTAGTTATGTTTACAGGGTCCTTATAGTCATTACTTAATTTGTTCATTTTTCCGGAGCCTAAGCCTAGGAACTGGCCACCTTAAAACCCTTTGAACAAAGGACAAAAAATGAAGGAAATGTATCACTAGGCAAAAAAGCTCTCGTAATAAGGATATTCCTTCGTGTTCACTTCTAAGTATTTTCCACAACTTGGGAAGGGAGGGTTAAGGGAGGCTGTACAATAGCCTGGGAACGTTAACGTTAACGGAAGTACTAACTTGGAAAGCTCCGTTCATGTTAACCAGGATATGGGAACGGGAGACTCAATTGTGCATCGTGTCGTAAGATAACACAGGATCCAACTTCCCGTTAACGTTAACGTTCCCGGGCTATTGTGCGGCCTACTTACCATAGGCGTGCGCAGGGGGGGGGGGCAGCTACCCCCCCCCCCCCCCATTAGAATAGGTGAGTTTAAAAAAAAAAAAAAAAAATGGAATTTGGCCCAGGGTATACCGTATACGCCTGCCGATCGTAAAAGACGAGAAGAGGACCTATAGCACCTTCCTCATATTAAATATATTCCTCAACCTGTCACTGTTTCTCCAACTGCCTTGCTCGTTTGACCCGGGAAAGAATAGGTCCAGGATAGTGCCTGTTGTAATGGGCAACAAAAATGCTGACGCCTGACATAATGGTTCTAATCTTACCTGAAGTCCTAGATTGGAATGACGTTAAAATCAGCTGACCGGCCTCAACATCAACTGTTGCCTTACCGCCAAGATTTTTGGCTTTGGGACTGACCACTTCCTTCACTTGGTAACAATGATATCACTGATATCCACAAATGATTGTGTGAAATTAATCCATTGAACAGACAACCTGTACTCCTCCTAATATGCTTAAAACACGTTTAAAAATGCATGTCTTTAAAAAATCTCCTGCGGCGCTTTTTGTGGGGGGCATCCCCCCCCACACCCCCCATTGGTGCCGCCGTGAAGTAGCCTTCTTTCAATGGGAATTTATTGTGCCCCCCCATTGATCCACCTCTGCGCATGCCTATGCTACTTACACGTTTAAAGGCATAGGCCTAGTACGTTAGAGATTATTAAATTTGTCCTAGGCTTATAGGGTTAGATAACAGCTAGGTCTAGGCCTAGTCAAGTTGTAGGTATGTAGCCTAATTTGGATGTTTGTAAATTTGCTTCCAGATGGTTGGCTTATCATTCTGGGGTTTGTACGCAATCGACCGAGAGTTTGTCTTTCCTAAAGTACTCAACGCGTTCTTCCCAACGTGGTTGAATCATGTCATGCACACCAACGTCATGGTGTTCATTATACTTGAGATCATCACAACATTCCCGCTATACCCTAAACGCTCGACAGGACTTATGATTATAGTATCCTTCATGACCAGCTATATGGCATGGTAAGTTAGTTGGCTAAATCACAGAAGCGTTGTGAATTTTACGTGAACACCTCATGTGTTCAAGGGTTTCAAGCACTTAGCAATAAAGAGGATTGATTTTTTTGTTAAATTACCGGTAGGGCTATAATTTATATTTATTTGTTCATGTGTAGCCTAACCCATGTTCAAACTTCAAAGTATATTACGTATATGCCGCATTGTTATGTCGTTATATGTAGTAGGACTGTATGAAAGATAGCACGTTGCTTGTGCTTCTACTCCATCGTTTATTCAACTGTCAAGTAGGCTGTGCTAACCTCCGTAGGAGGCGGTGGTAGAGCGGGGAGTTCAAAAGGGAACATGACACGCATTTAACACAAAAATAAAACGACATTGAATTTAAGACTTATTCTGAGTTAAATTTATAATACATAGAAATATGTTTTTACAATGAAGAATGAACTTTCCATTGTTAAAGTTTAAGATTTATGTTATTCTCATAACGTTTGGTAATGGGAACAGGAAACAAAGGGTGTTGACACTAAACTGATAGATCAAGGAGTGATTACAAGGTTAGCTCTAATACCTAGTATTGTGTCTGTGCTTACAGGACCCACGTGATCTATTACGTGACCGGTGAATGGGTGTACCCAACATGCGAAGTACTCAACTGGTGGCAGAGACCGATCTTCAACGGCGCTATTGTCCTGTGCTGCGCACTTCTCTACCTTGTCGGGGAATTCTTCAACAACAAAGTTTGGGGTACGTGGTTTGTGGCTATACTATAATCATTGATTATTCAGAACCCCCTCCTCCACCTTAAAGTATTGCCTTGCATAATAGTAGACAATGTCTTATCAGTGGATTAGCCAGGATTGTAAAGTGGGAGGGTTTATAAGTTGTAATTTTGACTTAAGGAAGGAAAATGGGAAGAGGAGAGGGCCTTTGCCCACAGGAACACGTAGGTCATTCAAGGTAGTTGAAAGTGGCTTGATTACTATTCAGGATTTCCTGTCCATGTGTGATATAGGCTAGGCCTATGTGGCAGTGATCCCGTAGATGTGCAATTGAGTTAGTTAGCCCTTGTGAAGAGCAAAAGAGGGGAGAGAGGCAAAAGATACTAATGATAGTGCCGCATGGTTCAAGGTTAATAGCCTCATGCACAAAGATTTGCCGACGCAAACTTACCGTTCATTAAAAATGTCGGACTTACTGGTGCAGATAAACTTGCAGAAATCCGGATGCATATTTAGCTATTTGCGAGATAGTTGAGGCAGTTGCAACTTCACGGATCTCCGCAAATATTTGCGCTGGTAAATCCTTTTGTGCATCCGATTTTGGACTTGCATCCGCAAGTGGCTTTGTGCATGAGGTTGTTAGTGTGTAATGAAATATTTTTATCTTCTTTGACATCTGCATAGCATATCTAGAGACAAAAGTTAGTTTGTAACCTTAGTAGGGATTCATTCCTCTAGTTCTAAACAATGTTGACATTGTTATTTAGAGGCATTCAAGTGGCTTTCAAGTGATCATACTGGATCAATCATCAATCTGTTACTACGGTACAGATAGTTACCTAGTTTTTACACGTCCGTGCATGACAGTTTCTGGTAATTTCAAACGATATGATACCTGGATAGTCAAAACTACCAGTTTTGTCAATGTCTTAATTAAACAAACCCAACACATGTACTAATACTAGTAAGTAGTAACTATCTTCTCTTCTTCTTCTCTTATGCCCGCAATTGGTCTATTCGGCCATCATGCGTTGTCGTGCTAACCAATAGAGACAGGACTCCCTCTGTACATATGTCATGCCATCTGGCATCGCGTCAAGTTCCCTCTTCATCCTTTCACAACCGAAAAGATGACGTCTATTATGCTCTTCCTTACCACACAAGCTGCACAAGCTTGACTCAGCCATTCCCACTCTGTGCAGATGTTTACCCAGTAAGTCATGCCCTGTCGTGTCTAGTCTAAACTGAGCTGTTGAGACTTTTCTGTTCTTATATCTGGGTCGGTTTGTTTTTGTTGTTACTATCCTCTCCCATGGCTTGTCCTTAGCATCCTCCTCCCATTTCTTCTGCACTGACTTCTTTGCAGCCGCTGTTAGATGGGACTTAACTGCCTTATATGATAATGCCTTTTCAGTTTGTTGCATTTTGCTGCCCCTTTTTGCCAAGAAGTCCGCCTTCTCATTCCCATGCAGATTGCAGTGTGCAGGTACCCACTGTAGCATAACGTCTTTTCCTTCATTATTAAGTCTCAGAATGTGTAATTTACATTCCTTGACTTCACTATCCACTTCTTCCTTGCTTACAACTGCCTGTATTGCTGCCATTGAATCAGAAAGTATCACAATTTTTGTTTTTAGGTGACCTGCTACTAATTTGAGTGCTTCTAATATTGCCTTTAGTTCTCCATCATAACTACTGCCATTTTCATTTGCCATAACTATGATTTCTTATGTAGGCCTATGTCATTGGAAAAATAATAAATAAAAATAAACTAGTAGGCATAGACCTGTAAAAACATGTTAAATTAGGCTACACGCAGTAATCTCATTTGGTTATGTTTTAGAAAAAGAAGTAAAGCAGTTCCAACAGCCTAGTAAGAAAGGAAAGAAGAAGAATTGAGTTCCATAAGCAGGAACTAACCCATGATTTTAATTTTAAGGTATTGGAAAAATACAGGCGACCGATTAAAACTATGCTTGCCAAAATCCCTCCTAATAGAAGTACGTACAGAGTTTTATTTGGTGAGGTAGTCGACATAGTGGCCATGTGTGGTTGTTTAGGTGTTGGTTTTCTGAGAACTGTTTTTCTGAATTCCTTGTGTGAGCATAGATGACCGACCGCCACTAACTGTTTATATTGTGGGGATAAATCCGTTGAGAATTGCAGATGACTAATTTAAATTACGCTTGTGAGTTTAAACTGAGTCTCGATAAATGCAAATAATTCTATATAATTGTGGTGATCTATGTAGTTGGGGAACAATATTTGTTTTATATTATATAAATTATATAGTTGTTTGTTTGTGAGGCCTATGTGACTAAACAAGGCAAATACATGTAAGTGTACCCTAATGCAGGCAATCAGGCATAATGTAAGAAATCATAACAAATGATTCTATCATTTATTAAAGCAATACTCACACATTTCAAATTTTGTATTTTATAAATAAGGCAATTGAAAATTAAAATGTTTACGTAGAATATATGGTAATAAAAGTAATTGTTCATTTGAAAAATGGTATGATTTTATTTGACATGTACAAGTTTTTTTTAATAATTTCTAATAATATCATACACATTGTGTCTTACATCAAAAACATATCCTTTAGAATCCTTTGTTACACTTGTCGAAGGGTAAATAACCCTTTCAGATCATATATTAACCAACGACAGTACCTATACATTTTTGCAGTGATTACAAAAGGCAAACAAAATTGTATAGACTACGATATTAGTTGGGTTACTAATATCTACACAAAGTCCTTAGATAATATCCTTACAACTCCATGTGGTTCCATTGCAACCTAAGAAAGTATCAAAAATATGAGAAGCCTAAAAAGGTTAATATCACTTTGTATTTATAAAGACCTACTCATCCCCAAGATCCTCTAAGTCCACTAGCGAAGGGTTGTCAAACTCGTAACCCTGGTTATCGACATTACATTCACAAATGTTAAAATTACATGGTATTCAAATAGGAGTAAAATTGGGGAAACTAACCTTTTTTTTAATCAACTTTTTGGCCCAATAAGGAACAATAACAATCTGTAGTAATACTTTGTCTTTGCATCTATTTCCAGCCGATTGGCACCTACTTACATAACCTATTATTTAAATACATACTTTTAATTGTAATGGTCGGTCAAAAGAAAACCAATGTTAAAACATTTTGAACTTAATTGTGCAATGACATCTTAGTTTCTACACAGATGTCAAATATAATTGAGCCAGCATGCTGCTAGCAAAAATTTTGTGAGCCTTGAGCCATCTTGATAGTTTCAGAAAAATGGGAGCATAATAATGCCCATAAAATCATAAACAACATTGTTTCATAGTCTTACCGTCGTGTTACAGGGTGAGAAAATCGCGATAGTTTCTCGCGCGAGTTTCTTATCATCTCAAGATACATGACAGATTAATTGCAAGTGCCGTTAGCCCTATCTATTGGCGTTCATTACAAAACTGTTCTGTTACAAGAGTAACCGCCATAGTAGGCCTCACAGACACCGACGTTCGAGAAGGCTGTGGTAGGGCACTAGCAACACCAAAAGACAAGAATGAAACAAATGAATTGAATCGATGGACAAACAACAAGCTGTCAATGAATAATTTCGTCTGATTTTGGAAAACAAAACAAAAAACAAACAAATACACATACAAAACTTTCACTTAGTCGTTGTCTATCATTAAAAGTTTTAAATGGCGAGCAGTTACTATTGCTACACTTGATTTTATTTCTATGGTTGCAATTTTATTATTTTGACAGCTGATTGTTTGTCCATCAGTTCAATTCATTTGTTCCATTGTTGTCTTTCGGTGTTGCTAGTGCCCTATTATCAACTATGTAAACAAGCTCACCAAGCCGTCATTCCAACTTTTTGAATTTCCTAAATTGTTTCTTGAATTATGTCAGCTATGGCACAACCACAGGGAGAACAGGTCTAGCCTAATTTTGGTTTACTAACTAGTCTAGGCCTAGCACGACACAGGTGTATTTAAACTACTTGTTTTGAATAATTATAGGTTATGGTGCCATGTTTACTTTATTTTGCGGGCAAAACATGATTAATTCCATCAGTAGTGGAGTCAATAGATTCTCATGTGTCACTGGTAACGTGTTAAAATAACGGGTTTTGATTGGAGCTCGCTAACTTTTCTCACTAGGAAGTTGGAAATTTTTCCGAGCTTGCGCGAGCTAGCTTGCACGTGTATCGGGCTGTCGGCAAGTACCATGTTATCAAGTGCAAGTCTACTCGCGCGAGAAACTATCGCGAGTTTCTCACCGTGTAACGCAGCGGTTACAGCTAGCAGAGCCACGCAACAATCGAGTATTCAGTCAAATTAATGTGATTGTTGTGATTGTTTAAAAGATGATAAGTAACACACAATATAATTACCTACTAATTACAATGTAAATAGGTATACTGGAGCTCACATAAATTTATGTAATGTGTAAAATGTGTTGATGCAACAAAATAGCTCTCATGCCACATTTGATTGGTCGTACCTTTACAACATATTAGCCATAATATGAAAGTACACATCAGAATTAGTTATAGGCCCACAGTATTAAGTACACAACTGTGCAATTACACTATATTCACACATACATACACACTACCATATATACATATATACACACAGTCATGCCCATTGCAAAATAATGGCATACATGTATTCTGTTAAATTACTCACTAGTACAAACACTAGTTATGAATGATGATGATGGGGCCAGAACCAAACACAAGGTTACATGAGGGACGCTTCTGGGCAGCGTACCATCGAGGTGACAAAAATATGATGGATGGAAAAACTTTGGTAATTAATGCGATGCAGTTCGATTTCAACTTTCAAATCGTACAAAACATCGTCTTGAGTTTTAGCATAAGAATTTTGTTCAAAGAAAATACATAGTATATTGTTGCGTGTTTGGCGCCTTTGTTAGTTGAGGCTACAGAAATACTTGGTCACCATGGGCCAAGTGTTCCACTTCCCCATCTGTCTTGTTGATACGTAGCCATGCACTGTTGAGGAATGTCGGTGAAATAAAATATCTAAGGACCTCTCTATCGTAAATACACTATACAAGTGTATATTAGTACTTAGAAGGTATTGTAAAACATAAAATTGTTCCTAATTCGGAGCTACTATAGCTTGCAGTCTACCGGGACATTTTCACTGCAGTCTACCATCTATGTACCTCCCATCTAGGGGGTAGCTCTGCCTTTTATACTATGTGACTAAAAGACTATTGCTACTGTATATAACCTAGTACAGCCGTGGTTACGTGAATCGTTAAAACTACACTGTACGTACATAGTATACACTGCAGTTCACAAACATAATCATGTTACTTTATTTTCTAAAATAACTAGTGCAATTAGATCATAGGTTTGACTGCAAGCTTTATAGTTTATGCGCCTCACTGTAAGTAGACGGTAAGCTATAGTAGCACCCACTATAGTTCCTCATGTTCCATCCTTATCCTTACCCTATCCTATACTAGTCTAGTGTAAATGCATTTTAATTTTTAAATAACTCTAGGCCTAAGATCATGTGAACGTTTGAAATAAAAATGAATGCATAATCAGAACAAATGTATGTATGCATAATGTATGTATGCATAATCAGAACAAATCCTCTTCTAAGATTTACAACATCAATTTACTTAAATTAGAGGACATTTTATAATACTCTAGTACACACACACACATTTCTTATTAAAATGCCAAAAACCGCATTTGTGTCACGATTTTCCTGAGTTTTTAAATATGTCTGCTCATTCATTTAGTACTACTACGGTACTACCGGTACTTCAACTCATTTTTATCAAATAATAGTAAAAAAATATAATTGGCACTGAGACAGAGAGAGACTTAAGTACTTGTAATGCATCGACTGTGTTGTAACTTGTGAACAATGCATCGGTGGGATTAGCACATACACGGAGAGATACGCAATATTTATCTATGTGCCACGTAGAGTTGGGTTGTACAGTTATAGTCCAGAGTCTGGCATCAACTGACCAAACTACCTTATTAATGGTTTTCATAATTATATCCTATAAATATAATCCTACACACATTTCTTTCGCATTACATCACCTACGACAGCATCATTAATTCATTTCTACCTAGGTACGTACTGTACTATGATTGTTGCAAGACATCCAGCTTATGCCAGCCTACAGACTACTACCCTACATGACACGGCGTAACAATACACTTGCGATTAACATTATTACATAATACCTAAAATACCATGTTCTGTGTCTTTGGTTGGTAATACAAATCATGCAATTCTGGTTTAACAATCATTAATAGGCTGCAGTGGTCCAAGTCAGTATTACTATTATTAGGTATTACGTGATGGCTGTCTGGAAATGCTGCATCAGCATCAGTTATAATTTTTTTTAAACAGATGTCTCAGCCTAATTTCACAGCTCGGCTAAAGTAGAATCTCTCACTGGCTATCTCTTCATAATCTTAAGAGGACTATGCAATTACCAATAGTCTGAAACATCAGTTTGTAAATTACAAGCAATGCCAATGCAGCATCCCCCCCCCCCCCCCCCCCAACAAGCAATACCTAAGTAATAATATATTGGTTACACTTTGTTTGGACATGTCGAAATGTGTCGAGTTAAAATAATAAATTCGTGTTTGGTATTCTTGGCTGCTGATAGAGAGCTTGGCCGAGCGCTGTCAAGTTCTGACAGTGCAAAACTGCAGCGATGCTGGATTGCTTAAGTATAAATAACACTATCAACTCAAACGAGATTCGCAATGTCCGCGCTTCTACTTTGAATAATATCCGTCAGGTTTCCTTGACTTCCCTTCCGGCGTTGGGGTCTCGAAGGCGGGGCCGAGTTCCGAGACTCGGACTGATCCTGCCGGACGTGTCTGTACGAGCCGAAACCATCGTGCGCGTCTTTGGTCGCGCTCGTGACGCAACTGCTCGGAAAGTGGTACGACCTACCGAACTGCGGCGAGACCTGGGTGCTGCGGTTGGACTGGCGCGACGCCGCGGGCTCGATCCCAACGTCCTCCATGGAGGCGGAGGTCTGCGTGCCCATCTCTCGCGCGCGCGACGGTGCGACGCCGTGCTGGGTCCCGACAGACACGCCTGAGTGTGACGACAGGACGGCCAGGCACGACAGCTCGGGACAGAACGATGTCGAGCCGTCCGACACTTCGCCGTCGTCCGACATCCGTTTGCAGAACACGGCTTCTTCTTCTTCTTCCTCGTCGCTGTCGCTACGTTCTTTCCTCTCCCGACTCCGGCGGCCTTCGGATTCGCCGCGTTTATTCGTTCGCAAGTCCAGAGGTTTGTTACCACGTATTACGGAATCTCTCCTGGGCTTCGCGCTTCCGTTCAAAGAGTTTTTCACTTTCAAACTGTCCAAATGGCTGTTTTTACTTTTCCTCTCGCCGCCATCGTCGCGCGATCGAGACGACACTTTACCCACGTCTTTACCGTTTCTGTTTTTCTTCTTACTCTTTTTGCTCTCTCGACTTTCCTCGATGAGTTTGCTGATGAAGTCGGGTTCTTCGCTGACGTTTCCGTCGTAAAGCTCCACCTCGGTACCCTGGCCACAAGTGATCATGTTCATCTTCTCGAGAGATTCGTGCACTTTGTCCCCGCTGTTCTCTTCGTCGCTTATTTCCAGACTTTGTCTGGGCAGCATAAACGGCAGAGCTAGTTTCCCGTCCAATCCAGCGTTGCCAGATCGTCGTTTTGTTAAGTTCGGCATCAAGGACGACATGTTTGGGTTGCCGATGGTTAACGCAGTTAAAATCTGAAACAGAAGAAATCAAATTATGTAGTCCATAGAAACAAAGGATTAATTGACTATATTATTTGCAACTAGTCATTTTTACATTGGCAGCCCAACCATAAAGATCTCTTCCCTTACTGACAGCTTGGTTTAGAGGGGGGAAACGTTTTGGGGAGGAGAGGGTTGTGCTAACGGAGATTGAAGTTGGGATTTATGTAGAGTTTCGTAATCCACTGATGTGCTAGCTTCCATTGTGTTAAGTTACTAAGTATTTACAATTTACAGAGTCATAATGGTGCTGACTTTGAGTAAAGCATTGAGGGTTAGGCCGTAAGTGAGGGCATAAAGTGCTACCAGTTTCTCTTCATTCTATTCGCTGACTAGGCCTACCTACTTCTCCAAGGTAAGCTGTTGGAATATATCTCTTACTCACACCTCTACCAGCCTATTTGGCCTTCACCAAACATCATCCAAGCGTGTTAGTTCACCAAAGATACAACAATTAGACGTACCTCGTTGACCTGAGCCCCCAGCTGACTCTCCTGCGACGTGCTGCTCCCCCTCCGGTTGAAGAGTGGACCGACCCGGCTGGTCCGGTTGTGCCCGAAGGTTCTCCTCCGCCTCCTGTGTCTCCGCCGCCCCCCTCCGCCCCCCGACGGGATGGGGGTGGCGGCCGACTTGCGCGCCGTGGCCGTCAGCTCCGCGATGTGGACCGAGACCTGAGAGTCGAGGGAGTGGCGCCGAGACTCGACGGACACTCTGCGTACCGGGTTCAAGGTCACGTTAGAACCGGGCAGTCACATTCAAACGGGAGCAATTAAATAGTGCAAGTAGTGAACGAATGTTTTTTGGTGTTTTATAAAAATAACGATTTTCCATGTTGATAACAAATTAGAAAAATAAATTCAAAATATTTTATCAGAATAATTACTTAAAGTTAGAAGAGTTTATGACCAATCAGTTAACAGTACATAGTGAATAGCGGAAACAACTCTCTTTATAATAAAGTAGGCTATGTACAGCTTAATATATTAGAACACCATGTTTTGGAAAATAATTGAAGGTAAGAACAAAATATAAACATCAAAATCATAGGCCTAGCAAAAATAAGAGACAATAATTGAGGCAGATAAAACAAATTAATTTAAGTGACACCTTGACTACTGTCTGCTGCTTTTGTTATGATTTTGATATTTAAAAGCTCAGTTATTTCCAAACAGTTGGGATGTAGGCCTAGTAGTTGTTTCCACTAGCTCCTATTAATCAATTATTTGAATGTACTGTAACGCAGGCCTACCTTCTGACGCTGTAGCTGAACTCCGAGTCCATAGAGTTCCTCCTCTGGCTACGCTGGCTGGAAACGGAGCCTGTAGTCACTCCGATGAGCGCTCCGCGTCTCGTCATCAGTTTGGGCAGGGCCGCGGCCCACGTGGAGCTGAAGTCCTGCGAGGCCAGGCTGTTCATGTCGAAGTTGAGGCCTGCGGTAACACTCGTTTTATTGAATTCACTACGTACAGTATTCCCTCTCTGTTAATTCAATTTATCTAATTACATACAAATTAGAGATAAAGTTCCTGCAGAAGGTTTGGGCATAAGGCTTTGTGCTTAACGTTATTTTAATTCAAATTGGGGGTTTTAGAATCCCTCACAATTTGGAGTAAATGGTGAATACTGTACATGCTACAGACATAATTACAATATTGCATAAGTAAAAATAGTTTTCGGAAAATCATGTTGCACGCACGGCAATCATGCGACCGGGCAGTTATGTGATCTAAATGTGGTAATGACCTTAGGCCTAAAACATAACAAGTGAGAAATACATTGTAATTCTAAATGCAACTGAAACAGTCGAGTGTCAAATATGTTAGCAGGGCTATAATAGATTTTGTATCAAACACAACAGGATGACAAGAACAAAACACTCCCATCAAGATAGTTAGTTATGAATAAGTGGGCTGGACTGTACAGAAGTGGGCAGAAGAACTCCGTGCAGGAACCATGCAGGAGAAGTGGACTGTAGAACTGTACAGAAGTGGACCATACAGGAGAAGTGGATTGTACAAGAGAAGTGGACTGTACAGGAGAGGTGGGCTGGACCATACAGGAGAAGTGGACTGTACAGGAGAGGGGGGCTGAACCATACAGGAGAAGTGGGCTGGACTGTACAAGAGAGGTGGGCTGGACCATACAGGAGAAGTGGACTGTACAGGAGAGGTGGGCTGGACCATACAGGAGGGATGGGCTGGACTGTACAAGAGAGTTGGGCTGGACCATACAGGAGAAGTGGACTGTACAGGAGAGGTGGGCTGGACCATACAGGAGAAGTGGACCGTACAGGAGGGATGGGCTGGACCATACAGGAGAAGTGGACTGTACAGGAGAGGTGGGCTGGACCATACAGGAGAAGTGGACTGTACAGGAGGGATGGGCTGGACCATACAGGAGAAGTGGACTGTACAGGAGAGGTGGGCTGGACCATACAGGAGAAGTGGACTGTACAGGAGGGATGGGCTGGACCATACAGGAGAAGTGGACCGTACAGGAGGGATGGGCTGGACCATACAGGAGAAGTGGACTGTACAGGAGAGGTGGGCTGGACCATACAGGAGAAGTGGACTGTACAGGAGGGATGGGCTGGACCATACAGGAGAAGGGGACTGTACAGGAGAGGTGGGCTAGACCATACAGGAGAAGTGGGCTGGACTGTACAAGAGAGGTGGGCTGGACCATACAGGAGAAGTGGACTGTACAGGAGAGGTGGGCTGGACCATACAGGAGAAGTGGGCTGGACTGTACAAGAGAGGTGGGCTGGACCATACAGGAGAAGTGGACCGTACAGGAGGGATGGGCTGGACCATACAGGAGAAGTGGGCTGTACAGAAGTGGGCCATACAGGAGAAGCCAACTCACCGACAGGATCCTCGTGCGTGCTATGGAAACTGATGGACATCCGGCCGGCGTTGTTGAAAGTCTTGCGCTTGGCGAACGCCTGCGCGATGACCTTATGCTTCTTGAGCTTGACAGGCGCCTCCGCCTCGGAGCGGAACTTCCTGCGCAGCCATCGCTTCCACGTGTCGACGGTCGCTCCGGTCCAGACCCACGACGAGACAGCGACCCCGGCAGAGAACAGAGCCAACAGGTGGAGCTGCAGCATCGCAACGCTGGGCCGGGACTCCAGCTTGCAGTTGAGAAGCTCCTGGGTGTTGGAGCCGCTGCGTGTGATGCGGCACCTGGGGACATTGAATCACGTTACATCATCACTCTGTGCCAACATCTACGCTCCGATGCTCGATGCTGAAAGAGCACTATGAAGGAATGCCAAGGGGACTCATCTTTATTGGTTGTCAATGTGGAGCGAGAGAAGAAAAGACATAACCATCGATAACTCGGTTCCAACTATCTGGTCGAGCGGTGGTTGCCCACCAGTATCGAGACATGAAATCTCTACAGCCAGGTTTAGCGTTTCTTCTGTCATCTTCCTACACGTTCACCAATTTTGTCCACACCATTGTGCTAGTGTTTCCTTCCACAAAATTTACATACAAATACAATAAAGTGATTTGGTATTGTATTATATTTATTAAACAATAAACAGAAAAAAGTCTCCAAGTTAAATGTTTCACTGCTACTCACACAATGTATTTCCGGAAACTTTCCTTCCACTCCTGGTGATGCTTGAACTCGTAGATGTGGCACGCGAACGTGGCCAGCACGAAGATGAAGGTCATCAGAGAGAACAGTCCGATGCGGAAAATGGTCTCCCTGATTTTCGCGCTCGCCTTTTCCGACACTATTTCCTGACTATTGATTTTCAGCTTTATCAGTGTAATTAAACCTAAAAACAATGAAAGGGTTAAATACGATACGTTGACTTCGTGGTAATAGTCACAGAATAAACAGGTACTTTTAGGCACCGGGCAAGTGGTACGCACACAAAGTGATGTTGACTTTAACCTGTGCCTGAAGTGTATCTACAACCAAGTGCCACAGTCGGATATCCCTCCAGAACAATGTTGCAATGCTAATCTACAGATAGATGGGCATACAGATTTGGCTACCACCATCACAGTACTGTTAGGCTAATCAATGCTACTGGTCCGTACCTATGAACTTAATTTCGTATTACATTTAAACACAAGCATAAGCAAGCAAGGATCTAGATAACGAAACAACTTCACACTACAAAAAGTACCTAAAGTCTGAGGTACCTGTGGACATTCATGAAAATATAAAAAAGAAAATATCATCAACTGTATCTATCAAAAATAGAAACCACGTCGATAATGTCATATCATGCCAAGCACGGGATACTATGTGATGAATAAATTAATTAATGTAGTTACTTAGTAACATCATTATAAAAATGAATCCACATGTATTATTTACCTTTTCCCTTGTCATCCTATGCAGCAATAATAAAGCAGACACATATGTTACTCTTGTTCTGTTACATAATGCCGGTAAGCTCACCGCATCAACGCGAACGTTAGAACATCAACACACCTCGAGAGAAGAAGTAGCCGCCGACCAAGACCATTGCCAGGATGGGGCCGAGCAGGAACCCGGCCCTGATTGGCTGGTTGACGTAGCCTACGAAGCAGACGCCCGACATACTGTTGCCGTCTATCTCTCCGAGTGCCATCGTCGTGATGGTCAGGACCAGAGGCAGCGACCACGCTACCAGGTGGTAGTACGCTCCCTTCTTGTCCACGCTGTCTTGGATCTTGCCTGGAACACGGGCGATCAATATGCTATACAACTAGGAAGAGGAGAGGGTGGAGAAAGTAGTTTCTTTAATGCAAAGAAATACACATAATATGAATGAAATAAATGCTACAGAATTAGAACAGCATACCATAAAGAAAACATTTGTCAAAGAGCTTTTTATTTGGATTACGGAAGAAACTGAATGGAGACTCACCCAGAGCTTGAAAGCTAAGATGCCACGTGTATGTGAGAATGACCAACCAAACTAGGCCGGCAATCAAGAAGTAATAGACGAGCACGAACACGACCACGCAAGACAGATTCTCGCCCGCACTAAAACACAAGTGACAAACAATCAGAACATATATTAACAGTAACTCCTCAAGATCTAATTAATTAATTAATTACATTAATTTAACTACTTGTACTAACTACTATACAATAAAAGATAAGCAATTCAAAGAACGAGCATTCAGGGAACCCTTTTGTGACTGTTAACTACATATTCCAAACAGCCAAGTGTTTAGTTTTAAGCAAAACCAAAAATTAAATATAGGCCTATGTCTACTATAAATAGGTAGGCATTATAGCATGTATATTGTATAGTAGATGCAATGAACAGCTTCCTTCGACAATAGAGTGGCGTAGCAATAACCTCATGGACTTACATTGTTTACCATATAAAAAAACTACCTCAAGCTGTAGTAGTACTACTTTACCGTCTCTTCACCTAGGCCACAGGCGTAGGAACTGCAAACACACGTGTTTGCTCAACGAAAATTTGTTCCGAGTCTCCCTATTAGGTACATTCCTTACAGTGTGGTATTGTTTCTCCATAGGCCCTACACATATACACCGGTACAACAGTACACAACTGTGTTACCTTGGCTCCGACATGCGTAGGGTCCCGTCCTTCCGACAGACAATGTCGTCTCTGGCCCCCGGCAGGAACTGAACAAGCCAGCCGACACACGACACCAGGAAACAGATGTTCAAGTAGAAGATCACCAGCGGCGGATACTTGTTGGCCGATCGCCAGTCGATGAAGAACGTCACCACGGTGAAGAGATTGAACAGTAGCGATATCGTCCCGCCTACAACATTTTACAGAAAAATACTCGCACACGTCTAGATATGTCACTTCTCTTTGCATACAATTTAAGAAAAACTGGGTTTATTAATCTACTTTTAAAGATTCAAACATCTCTTCTGGTAACTTTTTTTTTCATTACTACTGTATCACAGCCTACAATCCCTTATCTGTGACTGTATTTTCGCTCATAGATTACTTATTTTGTTTTCATCATTCAGTAGGCCTATTATATTATTATTTTTGACCTCAACTATGAACTGTTATTGTACTGATTAACAAACCAATGTAATAATAAGCATTTAGTGAATCAGTTATAGCAGTTGTACACCATACGTAGGCCTATCTACCGAAGCGATATTTAAATAAATAAATAAATAAATATAAACATTTTTGTGATTCTGATTTGTTATGATCCTCTAATATCTCCTGTTTTTTTTGTTTTTTTAACTTCAAAGCTCAAACCAATCAAAGAAAGAACGAAAAAGTAGTAATCTTCTTATCATATAAGGATTTGGCCTGTCGAGCCAACATTCTAAGTAGGTACTAAACTAAAACTAGGGTATATGAAATTTTCAGTATCGATATATTAATAATACAGTATTTAAAACAACATACCTCAAAAAATTAAAACTTTTGAAGGTGGGGAATGAATGTATCATTACATTTTGTAAGACATATGTGAGCGTCACACTTCACAGCGCAGTTAAGCTAGCAAGCGTACGGTACTCACCCCAGGCGATCATCTGGTGTATCTGTCGGTGTTCGTCCAGCGTAAAGAGCGGATCGTGACACTGCACACCGCAGCCGTCCACTCCCTCGTAGAACGCGTGCGCGTTGTCTGTCGGGACCAGGGGCGCCTGACACTTGGCACTAGTGTTGAAGCGGAGCTCGCGTACGTCGTTCTGCGAGCAAGCGACAACACTTGTAAGAAGGAAGTTCTAACTTTTCTTTTAACAATGCTTTTTGCTCAGTCGAGTGAAAACTAAAACTGGCTCAGCTGCCACTTAGAAAAGGAAAAAGGTGCTCAGAGCAAGATCGTTATTAATTCCCAAATGGATGAGAAAATTTAAAAGACACAGTGTGTTTATAAAGAAAATAACAGAAAATGTAGCAGTGGGGATTGTAAATAGGTAATCTAAGTAATCAGATTTAAAAAAAAAAAAAAAACTCATAGGCCTATGTTGAGTAGATATCACTGAGTCTCTATAAAAGTGAAGACAAGTAGCCAAAGCATTTTCTGAAATTTGTCTTATTTGTTTTGAAATTTTTTATTTTCGGTAATGAAGGTACAATGTCCCTGCAGGTACCGAGTCCCTCATCATGTAAACTAGTCTAATAACTGAACAAGTACCTGTCCGTTAAAAAAAAACTTTAAAATAATTTTAAAAAAGTAAGCCATGATTATATCTAATGAATTTTCTTTGAATAAAAAATGATCTACACAATATTGTAGAATTTAGACTAAGAAATGAAATGAAATGAAAAAAAGAAATGTAAATTACTATTATTATTATTATTATTATTATTATTATTATTATTATTGTTATTATTATTATTATTATTATTATTATTTATAATTATTATTATTATTTACAACTGATACAACAACAACCACAACAAAACATTATTCTTCAATTCAGAAGGCGGTGGTGGACTAGTATAGTCAACTCTTAAAGAAGAAGAAAAAGATCGCATCAGTCACCTGACGTTTTGGCAACCTAGATTAACTTTCTTCTGAATTTCATAACTCTTCAGCTTGAAAGACTAGCAATGGCACTTCATTCTTCAGTAAAAGGTAAATTACTTGCCGTTATAGGCGACGAAGATACATGCGTTGGATTTCTTCTAGGCGGAATAGGAGAAATCAATAAGAACAGGCACCCAAACTTCTTGGTCGTAGACAAAAATACAAGTGTCAGTGAAATCGAAGAATGTTTCAAGCGATTTTTAAAGCGAGACGACGTCGATATCATCTTAATCAATCAAAACGTTGCCGAGATGATTCGCCACTGTATTGACAGCCACACACAACCCCTCCCTGCTGTGCTGGAAATTCCATCCAAGGACCACCCATATGATGCAAGCAAAGATTCTATACTTCGCAGAGCAAGAGGAATGTTCAACCCCGATGACTTGAAGGCTTGAAAAGTTTGTGTACTAGGCCTATGTGCATTAGCCCATCTGTTAATGTTAATTATTTGTATGGTGTATATTCAACATTAGACCCTATTATTTATATGTTCAGGGCGCACGGCTAGGCTAGGCCTGGGCCAGCTGAACCCTTTTTTCATAGTTCGGTGAAGGTGATTTATCAAGATTAGAATAGATTTAACACTTCAAGGCTGCAAATGGGCCATAACTGCTCGGTGGCAACCTGGGTAATTCATTCCATTCCCTTGACCGTTCTCTCAACAAATCCAAACCTATCCAGATCACTTCTTACCACCTGTCGTTGAAACTTCCAGTTATGATTTCCCCTCCCTCTGTACACTCCTTCAAAGTATGAACTTATTTACCAATGAGCAAAGCACAGCTTGTTCAGTCACCAGTTGAGTAATCATTCCATATTCTAACATTTTTTGTTGGAAATGTGTGTTGAGTAGGCCTAGGTCTCCTTAAGTCGACTACCTGTTCCCGAGGCGTGGTTAATCTAGCTAGGCCTAGGCTAGGCTTATTTATCATACACTGTGGCCCAGACTATGTATATAGGCTAAGCCTACCAAGTCTATGTCGGAGATTAACATTTAAAAAATCAACTTGCAGTGTATTTTCCTTGAGCAGGTGTTTTAACCTAGGCTAGGTCTATTTTAACTTAGGCCTAGCTGAAATTATAATCATTAATGTGATTGACAGTTAGCAATACTTCTCTTTTTTATGTGATAGCACTACTTGAAGCAAATTTAACCTATGATGCCATATGCCCTAGGCATAATGGTATCATTTAATAACAGTTTGTCAGTTTATGACTTCACATTTTTTTTACTACCATACTATTTGTTGATATAAATGCAAAGATCTAACTCCCAAGTCTCAAAAATAGACCCCTACCCTTCCGGATTTAAGCAATTTTGGGGAGTTTTTGGGCCGTACAAGTACTTAAACAAATGGAAAGTCGTTAAGTCACTCCACATTAACTTTGGGGCTGGGGACGTTACAGATGGGCATGTCGGAGCCAATTACTGGGCGGCTTTCACTAATTCTCAGGCTATGTCTCAAATCGATGTTTTTTGCTAGTCGACTAGCGTAGCAGACTTAGGGCCGGTATTTTAATGTCCAGTTAAAGTGTCAAGTAAATTTAACTGTCAGGTAAGCCAAGTTTGGTGTATTTCTATTGGCCGTTGTCATGGTGAAAACAATTTAACTGAGAAGTAGATTTTAACTGGACATTGAAATACCGGCCCTAACCTAACAATTAGTAACAATGAATAAAAACAATTGGTAATTGTTTTGTTAGTTGGCGGAGTAGGCAAAGCAAACCAAACATTCGAAGTGAGATACGCCCTCACTTTTGGTTGGCCAAGCCTCACTCATCTGTGACGTCGTCAGCCCCAAAGTTGCTATGGAGCGACTTTAACTTTCTTTTTTGTAGTTTCCATAATGGTGAGGCATGTGACGGCACTAACTTTAGGTACGGTACTTTTTTCATGTATTATTCACATGGCCTCGGCCCGCAAAAGAAATTCCTGTAGGTACTTTTGAACGCAACATTACAGTATTGTAAATGTATACAAATTGTAAACACTATAACACTATTATAAACACTAGTTCATGTAATCCAATTAGTAGCCTGCATGTTTTCACAAACATGGTATATGTACACGCGTTCGTGCTACCTTTTCCGAGCTAGCATCAGAGAGTAGGAGATACATAACCAAACAACTTTCATTTCCTATGTGAAGTAGTCTGGCCGCTCGGTTGATTTGGTTGTTAGCCAAGATCTCGCTCATCTATGATGCAGTTGGCAGTCAAGTATAACGAACCTCTATAACCTATTTATTATCGTAGGTTATGCCACATGCAGCTGGTAAGCCCCATCTTCATGCATTCGTAAAACTTGGGCCTCCTAACTGTCCATTTCAAGAATAAAGTGTACATTGCCATGGTAGTAAAATTGAAGTTTGCTAGGTGTATTCAGGCCAATGTTTGTAGGCCTATGTATTATCCGATTTTGTTATAGTACCTATTAAATATATACTAACTGTTAAGTACTGTTTTTATGGTTGAAATTTAGCCTTACATATCCACTTAATTTTCCATGTAGACTACCTATATGTACCTATATATTCTACCAGCTTCATGAGGAAAAAACAGTTATAGAATTTGTTGTTCAATGTACAGTACAGTATAGTAGGTAATAAAAAGTATGATACTATGATCCATTGATTTATTTCACAATACAGCTTGCCATTAAATCTTGATGGCAAAGGAGTAGCCCTAATATTAAAACCGTAAAAAATAAATCTTTTACTAATTGTTTTATAAATGTTTACTGTAATTGAAAATGCTGGGGCTTACACAGGGCCCTACTATTGAAAATGATTAATAGCCAAAATTTGGTTTTGAGTTAACTAAAAACTGGATTTAAAAGTTGAAAATGTTAAATCTTTATGGCCGTTTTGTGCAAGATAGGTAATTAACATAAATGTGCAATTAACTCAAGCATAACATTGTATTTGAAACTGCCAACTGATTTTCACGTTTTAGTTCTTACAAACCACATTGTGGCTATTATTCATATGTTCAATATTTTGCACTGTTCTCAATGTATTGCTATAATGGCTAATTATTTTGTGGTTTTAATATTGGTAGTATAGTCCCTCCCATCCCCCCCTTCCTCTCCTCTTCACTTACTATCTTTAAGATATGATATCTCAGAAAAGTAACCTTCAATATTTTGCACTGTTCTCAATGTATTGCTATAATGGCTAATTATTTTGTGGTTTTAATATTGGTAGTATAGTCCCTCCCATCCCCCCCTTCCTCTCCTCTTCACTTACTATCTTTAAGATATGATATCTCAGAAAAGTAACCTTCAATATTTTGCACTGTTCTCAATGTATTGCTATAATGGCTAATTATTTTGTGGTTTTAATATTGGTAGTATAGTCCCTCCCATCCCCCCCTTCCTCTCCACTTCACTTACTATCTTTAAGATATGATATCTCAGAAGTAACCTTCATATTATCAGTAGGCTTCAACAACAATTTTTATTAAAACATTGTTAGGCTTACCAGTAAATCTAACAATATTTGACACAATGTTTAAAAGTTAAAACATTTTATATTTCCTGGATATCCTTATTGAACAGTAAGTTAACTCCTCAAAATGATTCACTGTGTCTTGTGTTTCATAGTTTGTTTTATGAAAACAACACAAAAAAGTATAAGAAACATTTAAAAGTGGAAAGATGATTGTCTCTCAAGTTAATGTTCGTTTCATTTACAACATTGAATAAGCAACAGTTAATACACAAATTATGTTCTCACCAGCAGCTACATTAATTTTTACATCCATTGGCCATAGTGATCCAACATGTAGGAAAAATGAGTATTGAAATATATATTATATATATATTATTTTACCATATTTGAAGCTTGTGTAGGCCTACTTTGGAGCCCAATTAGTAAAAAAACAAATTTTGGGTGGGCCCTAACATCAATGTCACTCATTTACCAAAACTATGAGTGTGTGAAATTAATTTTTGTGTGTTCCTTAATGTGTTGGTGTTTTAATTTTGTTTGTTTACAAATAGGCCTATATTTCTCTATTGATCCCAAGTCTTGATTATTTTACATGTATTTTATAAAAAAATTTATTTTGCATTCAGAACTTAGTGCATACTAGTTTTTTTTTTATTAAATGTGTGACACTGAGAGGTCAGGACATGCTTGACTTGTTGTTACTAATGTGCTCGCTCATGAATGATCGTGACCCGTCCCAAAGTGAGTCACATTCAAGCCACGTTCTCAACTCTATGAGCATTAGGTTAGTATAACACCCAAGCATGAAGCCCAGATCAAGCCTCGCTGTAAGAACTATAATCTGCAGTCTGTGATGCTTCACTCTTGGGAGCTCTGGTTGGAATCGGGAGTGTTTCGTAAGGTTTAGTCGCCGACAGTAGGCCTAAACAGATAATCTTTAGACTGTTTACTAAATGTAAAAATAAAGTGACACCAAAAAATGCGAAGAAAAAACGTACCGGTAGGGATGTCGGTAAGTGTATTTTTCCAAAACGAAGTAGAGCTACTTGGTCTCACTATGTTGTCAGAATTCTTTTAATGCATATTTTAGCTATTTTTACGAAGCAAAATGAAGCTTACGGTACATATTATTTGCAAAGGATACATGTGAATCACAAAGTATCTAAAAGGTACTCTTTCACCCTCTCAATGCCTGATGGATGCCAAACTCAGGGAACTTTAAAGAGATTGTAATAGATAGTTTTTTTCATGAGATGAACTAGAAGCCCTTTTTCTATATTGTCAAAATTGAATTAGGGGCCTATAGGCTATCGTTTTGTAGTTTCAACTTTAATTTGTAACTAACAGACTTGTTTCATTTATACGTAACTGTAACTGATTTTTTTTTCTTATGCATTAGTTGAACTAGTTCCCTTTTGTAAACAGCAAAACTGAGTAGGAAGTTTTGTCTTTTTATAAACACTCAACCAAACAAAGTGGCTATTATTTCTAAATATTAATATGCATTTAATTTTTATTTTAAGGCCCTTGAGTGGTCTGAGATCTGGGATCTTTAACTTCACCAGTTATGCCTTCCATACCTTTAAAATGATTTGTACATACCTTACACATTGGCGGGAAACGCGTGATATCATCGCATTTAAGGAAAGACGGAAAGTTCTTGTCGTTGTATAAAATGCGGCATGGTCCCATGGTCATCTTGCACATTTCCTGAGATGGCAAATCTACTTCCTCGCCTTCACACTTTGGCATGTATACAGCACACAAGAACGGCTGAATTGCAGCCCAACATTTAGGAATATGTCGCAATCCTTGCCACAGCTGCAGCTTTTCCTAGGGAACAAAATATTACAGTAATTTGTACTAGCTATATTATTTATATATTAGGTATATACTTTTTATTGTTCCAGAACGAGAAGCAATTAATGGACAGTCCAGTACATTCATTTTGATTTAGAAACGCCCTGCATGTTTGCTGGGGAAAATTAAACGTTACTAGTCCGGTTTTAGGTCTAAAAGTAGTTTCAATTCATGTTTTCCGTTGTATGATAGACAAACCTACAGTATTTAACAGAACATGGATGATCGGTACATGTGTCATTAAAAGTATTATATTAGAAATTGATTTGAAAACAATCGGCTTAGTTAGTGTTGTCATACCTCCAGTAGTGTCGCGTTTCACGGTAAATCTCGCAATTATTAAGAAAATTAATAAATATCTAACTTAGACCTACTGCTCACAATTTGTCAAGTTGTATGGGTTTATGTCGTATATGTTCATTTCTACTTAGCTATTTCTTGAAGCTCTTCTGCGGCAGCGCACCTTGCCAGTGGCAGAGTGATCTCCCCCCCTTTTACGGTCCATAGTGATGCGGTCAAGATTTATTAAGAGGGCATTGCCTAAAATGCATTTAAAAACTCCATCCCTCCCATATTAATTGCTACCTCTTAACACTCGTGAGCCCATACAACATAAAAGCGTTGAAAAAAAGCGAATATCCCCTAAAAGATGTTTAAAATCAAGAGCAGTGTGTTATTAGGCCTATTGTTATCATTAATAATAAATTATTGTAAATATTGTAGAAAGAGCAGAGGAAGAAGAAAGTGAAGAGGAGGAGCCAGAGGAAGTTAACATGAGGGAAGCGTCAGGCATGGCCAGCCGGCTTCGATGTACCTAGGGGCCAGAATATGATGGGATTAATTTCCTATTCCCTACCCGACTTTATTGTTGGACACAGGGAGCAGATATAAAAAAAATTTAAAAAAATAAAAATAAACACTACTTTCAAAGTAGACCCATCAGTTCGAGTACCGTTAACTGAGCAAATATTCGTCAGATCCACTTGTAGCATTACTTTAAAATTAAACGTATCTTACCCACCTGAACTTGTTCTTGTGTGCTTGAGTCCCCAACTAATTTGAGAGTGGTGGATGAGTATGGAAGTTTAACACCCAAACACGTAGTGAAATTAAGTGGTTCACATATTGCTGGTATACGGCAATACGAGACTTTGCCATTAGGCAATGGGTCCCTCGGAGTGAACAAAAACACTGGAGATCCATCATAACCAATCGGACCTCCAGATATCTTTTCTTTTAGTCGATGTCTTGGAGCTTCTGTTGATAGCTGGCTGACAAGTTTGCTTTCAGTGGTGCTAACAACCAGGGTAGTATTTGGAATAAACTGCAGTGTTGTCTTGTTAGTTTGTGTAGAAATTGTAGAATTTATTTCCGATCCACAAGATAAATGTACGGTGAAGAGGAAGCAGCTAAGGAAAACATCCGATATCTGCATCTGGAAATTATATTTATTTTGTCAAATATAACGTAGGGCTAGGCCCAGGAGAACTATATCCCAGATCTTAACTAAAGGCCTCAATGGCATCAAGGCATAGGCATTGTGTATAAAATCCCTTACGGTATTTTAAACTCAATGGCATAGGCCTAGGTTAAGGGCAAAGGGTAGTCTCTACGTTAAAAACCGCAGAAAATGTTCATTATTAAATAATATCTCAAGATTGCAACAAGAAAGCGAAAATCTAAATCAGCAGCGAACTTTGCTTTGGTAAGCCCTACAGATTGAATAAAATATTATAACCATTAGCGTAGTAGGCCTATTTTGATTATAATTCGATAATTAGTAATAAAATTAATTATTTATAAAAAAACATACTTATTATAATATAAGTCACGACTTAGCGCATTCAATGTGTAGGGCTTACTAAACCACAGTGAGCTGTTGATTAAGATATTTGCTTTCGAAGCCCATT
Organism: Isoperla grammatica; assembly: GCA_945910005.1. Taxonomy (NCBI): domain Eukaryota; kingdom Metazoa; phylum Arthropoda; class Insecta; order Plecoptera; family Perlodidae; genus Isoperla; species Isoperla grammatica. The sequence continues at coordinate 5,019,052 of OX246737.1, forward strand.
CTTGTGATATAAATTAAAAATGAAAATTTGTTGCAGTTTTTGACGTAGGTGTATCCTTCCCTGTTAAGCTGTCTGTCCCCTAGACGTAGAAATGCCTAGGCCCCGAGCTTAGATCCTTGACCTAGGCCTAGGCCTCAATATTAGCCTAGGCCTAGACCCTAGCACTAGGCCTAGGCCTAGGTAGGCCTAGGCCTTAGTCCTGGGCTATGTATAAAAAAATATATAATTACAAGAGCAGGGCTAGACCAAGGCCTTAACTAACAGCCAAAGGTCTAAAGTCCTAGCCTAGGCTTAGTCCAGAATCTAGCTTAAAAAACAATGCTTTGATGGACCTGCCTAGGGCCTAGGCCTCTGCATGACACTTGTCAGAACAAAATGTGTTCATAGTATTTCGTGTAAAATACTACTAAGAATGTTATGAAATGAAAATTAAATTAAGCCTACCGTTATAAATTGTATGGCACATTTATGATTCACTTTGATTGTCAAGCCTTCTTAAAAAAGCATGTTTTAAATCCGCGTCTTTTCCTCCTAACTACAAAAAGACAAAGCATTGGGCGGCGGACCACACACGTTTGAAAACAGACCACCCACGACGAGCCGACCACTCATGGCAAAGTATGAATAGAAAATGGTTAGTTCCAAGTATTTCCGCTAGAGCATCGCTACAGTCACTGCACGCGATGTGCAGTGATTTGTTTTGTTTTGAAATATCGTGCTCTCTATTGGTAGAATTGTGAAGCGACCATTCTTATTTTGACTCTCCTTGACGCATGTCATACCTTGAAAAAACGCAATGATTGGGCATTATTTTCTCTTTTTAAATCACTACGCAACATAATTTACAAGTTTTATTTCGTCCCAAGATTCACGTAAGTAAATAAGTTTATAAATATCAATAAAAACGTGCCCATACTGCTCATACGTAGGTGTATTGCTATGCCCAGCTGTCACTCATTTCAACTGTTACGCCCCTACTACGTATTTTGATAAGGTTTAGGTCCAATGCTAATTTATAATTCATTATGTCATTATCTCGCAGGTGGAGAACCACCTGTCACTTACTAAAAAAGTCAATATATCAGTCTATACAGTGTGGCATATGTGTAGGCCTAGGCTAGTAGGGTATCTACAAGCCTGTAGTCTCGCTATGGAACATTGCAATAATTAATTAACATTTATCTTTCCTTGCAGAAATTCACAATGTTTTATCACTATTACAAAGGAAGTTGCCGGACTGCTATCACCGTAGGCTTATTTATTTCCGTGTGGGCGTCATGGATTGTAATTTGTCGGGGTCAAAGCTACGAGCTGGATACACAGTGGCGATATGTCTGCCCTCGCATCTACTTGACTGTGTTCGTGGGGTTTGCCCCTAAAGGCAACGAATCAGCGGGAGCATACACCAAAAGAGAAAACATTCATTTGCTTCAAGATTGTATAGAATCATGCTGCAATCAAGAAGACACATGCCACGTTGTCTTTATGCATGATACAACCTGCTATCAAGTACGTTTTAAGACCCTTTCAACATTTAAGGCTTGTCACATCGAAACTCAACACTCCTGCCTCTAGCAGGGTTGGTTTGGCATGGCTACAATAAACTTCCACGCCTTCCCATGCTCGTCTCTCTTCCTTTCTGCCTACTGTCACTTTCCATGGTCTTGCTCTGCATCGCCTTCCAACCATTTTCACGCAGTACGTTTTTCTCAGTAGTCATTCCGCTCCCATCCTTTTCATGTGTCAAAAACTTAAAACCATTGCAATCTTGTGCTTCCGTTTTTATCTGCAAGCTTCTCCATCCCCACCCATTTCCCATATTGTTGTTTTGGATCCTATATTTTATTGTTTTTCCTACTGTGCCTCTTACAAATCCCATATCTTACTTTCTTCTCAAGGACTTGTTGTTAGGTAGCCTAATTAAAGATTGGCAATGAAGTGTAAACTTTAAATAGCTCTTAAAATTAAAATATGGTGCCATCTTGCACTGTAATAGTGCATGTTTACCTCATGTATCAAACCTTGAACATATTGGCAGAAGGTCCTGGCCATTTGGATCCTGTTGGTTTTTCTTGTCAGTCATTCAGTTTCACACAATCTCACTCTCCACTCTCCAGTACTTAAAACTTTCCAGTAGGTTTTTTCACAGTCTTTAGCCTTATGAGAATTCTCATTCCTTACTCTTAAAATAGAATGAATATTGTTATTATTATTTTTAATATTACTATTATTATTATTATTATTATTATTATTATTATTATTATTATTATTATTATTATTATGAAAATTCAAATTTAGTTTAGTAGGTTTTATCTATTATTTATTGGGGTCATTTCTAGATTGCTTGCAACACCAGTGATTCATGTTCTCCAATATACCGACCAGAACCGCAGTTCAATTCACATGTCAACATGGTCCTGGTACAGCCACCAAACGGTGAAGAGTGGGGAGATGTTATCGACCTGTCGCATATTGACGGTAACTTTTTAGAGTGAGTAACACAATTTTTTTGATGAAGCCTACAGACTTGGATAACACGTATCTGTTCTAGAAACGTAAACTATATCGGACTGTATGCTTGTTTTAGAAATAAGGATGGCATAGACGAGATGGCAATGGCAGAGAGTCAGTTTGATTCGTCTCCCAGCGTGCGTTCCTGTGAGGTTGGCGTGATAATCGACTGTCCGTTGAACGAGGTGTGCAAACCTGCCGGTAATCACTCGCACAATGGAATGTGCGTTTGCGAAGACAATTACGTGAGAAATAGCTCTTCAGGGAAGTGCGTTCCTTCAGGTGAGGTTCAAGACAAATTGTACTAGGCTCTGGTATAAAATGAACTATTGTTAGATTACATTGACCTCCTATTTCAATTATTTTTGTATCATTTAATTAAATCAACGAAATGGAGTAGCATGCTGCTCCCCTCAATCCGACTGTAAATTTTGATAGGAGGCCAAGATCATTTAATTGCATTGAAAAAAATTCAACAATTTTCAACAATTGACAGAATTAATACAGTCTCTTTACTGTTGCTGTTGGCCTATAGGAAGTATTTGACACGGGATTGAGGTATAGGCTATGCAGTATAAATAATCTATATCAATATTTTTTAAATAATAGTCCTATTCCTTAGTTTTTATAAAAAACGTCTCGCTTGTCCAACCAGTAGACGTACCTGCGACGCCAGACTCGCTGCTGCCGACCAAACTCTACTCGGAGGGCGACCTCGGAGCGGTCAAGCCCGCGGTCGGGTCGTCATCCGCCAGGCCGGTGAAACAGCTGGTGGTGTCGGCGATATCCAAGGAGGTCCGCCTGCCCGAGAACGAGGTGACTCTCTCGGCCTACACGGTGCCCGCGTCCCAGCCAGGCGAGCGCTACAACTACGAGTGGACGCTGCTGTCGCATCCTGACGGGGGGAACAGCGGCACGATGAACGACCAGAACGGGGGAACGCTGAAACTGAGCCACCTCATCGAGGGGCTGTACACGTTCAAGGTGGCCGTGTCGACGCCCGACGCTTACGGAGAGACGCACGCCAATGTGACGGTGCTGCCGCGTGAGTAGACCGTTCTATTAGTCGATTGCTGTAGAGCTTAATTTATGGGAAACAACCTAACGGTATTTTATTCCCTTAGAAATTCGACCAATATATTCATCCTCATAGACCAAAATATGTGGCTTTTTTATTAACTCCAAAAGAGAAGTAGAGGCAACTAATTTTGAGTAGCATATTTAATCTGAAAATAAGTCTTGGTTTGGTCTCAAATACAGAGAAACCACTAGACAATATCTTGAGCTTTATTTATTTTGGTTTGTAATGTTGATAGACGCCCATGAGGGTCATGGGCGGTACACACCCACTAACACTAAGTCTACGATTTTTTTTTTATGAGAGCACCTTCACTAACAATAAACTTGGTTTCCAGCGAAGCGCATCAACCAGCCCCCGGTGGCGGTGATAACGCCCCCGTCTCAGACGGTGAAGCTGCCCAACACGGGGGCCGTACTGGACGGTTCAACCAGCAAGGACGACGACACCATCATCAGCTGGCACTGGGAGCTTCAGCAGGGACCCATAGGGTATCAGCCCCATCTCGTCGACACGTCAACGCTTCAGCTAGACAACCTGCGGCTGCCCGGCAACTACACGTTCAAGTACGTCCCTCTCTTATTTATTTATTTATTCACTCATACGCAAAGTAAATTTAACGTGCGAGTATCGAAGGTTGCCAGCAAACTGTCAATAAACATAATTGAATGTATCACTAAAATTATCTTCTTCTTCTCATATGACCGCAATTGGCCTACTTGGCCATCATGCGTTGTCGTGTTCTCCAATATATTATATAAAAACGCTCCACTAAAATTATATAGACGACAATGTTTTCAACCACTAATCTTGAATGGCACCTGTATCAGGTTGATTGGGCCACCAAATAGCAAATGGTTTGACTTATCAGGTCGGCTGACAAGCGTACGTTTTTTTTTCATCAGCATCCTTCTGTATGGGCTGTTCAAGTGTATTATGTACATATTTCATACCTAGGCTACTACTATTGCCTACTAGCTAAACCTGTATCGTTCTAATTTCTAGATTGACGATAGAAGACTCTGACCATGCAACCAACTCCACCACTGCCAACATTACGGTGCTGAAGGTGACCGACTATCCCCCGGAAGCCAACGCGGGCCAGGATATCATCGTGTACCTGCCGCGTAACAACCTGACGCTGAACGGCAACCTGAGCACCGACGACAGAGGCATCGCCAGCTGGGAGTGGACAAAGAGCCCTTCCGACCAAGACAAAGCTGTTGACATGCAGGTACTCACCCTATAACAAAATTTGGCATATCCGGTTTCTATCCGAACTTCAGAAGGGTTTTGGAGTTGCCACCGAGATAAGATTCTCATTACCTTTTCATGTAGGCCTAATTTTCTTTTTCACACACCATATCCTGTACTGAACTAGCTACACACTACTACTGGTGCACACGTCACGTTCCAAAGTGACTCAATTCACCAACAGGTGGCTTCAACTCCCAGTTGTTTGTTTGTGTTCATGAGTTGACTTCTTTTCTCGTCACGTTGCTGAGCGTAGCACCACACAATAGTTCGAGGTAGATCCCAAATATCAATCAATCACACAACAAATTTATTCATAGTTCACAAATATCTTGACAAACTTCTTGTCTTCATGGTCATAAGACTGAAAAGTGAACAAGCCATGCATACACCGAGGGTTTAAGAAGGTAGCCCCAACAATCACGTCGTTACGAAGTGGTTGCTTATTCCGTGTGTTTCTTGTTTCAAGAACACTCGAACTCCGTATCTCCAGCTGTCGAACCTCGAGGAGGGAATGTACACGTTTGCGCTCAAGGTCACCGATAACTCGGGTCAGTCCTCGTCGGCCGAAGTTCACGTGTTCGTCAAACCGCCAACCAACAAACCTCCAGTCGGTAAGTGAAACATCATCAGAATTAAAACCGTATTAGTCTACTGAATGCAATATTCATGGGTAGATGAAGGCCAACATGATGGCGATAATTGAAACTAGGAGTACAACAAAATTAATAGGCATGACTCATGTTCCAGTTCTTCTTAAAACAGTAGGCAAGTCTATTGCCAACCTATAATCCTTTTTTAAGGTAAAGTGTTGTCCTATCTGTACTTTTTTCCACACTAGAACATTATCAATTTAGGCCTAGTTGTCCACCTAGTTTACATTTCTTTACTGGTTGTTATTTTTTATAATGAAAAACATACAATTAGGCTAATTCATTGTATTTCAGCAAATGCGGGAGCGGATGTTACCGTTGCTTTGCCTCAAACCTGGGCAACCCTGGATGGTTCCCGTAGCACAGACGACATTAAAATAGTCGCGTGGTATTGGGAGCTATTAAAGTAAGTTGTACATTTACTTATCTCGTTGTGGATTTCTGTTGATACCCATGCTATAATGTCGTTCATTATAAGTAACTGATCAGTGCTTAAAGGTGCCCATAACGTTATGTTGTGAACGAAGTACAAATACGATCGTAAGCACAGTGTATCATCACATCACAATAACTATTGCATCGCTCGATATTGTTTCAGGGGTCCCAGCAAAGTAGTGTTTGCCAACAGCAACACGTCGCGAACGAACGTCAGCGAGTTGACGAAAGGTCAATACGAGTTTCAGCTGACGGTCGTTGACGAACACAACAACAAGGCCAGCGACTCGATGGTGATAACCGTCACTCAAAGTAATTACCACAAGTAACCTAATAGACACAAAGATATCATGTAATATATTCTCCACTTGGGACTCTAACTTATTTCGAACTTATAATAATTAAATGGTAAAACTGGCACACAATTTTGATATATTCAGAACGTCTCATTAGCTCCCATGTCTGTGTTTTTGCTAGGTAGCTACCATCCCATCACAGAAAATACATATTCTGAATTCACCAACAGTTAGTCTTGCGAAATGAGTAGTGTAGTCATAAAATTAAATGCTATAATATGATCATTGATCAGTGATACATACTGGGACTAGGTTTACAAACCACAACTGTTTCCACATAATAACTGTTGTATATTATCTAGAACCTAATCAAAATTTAATAATTTGTATACTAGACCTAGCTATCATGAAATGTGTGATGATAAAAATTTTAAATAATTAGGCCTATCTTGCAACTCTGCTAAAACTTGACAAACAGTTGCACAAATCAAGTCTTACCTTTTACTGTTAACGCTTGAGTAGTGTTTGATTACCTATTAAATTGGTCAGACAGTGGTGGTGATCACACAGCCTTCTAATCGAGCCCCCTCTGTCTCGTGTTAGACACAAACGCGCGGCCCAAGGCCAACGGCGGCGGCGATCAGACGGTCTTTCTCCCGGTCAGCGTGGTCACTCTCAACGGGTCGCAGTCCAGCGACGACCTCCGTATCGCCAAGTGGGAGTGGATCCGAGAGCCGAGCAGCATCGCCATGGGCAAGATCATCAACTACACGGACCACACGCCCATCCTCATGGTAAGCTGGCTTAACTGCATCTCATTCGTTACACTTACGATTGCACGTTGGTATAACAGAGACCACACGCCCATCCTCATGGTAAGCGGGCGTAACTGCATCTCATTCGATACACTTACGATTGCACGTTGGTATAACAGAGACCACACGCCCATCCTCATGGTAAGCGGGCGTAACTGCATCTCATTCGTTACACTTACGATTGCACGTTGGTATAACAGAGACCACACGCCCATCCTCATGGTAAGCTGGCTTAACTGCGTCTCATTCGTTACACTTACGGATGCACGGTTTTGTTTGGCGGTATGATCCTAACCAACTAGATTTATTTACCCCTATTTTTCATTTAAGTTTAAACAATTTAAAATTTAAATTTAAAATTGGGCCTAAATGTTAATTGAAAAGGAGGAGGATAAATTTCCATCGAGCAATCCTCAAACAATCCCCCTTAAAAAGCTCCAGCATCTCTCTCTCTCGTAACATGTAGGGTGTTTCATTGGATGTCAAGATGGATCATGAGTGTAGATACAAGTAGTGTTAGGGGTGTTTTCCGGGTACAGGGTAGTGGGGGTGCAGTGTACTGTGTACAAAGTAGTGTAACGAATGTACTCTAAGTAGCCTTGTGGTTTCAGCTAACGGACGTGGTGACTGGCCGCTACATCTTCCGTCTACGCGTCACAGACGAGCAGGGAATGACTGACGAGGACACGGTTTCCGTCATTGTCAAGCAAGGTAGCCTACTTTTTATAGCCTTGATGAATGAGTCTCCCTTGGCTATGTAGTCTTATTTTATTGTTTGAATGAGTAGTGCATTAGAGCGTCCTGTTGTATTCTAATGTATTGTCTGTATTGTGTAATGAATGTATGTATGTTTTGTAATGAATGACAGTCATGACAAATATATTTTTGTTCTTGATTAACACCAGAACTTGTGAATACGTAGATTGTTCTTTGCAAGCGGCAAAGGTGACAGCAAAATAAAGGACCATTTTAATCCAGCCATGCTTTAGCAATTCTCAACACCCCTCTACATTTTCAATGATTATGCCTAGATAATAATAACAATAAAATCGTTAGACAAAACTAAAAATTGTCAAAAAAATATAAAAAAAAAATGTTAAACAAATATTAGAATATTAAAATGCCTAGGTTCAATATCAGGTGCCCTATGCATCAAGTGAATGTATTAACGAAGCGCAACGTATGACGTGCGTTGTTGACCGCAGATCCGCACCTGAGCCACCTCGTGGAGCTGACCCTCAACATCGAGGCGCAGATGTTGACCAAGACGCAGCAGGACTCGCTCGAGATGAAGCTAGCGTTGTTGTTACGAGACAAGTCAGTCATCCACATCCAGGACCTGCGCACTGAGGATCACACTGGCCGGGCGGTGGTCGTCTTCTATGTGGGTCACGGCTCGGACGTGCTGCCGGGTGAGTCATACCGCCGGCTGACGTTCAAATCTCAAATCAAACACTTTCTTATTTATTTATTTATTTTTTTTTATTTATTTTTTTTTTTTATTATTATTACGTATTATTTACATACATTTTTTTGTATCTAGGCCTATAGGGGTTGACCTTATTCAAACACAATATGTAACTAGAACACAATATGTTGATGTGGTTTTTTTTGTGTGAGAAAATTTAAAGATCGACATTTTTTTAAAGACACCAGCAACTAATGAATATCTGATGTATTAACTAATTTATAGACATTGTTACGATCGATCAGCATCATTATTCATCTCCGTTTCTTACCTCTAGCACGGTCGGTTTGGCTACAGTGGACTTTCTTACCTTCCTTTTCTCTTTCCTGTGCCACATTCATCATCTGGTATCCTCTCTTCTGGCATTCTTCCTCTGTCCTGCCAATTCCTACCGTTCTCAAGTCATGCTATTTCTCGGGAGTCTTTCTTTCTACTCCCATCCTTTTTATGAGTCCATACCACACCAGTCTTGTGCTTCCAATTTTATCCCCATTCTGTGTGCATGTCATTCAATTTCCAATTCGTGTGTTTACTGTGTAACGAATGAATCTCATATTATATTAATTATGGTAAATTCTGTACTGGAGTATTGACTACGGTATTGCTCTTGTCTCAGGCCCCGTTGTGGTGGAGCGTCTACGTGAGAAGCTCAAGCAGGACTCTGGCTTGCTGGAGTTGTCCGTGGCCAACATCCAGACGGCCGTCTGTCAGAACAACTGCTCGGGTCACGGCGTGTGTGACCAGGCCAGCAGGCAGTGCCTGTGTGAGGCCTTCTGGATGCAGGACCTCATCGGGAAGTACATGGGCAATGGAGACTCGGACTGCAGTACGTTACGTTAGCCTAATCCTCTTCAAAATGTAGCATTATTTATGTCTTCTTCACCCAACAATTATGCTTACAATAACAATAATGTGTTTTTTTGTTTGGGTTTCATGATTGATTGATTGATTGGGTTTTTATTGTGTTTGCCAAGACAAATGGCTGGAGTATAAACAAAATATTTAGGAGTGGCTAAGGGGGTTGAGGGGGATCTATATAATCTGAACATGGATATATTCATTTTGAGGCATGAAATTAAACTAAAGAATATTACTGAATGGTAACTGGAATGAAAAAATAGTAGGCAGACTGAGATTGGATATGCATAATACCTAATCCAAGATCTGCATTGTAATGAACATGTAGCAGAAGAGAGGAATGAATGGAGACTTGTTTGAAACCAATCCGTTGCATTTCAGACTGGAGCATCCTATATGTGGTGATCGTCTTCTTCACGTCTGTACTCCTGTCTGTGGGCAGTGTCTGGGCGGTGGTCTGCTTCTGTCAGCGCGCCTGCGCCCGCCGACCGCGGAAACGTCAGCGTTACGCTCCACTGGACGACGGTGAGGACGACGCCATGATTCCCCGACGTAAGACTATCGCAGGAACGACCAACCGCGATTGCACTAGCTGCCCGCACTAGCACGTTCCGCAAGTTGCGCCAGACCAATCAACTGCTTTAGCTACCTGTTCTAGCACAATCTAGCACGTTCTAGCACATTTCACCAGACCAATAAACTGCACCACTCCCTTTTGCCTTAGCTACCTGTTCTAGCACGACCTAGCTCGTTTCACCAGACCACCGACGAACCGTGCCACTCCCCTTTGCCTTAGCTACCTGTTCTAGCACGACCTAGCTCGTTTCACCAGACCACCGACGAACCGCGCCACTCCCCTTTGCCTTAGCTACCTGCTCTAGCACTATCTAGCACGTTTCACCAGACCACCGACGAACCGCGCCACTCCCCTTTGCCTTAGCTACCTGTTCTAGCACTATCTAGCACGTCTCACCAGACCGGTGAACTGCACCACTTCTCTTTGCCTTAGCTACCTGTTCTAGCACTATCTAGCACGCTTCACCAGACCGGTGAACCGCATCACTCCCGTTTGCAAGTTAGCTACCTGCTCTAGCTGTTTCGCAAGACCGATAAACTGCACCACTCCCCTTTGCTTTAGCTACCCGTTCTAGCACGGTCTAGCACGTTTCACCGGACCGACAAACCGCGCCACTCCCGTTTGCAAGTTAGCTATCTGCTCTAGCATGTTTCGCAAGACCGACGAACTTTTCACCCTTCCCTTGGCTTATAATTACTACCATGCCACTCTCGTTTGCTCTTTGCTCTAGCTACCTGCTCTAGCACGTTCCGCAAGTTACACAGCACCGATAAACTTTTCTGCCTTTCATTGGCTAAATAATTACCGCGTTCACTCCCGTTTGCTTTAGACACCTGCTCCAGCATGTTTTACCGCACCGATGAGCCGCGCCACTCCCGTTTGCTTTAGACACCTGCTCTAGCATGTTTTACCGCACCGATGAACCGCGCCACTCCCGTTTGCAATGTTTCACAAGTTTCACCGGAACGACAAACTTCTATTAGCCACTGTCCCTTGGCTAGACAATGACCATGTCCACTCCTGCTTGCATTAGAGCTACCTTCTCAAGCAAGCATGCTCTGCCGCAAGCTTTAATGATTTATTGATGTGATTTTGTTTTTATATAAAATGTTCATTAAGGTTCATGCATGGGCATGTGTGTGTGTGTAGGTACAAACTTGTATACAAATTGAGTTCAATGATAAGGAATAAAACACCACATATTATGTAGCTTATCTAGAGTTGGGTTGGTAGTTCTGAATTGTCTTAGAACCATGGGCATAATAATACATTCATGCTCCACATGTCCCAGTAGGCCTATAATGCAGAATATTGAAGTAAAACGGTGTTCAATTTTATGCATTTTTAAACCGGGGTATGACTCACACTTTGGCAGTCTTGGGTCCTTCAATTAATTACCTCTGCGCATTGGAAATCGACGTTGCTAATTGTTTTATGAGTGTTATTTTCAATGAAAAATACAAAATCCCTAGCGGCAATGTGTGGCTGGTAGGCGGTAGGCCTATGAATACTGATCTTATGTAGTAGAACCTCGTCCACATTTTCATCATGGGGGAGAGAGAAAAGTAAGGAATTTGCTAAAATATTAACATATTGATTAATTGCTGAGACCAGAGCAAAGTCATATCTAAAGATAAATGACGTGTTAAGGAGGCTTACTAAAGTAGGAGTAAGCCTCCCATGTAGACCTACTGTATCCAGTTCCAGTACATTTCATTTACTGTTCTTTGTTGTATTTAACATAACCTTGAGTTAATTTTGCTTTCCATTCCAGTGATGCATGAGAAGATCTCGATATCCGAATCGGACTCGGATTCGGACGTACTTTTCGAGAACCGCAAGTCCAAGTCGAACGGAAGCGCAAGAAACGGCCACAGCAAACCAAAAAATGGCTTCATCAAGATGGGCAGGAAAATAAAAACGTGAAAATGTAAGAACTCGTTTCGACGACGCCTTAAGTTAGATATGGAAATGGACATCCATTCTGTGCAAGTTCTAAAGGTTCCACTGTGAACGGTACTATGCACGGTAGCCTAACTACTGTGGTGTGATTCTAGTGTGCACATTGGCTTGGGCTTTTGCCAAGTATTACTATCTGTCTATAAAATCAACTCCTGCTGAAGAACTGAAGAACAGCTATTGGCGAAGGAGAGAAATTTGCAAGTCGTACTCTTCAAAATATGCTAGAGGCCTAACTACAATGTTTGAATAGTTAAAACATTGTGATACTGAATTAATACAATCTTCACATTCCAAAGTCAGTATTTAAAACAACATCTATAATATAGAGGCCTAGGCCTTAACAGTATAATGTTGACAAAAGTACGTTCGAAACGCATAATCAGTTATATATCGAGTACCTATCCTATGATGTAATTACGTGCCCAGTAGTAGGGTGATTGCAAAGCCATCATTTTGCCCTTGTGATTTTTTATTAGTCAACTTGTGATGAGTGTAGATAGATGTTACTACGTAGAAAGACGATTGAGGATATGTGGAACCTGCCGTGTGCTCATTGGGACTTGTCAATGTGCTGATAAGGGAAATGTAACATTTAGGCCTACCTTCATTAGTAGCAGTGTAGTTTATCACCGTTGTTAAGACGTCCATGTTTTGTTTATGTATGGCACAAGATTTTATTGTTATAGTACTGATAGTAGTCGGCCTAGGAAAACCTTAAGGCTCTGTATTATGACGGGCTGATAAATATTTAGTCCGGAACTTACTTGTTTTCTCCATGGCAACCACCAATCAGAAGCAACGTCACAGGGGTGTAGCTACTGTATGTGTTTCAACTTCAGCCAATTACTAAGATAGTTACATTTCCCTCCAGGCTGTTGTAAAATAAAACAAACATGGGACAGATTGGTTTTAGTTAAGTTGCCATTTGTATAATTTTAATATTTGAACTGCTTGTGATTGTTTGAAGGTAGTCCAATCTATTGTTCTTTCATCATAACTGGCCATACCTGTGTATTTCAGTTACTACTTCTGCAAAATTGCTCGATGTCTTTCGTCTCGGTGAGAGGGGGTTTGCCATAGTTATTTAGGCCTACACTTTCGACTGCAATAAGGGAACCATTAAACCATATTCTAGTCGCACATCTATGGTTTGAAGTGGAAAATTGGAAGCTTATAGCTTGATTCTGAAGTGATTGACTTAAAACGTGTGGATCTAGAAGAATGTAGTTAACCAGTTGATGAAATAATTATATTTTATCTTATCTTTGTTTTGTACTTGTGCGTCTTTCAGCGAAATGTGTGGACTCTTAATTTTATGTAATACAAATTGCAAAGAAATACTAATAAACTATTTTAAATGGTTAAAACACTAAAGAAACTTAATGGTAGGCTTGTACTATATTCATGTTTTAGTTTTATTTAGTTTTAGTTTTACACATTTATTTGCAATGACTGTTGTGGCTATATTAACACAAGAAGCTATTATTCAGACATAAAGGTGTTTATTTCTTTGTAGTATAGTGGTTTCAGAACAATAGGCCAACTATTGTTTTGGAGTAATACTATACATTTTATTTAAGATGTTCTAGGCGGGCTATAAATATGTTTAAGTTGGTAGATTGGCTCATGAGCCAATGGGATTATGTGTGTAAGTTCTATGTTATGTACTGTTACTAGTTACTTCTTCTGAACATTACTATAAAGGGAATGAAAGGAAATTGTAGTGACCAAAATGTGGCATGAAAGAGGGTCCATGCAAACACCATTAATACTTTAAATTTAAAACGATTAGGCATAGCTTATTAGTCAGTTCGCACAATGCAAAAAATTATCAATACAAATTGAAATTTGTTATTTTAAAACTTAAATTGTTAAATATAATGTTATTCTGATTTTTATATTAACTTGTTAGTCGTTTTTATCTGGATTGTTGTAATAATGGTATCGTGTTTTTCTACGTCTTGATAACGGCACTACATAATGATAAATGTCTAAATTTTGCTTACTAAAGAATGTTACAACAAAATGAATTGACAGTTTGATCATTGGTAACTAAATATTGCTTGATTTTAGCCCAAGCTGTAGTATTAGGAGCCATGTATTGAAATTGTGTTTACTAACCCATTTGTATCTAGTCATTTTTGTTCCAATACTGTAATTAGTAATTAATCTAAAGTTAACTATTGAAATGTTACCAATATAAAGAAAATATAGGCTTATTTATTTCCAAGGTGCTGTAATATTGCTCAGTACTCCAAAGAAGTAAAAAGTAAGAATCCATTTGTGTGCATGAACTTAATGTGCATTCAAATCCGAAACAATAAGAATGTGGAATTGGTAAAGTATGAATCATAACTTTTAATCAATTTTATGATGTGCATTAATTCATTTTATAGTGCTATAAAAAATAAAAATAAATGTTTTATAAGTACATGCATATAAAACATGGAACTTGTTTATTCTCTGGATGCACATTGCCTTGTCACTCTTTACCTTGTGGTCTCCCTCCCTTGTTCTTGTAGTCCAATTACCATTAATATAGGTGTCAGTAGTGGTTCTCAAGTATTAACTTATCTTTGGGCACACCCGGCTCCTGGGTATCTTTTGAGTAGCAAACTCACCCACTCAAATTGTTGTCTCGTAGTTAGTATATGGATTCATTGCATTGTTCCATAGACAAATTGGGTCTTTATCAGTCACCTTAATTGCCCTGGGGGTGCAGTGATTTTTAGCCTACTGCACCAAAGAATTCCAACTAAGAATAACCACTTTGAATAATTATTTCGAGCTAAATATATTACAGTTAATAGCTAACACTAAGTATAGTAATGATTCACACCTAACAATTCACTTTGGTTAGTACCTATACATGTAGTAATAAAACCCATTTGTCTCTACTTCTTCCTGATGACTTTACTATTTCCTCAAAATGGAGAGAATGAAAGAAACTTTACCTCATTTGTTGGAAAAACTAGTGGAATGAGTGGCTCACATTTCTCCACCCTCGTCTGAGGTGGTCCTCATTCATATGATTGTACAGCATCAAACATTTTGTTCGATAAATCTCCAGATCAAAGTTAACCCCTAGGCCTATCATGTCGCCATTTCTCCATAATCTTTACTTTAATTAACCATTTTGCCTGGGATTGTGTTTTTGAAATGTAATTGTGTATTCTGACAAGAGTGGTGACCACTCCGTGATGTTTGTTTTCTTTTAATGCATAGTTCATTGTTAGTGTTTAAGATGTTTGATTGAAGTTCAACTGCTCTCCAACACTGGTTTACTTGAAAAGCTACATAAAGAACTATATTTGTCTCGTACACGTACACTCTTGTATAGTTGTCAATGGCACAGGCTCGTTACTGTTTTCATAACCTGATTGCCTATTTGTCTTCTATTGCCAGCTAAAATGTATATACAAACATTTTAGCCTCTAATATGGGCATTGTGATGTCATGTAAATACTCCCTCTTCCATAATTGGATCGTGCAAATTGATAAAAGGATTGGATCACTGATTCGAGGGTTGCTGAGGAGATGGGTTGAACATGAGCTTTTCAAATTCAACATTTAAAACAAAACAAATTTTATTTCAACAACCATAAACTAATACCATTTACATTCACCATCAACTAGCCTACACTTATCACTACATTAGCTATCTTTCTGTATAATTATTTACAATGTCTAGGTATATTCCAAGACAGTACCATTTGTTATTTAACTTTCTAAGAACGTAACGTTTTATTTTGTTATTTTCATATGTTTTAACTTGAGTACACATTGTCACACAATATCATAATGATGTACAATACTGTTAGAATACGGGAGGCTATCTCATTGTTACATGTCCCAACATTCTCAGTAGAAATCACAAAGTTAGGAAGTAGCCTACACGGAGTGCAATAAGCTAACGGAATGTCAAAAATAAGAATCAAAGTACGCTATATGTTTAAGAAATAATTTTATACTCTTATCTCAAAAAAAACTTGTAAGAAATACATTATAATGATGTATAATACACTAAATACTTTTCACTACAAGGTGTATAAATTATAAAGTTAAGTCTTCACTGTCGTTCCAGGTTTTGTCATCTGCGTTTGTTCTTTCTCAAGTTGCCGACCAAGGTATTCCCTAAAAAAGAAATATACACTGTTTTCACTGAACAGTATACAGTTGTATTAATGTGTATGTGTTGTATTCAGAGAAGTATGCACAAAAGCTCGAAAAGAACTGCTGATTATCAGTCAGCAAATTTAAATGACTTTTGCCCAACTGGGTAGATTGGGAACAGGATATTAACCATGTAGTTGGGGGGGGGGGGGGGGGGTCATGCTGTTGTAGTAACTCTGCATGCATGTTGTTGTCACACACTCAATGTAGGCACAAGAAAGATAAATCTAGTCACACTTCAAGCACCGCTATGAACTCGTAGTGTTCTAGTGACAAACTGCGGATGTCACAGTCTCAGATTAACCAAAAAGTGAAAGGAAATGTAAGCAAACATAACTTGCTAACACTGGCTGTGGAAGACTCTAGCTGCAAAACAAGCTTCCCTTATAGGCAATTTTACGCGCCGTTTAGTGGGCACTGACATCTTGGCCGTCCACCATTACGATCATACTACTTCATCAATGCACAGCCTTCTTGACGGGTCAATCTGCGATAGAATCTCGGATTGAACCTATGCTCAAGATGGCTGTGCCTCAATGTAATGCGGAAAAATGATTGAAACTTACGAATTATATTCGAGAAGTCTGTGTATTCAAGTATGGTTGCAATGGCGGCCGGAAGTTCAAAGATGGCGAAAATATAATACCATATACCAAGCACAAAAACCGCCCAGACACTATAATAAAAAATATGTTCTTTGTATAGTAGGCCTAGTTGTGTTATAGAAAGAAAGGGTGTAAGCATGAGGGTAAGTTTTTTGTCCTGCACTTTTTATATGGTGCAGCTGTAGTAGAGAAGCCGAAACACACAGTAGTACAGGGCATGCTGGTTGCATTGAAGAAAAACAAGAACACTCTGGTATATACAGGCTGTGTCAAATAAGCTTACATAATCCGTGAGGGGCAGCACTTACTCGTACATTGTGACAATCGATCATGAAAAAAATATCAATAAAATAGGTACAAAATCACTTTCTAAAACCACACTGAAGAGGAATACCAACTATTTGAATCAGAGGGATATTTACTTTGAATTTGTTCTAAAATTGATGCATTTTTTAAAAAGATTTGAAAATCATGTTTGAAGAGTTTATGTGAAGGAAAACAAAAAAAACTGTCGGTGGTAAAGTAGCAGATTTGGAAATATCAATGCATATCTAATGAAACTATACTAACAACAAAATCTTGAGTAACCACATGTAGGCCTTCTAGTTATTACCAATTTACGGGGAGGCGTACAACAAACGACTACACTGCAAAGCTTGGAGTGTTCCGGCCAATGAGCTCTATCTGCTAGGTCACCGAAAATCTCTCTAGAAGCCAGTGCACTAATTATTATAAGGAAAATATTAAATATCCATCGATTTAGTCTTTCCAATGCCTTAGAAATTCGCGTTGTTAAAAGTTGTGTTATCTATATTAAGTGACCGTTGGCCGGATCGCTCGCAACGCTCTCGGTGCACTTGTTACGCCTCCCCATACTGCTAGTTCGTAGGCCTAGTTATTTGATAACTAGACAAAGACAGTTTACATCTTGAAATATAACAAAAATCTTAAGGTTGTACTAAATAAGTAGGGATTAGGGTGTAGTAAAATATTGCTATCTCGTGCCTGACAACTGTAAGCTTACGTGACCCAACCAATGATAACAACTGATCAGTTAAATACATAATGCTTTCAAGTTTCAAAAGTTCAATTTAATTTACAATGGTTAGTATCAACTTAATAACTCTTCTTCACTGATGTCTAGAGGAATCAATTGAATTTGCCACCACACAGTTTCATGTGCAAACCAGTGTAAATTGAACCGGACTAAACACGATCAGATAAAATGTCATGGCAGCCTGCGGGCACAGTGGCTGTGGCCCATTGCTCTGGTGAACTATCCCTGCTGTTTCCAGGTTCAAATACTGGCTTGGACATTGATAGGCCTATCAATGTAATGTTCTTTCCTCTTGATACATCACTCGCTGTCTCGATTAGTATTGTTGCCAAAATGTCGTCATTACACAGCCTGCACCAATATTGTGCAGAACAAAAAACGTAGTTACAACCTTTAAGTAACTTGCAATGCACGAGTGCAAGTAGTACCCTGTTTTATATTAACAGCTTTTTGTGCTTAAGGTTAAGTTGATACTGGGATGTAATTCAGAATGGCTGTCCTTTGTTTTCATTTCGGGTAGGTACATGTTTTCTTGTTGGTTTTAAACTTTAAAACTTGATGATGAGTAGGGCCTAGAAAATATTAAGATTGAGTAGGTACATATTCACGTTTTGTTCACTAAATTAAGTCTAACCCAAAGCCAATATTTTAACTTGCTTAGGGCTAAATGTTCCACAATGTTTGTCCTGTATTACACTGTCAACAGAGCCCTATAAAATTGTAAAAATATAATTGTTTAATGTTTTTGTTTCGTAGCATTCATTTGCCACAAATTTGCGTTAATTAGTATTTATTTGATCAAATGTAGGCCTAAGCAAAATTTAATTTCTTAAAAATTGTTTTCTGTTTGAAGACTAAAATTTGTAGTTTGTACCAATATTTGTACTCTGTACAAATCGCATGGTGAAATAAAATAAATAAATAAATGTTAATTGTATTAATTAGCTATTTGGACAAATTTCTAAAAACAAAAAATAGCTACTTAGATTAAGAGCAGATTTTAATCAACAAAAAAAGCAAATGATTAGATAGGCCTACCGTACGTAGGCCTACCGTACGTAGGCCTACCGTATGTCGTACTCACCAGTTGTGCACCATGAGCTTCTGCACAGCGAGCAGCGCCTCGTATCGCACGTTGGGGTCCTCGTGACCGAGCAGCTGCATCACCAGCTGCTTGCCCCCCAGCTGCTCGATGACGTGCTTGCCGCGCGGATAGTGCCGCACGTACTCGCCTATGTCGAAGCTCGCCACGCTCAGCACCAGCGGGTCCTTGCTCGTCTCCAACAGGTGGATGAGAATGCGCAGCAGCTCGTAGTTCTTCTCGTTTAGCCGGGGGGCGTTCTCGCGCCAGAACTTGGCCGACTTGTGTACGGGGCTCCACTCGAGGCGGCCAGACTTGACCTCCGTGCCGTACTCGTCGAAGGAGCTCAGGTCCTGGACCGACGCCTGGAGCTTCTCGTTGAGGAAGTCGATGTCCGCGACAATGTCCTCGTCGTCGAACTTGCGCTGGTCGAGGATGCTCAGCTGTTTGAGCACCTTGCACTGGACCATCGCGATGCAGTGCTCCTTGCACACCTGAGAGTCCTCCGGCTTCTCAATCAGGTTCTGGAAACATCGAGAGAATAACTAAATAACCAATCATTTTAGAAACACTATCTTGGGGGGAGGTATTGGAATAGATACCAGAAATTACAAAATTCTACCTGGAAATGTTGACTAATACTTGACTGACTCCTCAGTCCCTAGCAGAGTTTTAAAAACTAAGTAGTTAAATACCATAAAGTGGAACAAGCTAAAATGTGATTTTAAGACCTACGCCTTGCACATTAACATCTTACCTACTACCTTAGGTAGGGTTAAAATAGCTGCCAAAATGTGGCGCAATCTTACCCTAAAAACGGCGAGAATTATCCGCGTGACCTTCTCTTTGACCGAGTCACTAAGAATGTCCGCCAAAATCGGAATAACATTGAACCTGTAATCAAAATGAGATAAAAACGAATTAGAACAGAGGTCCAGCCACAATTGCGTCGCTAGTGCTAGACATGACTATGACACTTGTCCGCAGGTGTTCGCACTGTCCAATCACTGATTCATGTTTCGTATTTGAAATATCGATCTTTGATTGGTTATCGCTCACTCGTCGACGGTGTTCGGAGCCTACAGGGTTGGTTTAGTCACTTAAAATTAAAGTCCCCCACTGAAAATCAGTTTCATTACTGAGTGGGTAGACTCTAAATGTGAATTTATTTTTATTTTTTTATTTGTTATTAAAAATATAGGACTTGTCAATTAAAATTATTATAAAACGACGCAATATTTCTAGACGTACTTGTTCATCTTCTCGGCGAGCAGCGGGTTGAACGTGAGCACCCACAGGCAGAACGTCAGCTGATACTGGACCTGGAAGTTGAGCCGGCCCTGGAGAGTCTGGAGCAGCGTCGAGATCCCGTCCACAGAAACAAACGCAAAGCGGTAGTCGTCGTTGCGCAACATCATCTGAAGGCAGCGCGCTACCGACTGCATGTACTCGTTGTTCTGTAAACACGGTCCGACACGGAGATTAGACAACTTCTACTGTACTATGGCTGCATACGTTACTGTCAACTGAAGTGGTTGGAAGAACCAGTTCCTAGAAGTTATGTTTGGAAGGAAACTATGTTGCTATGTATAGTAGGGCCTATATGATTTTAAGGCCGGCCGTCAGTTAGTGAAACTTTATGATTTAGCTTTGGAGTTGATGAGACTTGTCAGCAACAGATTTTAAGTTAAATCTACCACTCCATCAATTATTTCTTCCACAAAAAAAAGTACTTAATTTAACCATTCACACTTAATTTTCAAAGGCAATGTTTGATCTATTTTGGTAACAAAACATAGAATATATAAAATGAGGAAGTAAACATTTAAATATATAACTGCAAATAAGTTAAAATAGAGGAAACCAGATTAACGATCACAATACTAGGAATCCTGGTTGGAAATCTGAATCTAGCATTTTGATGTAGACTCTGTGGTTCTCTTCAGAGAGGCAAAAGGCTGGACAACACGAATGAGGAAGAGATAGGATTTTAAACCCTTACGTTAAAAAGCACAGATAAGCCGCAGTAATGAAACACATAGTACACAAACAAAAAATGCAAAAGGTTTTCAGTCAACATTATGTTCCTTAGTTATGTTGACCAAACAGACAAAAATAAATTTGCATTTTTGGTTTATGTAGACTTATAGAGGCAATCAAGCATTACTCCATCGTGGTTTGCGACCTCTGTTTCAAGGTAAGTTTTTGGGACCCTTTTGCTTTCTGACTTCATATCAATGTTAAATCTGTTTACTTTAGTTCTAAAGTGAAAACAACCAGGAATCTTAGCGCAATGATTTCAATGCAAATCTAACGATGATCATAGTATGAACGAATGAGCAATGACGATGTGCAACTAAACTAGTACTACTCTAATCGCTACTCTACGGTGATCTCGGCTCGGGCGACAAACCAACCAGTGCGATCTCCTCATGCAGCGGAGGCGGTGACCAGTCCGCAACAAACTCGCCCGGCTTCAAATCCGTCTCGCCTCGCAAATCATGCATATCCAAGTTTGCATCCTTAAGTGCTTCTAGTGCGTCCAACTAAAAATACAAGTGGTGCAAGACATCCTGTACGTCATACTCTGCTTCCGAACGACTGTTAGTTGCAGACATGCCATGCGAACTACGCTACTACACACACGACCAACGAACCAGAAGATTTCAGTTCTAGACTAGAAGCGACGTCTCGAAGTGCAGGAAGAAGTCAGCAGACTTGAAATGATTCTAAACTAGTATTTCAAGTTCTATTTAAAGAAGTACGATGGTAAAGCCTATGATACTTAATATTGAAAATAGTATGAAACAGGATGGTTTGTAGGTGTAGGAAGTATGTATATTGACAAGGAACATTTTATAAGATACCTCAAGAGTCCAGACACAACTATAGTTAGCTAGTGCAGTTGCTCTAGTTTGCGTTTAACTAGTTTGCTTTTTAAATGAAGACTAGTAAGATGAAGTACTTGTTTTCCAACAAGCTTTTGGTGTTGAACGGATTTGAAGACGGTTCTTAGCTCCACGTTTCACGATAATGCGTGGCTAATTGACGAGTTTTGTACACACGCGAGTTTAGTGTCCATATTGTTACTGAAACTGGGGCTTGTTCTTCCAAAAGAACTCCCCACCCCCCTCACACATCGATCTAATTATTCAATGCATCAAGTTGAGTAACGTTAACAGTAAATAAATACAACATTCTTCTAGACTTATGGGTGGCTAGATGCACATACTTATCTATTGGTCTTGTAGTGAATGAAAGGAGTTTTTAAGAAGGCCTGATGGAATATAGTAACAAGACTAAATAGTGCCAGTAAGTTCCACTACTACTACACTACTACTACGGTACTCACGTTTATCCTAAAGAAACTACAGGGTAATCAACTGTTACATAGAACAATACCTTATTAGTGAAGACTAGGTAGTGTATTTACTTTAGTATTAGACCTGCAGCAGCAGTCGTTGTCAAATTGAAATCTTGGAGCCTCATTTTGATGTTAACATATTAAAGTGTTCACAAAACCATGCACCCTGCATTCTGCAGGTTTTAGTGGAAAATCTCCAAAATACATACACAAGTTAACGTTGAGTACGATGCAAGTTCTAACCTGGGGAAATGACGAAACAGCCTTGAGATAACCCTTGATATCAAGGCCATAGTTCACTTGTAATATAATATAGTAATTAGTAATTAAAAAAAAAAAAAAAAATATATAATGTAATCTAACAAATGGGTACTACTAAATACTAAGAGCAATGAGAGTGTTCACAAAGATTTTGTATCACTCATGTGAACTTGCACATACTCACCACATGGGAAACATTGCTGTGTACTACTACTGTGTACATGCATTAGACCTATGCACACTATTCCAATTTGGAAACCACTAGGCCTATAACATTAACAGAATATCATAGTTTGTACATGGAAGATATACTGTAGCTATCAATGTTTTATAATAAGATGTTATGATGTTAGAAAAGCATGCACAAGTGATCTAGCTGCTGGTTAATTGCTCCCACCACTGCACACAAGCATTCCTATAATCATCTACAAGCAAACAAGTAACATAGTTCAAGAATGCATTGAACACTTCAAAATT
This sequence comes from Isoperla grammatica, assembly GCA_945910005.1. NCBI lineage: Eukaryota > Metazoa > Arthropoda > Insecta > Plecoptera > Perlodidae > Isoperla > Isoperla grammatica. Next base: position 5,041,977 of record OX246737.1, read on the forward strand.
TATAATTTTAGTAATAAAAACATTTAGTTAGTCTTTAAAACAAAATATTATATTAAAAATAAAAATACAATATAAAATGAATAACCATACTCTACACTCTACATTATGGTAATAAAAATCATAAATTAGGAAATCACATAATATAGGCTAAGTTGCACAATAAATTTTATATGTGGAAGTATCTAACTCTATAAATTACTAGTAGGTAGGAACTTTACTGATGTTGCACATGACTAGGTATCTACTATCTATCCGAGTATACCAAGTATAATTACTATTATTATGCCAACATGATTTATTATATTTATAATTTGAGTGGTGTCTAACTAGTAAGTTCAACAAAATCTGTAGCTCAGGTTACTGGTGATGTACGTCATCTCCCGACCAACCTGACTCATGAACTAACATGTTGTATGGACAGAAATATCTAGTAGTAGGCTACTTTTATGTCTTTTTCTTCTTCTTTTATGCCCACATCGATATACTTATGTCATTACCTTACGTGTCTCAGTAGCCACGTGAGACATGATTCTTGTTTCTACTATAATAATAACTGTGAATAAAATGCTAGAGCAACTCCTACTTCATCATAACAAAACATGAAAGTATTCTCTTAGGAAATACAGCAAAATATAACACACAATGGTCAGAGAATTATGTGCCCACTGCCATGCAAATACTTTGATTCCCAAGTTACTAAGCAAGTGCATTGTGCAGTCTACGAATACAACTGCGTGAATAAGACGTACGTTCTGTTTGAGTTGATCCTTCAGCCATGTTAGATAGAAGTGAAGGTCTGTCTTGTCCATCAGTTCGGAGCTCCAACACGCTTGCTTAGCAATGATTCTAGATGTCATGTTCTGGATGAAACCGTCCGGCCTGTTGAGTAGATTCAGGAACGGACCCCAAACCGACTCGCGTTTCTTCGTTGAATGCTCTCGAAAGATCTCCACTCGAGATCTATCCTCCTTGAAAACAAAGAACAATGGTTAGGCACCAACGCATACCTAAACGTTAGACGTGCAGCTCAATATGGCAAAATGGTAATTTGGCAACATTTTTATTAAGTTTTGGCATTACTCCATTTGGTTTGAACATTAACCATCCATAATGTGATTGATCTGAACCAACTTTATTTTGAGAATTCTCTTGATTGAAAAAGCCAAAAAAAGCCAAATTACAAAATTTTGAACTAAGAAAAATTACATTCAGGTAGGCCTATCTAGCATATCTAGGCCAATATAGGTATCTCAATCTTTTACAGTTGGAATTTTAGTAAATTACTTGGAATAAGTTCCAAGTTTGAATTAAAGGTATTTCACTACAAGTGAAAAAGAATGCATTTAATAAGTCTACACCATGTTAAATTAAGACTTGAATTCCTTAAATCACAATGAAACATGAATTTGTATTGTTTGTTCATAAAAGCATCTGTCATTTTGCACATCTCCAGGCTAATCTATTAATTAGTAAAATAAAACACATAAATGAAACTTGTAGACTAAATGCTAAAATAGCAAGTGTCCGTAGATCTTACTTGAAGCATATCATCAATCATTATCAGAATATATTGAATTGTTTGATCTTTAGACACGTGGCCCAAAAGGTTTAGAAAGGTCTTTGCGCATTGAGCGCGATTTTCTCGGAGAAGCGCCTCACGAGCTGCGGCATCAGCATTGTCGAATGCGACTATGAAGTTGTAATCTTCTTGAGAGATCATCTGTGACCTAAGGAAATAAACACACATTACTACGATATATTATAAACCATTAATGTTCAACCACAGCCCACTGGATATCATAGGCTATCTATTCATATTATATGAAGCTGTGTAATCTGATCTTAGCTTCAGCTAACATCAGTCTATACCGGCTGCTATTGGAAATGAAACAGAGTGTCAGCACACTAGATTTTCATCGAGAGATGAGCCAGTTTGGTTTAACTACATATTCTGATATAATTTTTCTAAGTCATACCTAGTACTATGTAGAAAAGTTCACAAATACCGTTAAAAGTAAATTGTAGACCCTACGCATCACAGTTACAGGCAACATTAAGGTCAATTCAATTCAATTCATTTTTATTTAGCTATATTTTTTAGTGAGTAATTTTGGCATATATCCAAGCGTAAGCTCATTCCCCACATTGGTGCTTGGCTGTCAACCTTCATTCAAACATGAGCCCAACAAAGCTTACACATGGTTTTGGGCACTTGGGAGACATCAGACTGAATCAAATGTGTCAATAGGGTCCACTTGCATTAGTAACAGCTTAGATTGGGCAGTGATTCTCACTCTTGGAAAAATACACTCTACACTGAGGTATATGCCTAACGAAGCTGACCCAAAAACAAGACTGTGAGAAACAGCTAGACTATGCCTGGCCAATGTTACTTACTGTAGGTATGACTGCCAGTTAACATGCTGCGAGCGAATCTCTGATGCCTGCTGCTGCAGGACACTAGTCGCTGCTAGCATATCTGTTGATGAAAACAAAAAACATGTAAAACTAATGTAGCTGGCTAAGTGACCTACATGCACTACTGTCTTGAAGGTCGCCCTGGTAATCAGATTATACAGCAGGCTGGAAAAAGCCATACGCCTAATTTATAACCTGCAACATTGTTTTTTAAAGCAAAGTTTTTGAAGAAAATGTGTCTTAACTGCAACAATAAGATAGGAAGCACAGAGCATTGAACTCAGCATCATTTTAGCTGCATGTTATGTGTAAATGTTATAATGAGCGTGCAACGTTCTCAACGATTCTCATTTCCAGTATTGGAAATTGATTGCCATTTTAGCCACAATGTAAAAAGAGCCTGAAACCAACCCCAAAATGCAAGAAAGATAGCCCACAGCCAATCTCCGGAGCTAGTTCAGAGGTACCTACACTGACTTACCAGCAGAAATACGACCAGAAAGAGTAACGCATTTATTAATTATTATAAGTCCATGCCTAGCAGACGTCTAGTCTCCCACTTCGTAACTGTCCACCTTAGGCCTATCCCATGGCCAATGGCCTACATTCAGATAAAAAAAAAACACACACTAAGCCTAGGACGTAGGCCTACTTTACTTTTGAATAGGCCGAGGCCTAACCTAGCTTACCCAGCCGTTGTCGGGATCGGCCTAGCCTAGGCCTAGAGTACAAAGACTAGATAGGCACAAAGCTTACAACTAGGTCTAGCCTAGGCCTAGCCCAAGGCCTAACAGCAACACCAACACCCCAACATAATTTATAACCTAATGGTTGGTGCACAATAGCCCGGGAAGGAGCTATGGTTACGGGAAAGTTCGCTATAATTTAACATTGCCAGGTAACGTTAACAGTAACGGGAAGTTTCTTCCCAGGCTATTGTGCACCGACCATTACGCTTAGGTATTAAGGGATTCACGGTAGGTCTATTCAAGTCCCTCCACATGAGCTTGCTACATCGAGATTAGGCTAAACTAGGCCTAGGCCCTAGGCCTAGGCCTGGGCCTACTGCAGGCCTACATTCACATTAGACTTGTAACATCTTGGCTTACGCCAAAAAAATAAATGTTGAAAAGCTGAAAATAGTTAGATTATAGCTTCATCTAGGCCTAGTACCACTGGACCCTACCTAGAATTAGCACTAGGCCTAGGGCCCTAGGCCTACTGAAACGAGATTATTCATTCAAGTCTCTGTAGCCTAGGCCTAGGCAGGTCTTAGGCAGATTTACAACAATTGACGTACCAATCTTTTCATCTGGCAATTCAGGAATCATATTCTTAATAGATGGAACTCCAGCCATTTCGTCTTCTCCTCTTACGCTGCAATGTCTGGAAAAAGTATTCAATATTGTTACACGAAACGAACAATTTCCTAGCAAATGTAACTGTCACGCCCCCTTTAGAAGACAGGTCTTGTGATCGAAAATAGTAAACGTCAAGCTTACCAAGCAAACCTGAATTAAATTTATAATCCTATAAACAGTTTGTACGTCTCAAATAAATTGTGAGACACACGTTAAAACTATGCAAGTTGCTTTATATTTCTAGCAACGCGATTAGTTTTCGATAGAAGCAACATTCATCATTATAATAATATGATTATTAATTGTCATATGTAACTGTTCATATGTAAGCGTTGGCTAAACTGCTGTAGCCAAATGAGGGAAATTTAAACACAATAAGCTAGTGTTTTATAATTCGGCTCAAAGTTTTAAAATATACTATTGATTGTACTTAGACTTGAGGCGAATGAACTTGTCTAGTATTATAATAAATCCATAAATCCACCAGAAGAACCTTCATGAGACAGCAAGTTCCTGGTAGTAGCTATACTACTGTCTCCTTTTATTACGTATCTATCTAATCTATATGTGCATAATGTACCCATATGTCCGCGAAAACTTGAGAGTAAATATATATATATATATATGTATCTACCAATTGGGGATTATCATACCTTTATAGAAACACTTCGATAGATATCCAGAGTAGATGCTGTTTATTTTGTAAAAAACAAACACATTACGGTCATATAACTTCAACTCTTTGAATCGCTACCCTGGTTCAATGCTACCCGGCTCGAGACAGGGAATTTAATATACAGCTCAAGCCTCTAAGTATAAAACCACAGTATAAGGATACTACTGTGATAAAACCATTGCAGACTAGGGTTGCATTCCGTATAAGGTCGACCGGGCTCGACCGTCCGACCGTAGTATCAACTGTATCGATCATTAGGCAAAATTAATGGTTCGAGATCTTCGTGATCGAATCGGTACACGTTGGAATGGGGGGAGCAGATCAGCAGGTTGGTTGGGACGGGTATAAGGAATATAATTCATTTTGTTATTAGGGTGTTGAGGTGAGCAAGCAGTGAAATCAGGGAAAAGCATACAGGGCACTGGTGAGGCCACGTCTGGAGTACCGGTATGTAGCGGCGGTCTGGGACCCGCATGATGCTTGCTAAAGGGAGGGATGCTTTGGAGGGAGTACAAAAGAGAGCGGCGAGAAGGGTGCTTAGAAGGGCGAAGAGATGCGTGGAAATAGAGCTGGGGGTGGTAGGAAGAGGAGAGAGTATTAGTGTCAGAGAGCTCAGGTTGGGAGTCGCTAGAGGACATAAGGCGGAAGGACCGGCTGCGGAAAATGTACCGGGTAGTAAGGAAGCTTGAGGGCTTGGGGGAGTTAAGAAGGGCAGCTGTTAACGGAGCCAGTTACGGGGAAGGGGGAATCATCAGTGGAAGATAAAAATAAAGGTATGGAGGATGTATGAGGGTAAGTAGGCCCTACTATCCTTCCTGGGACCGTCTCGAGGAACGGGCTGGATGGGGAAGTGGTAGGCATTCCTAGGGAGGAATGAGAGAAGAAAAGTGGATGAGGGAGGAAGGATGGAGGAAGGAGAGAGACTCCTGCCACCGGCATACGCATAGGCCTACAGCCAGCAGCGAGTGAGGATGACGACAACAACAACAACAACAACAACAATTAATTTCAATGATTTATATCGCCGGGACCGGGAGGTCGCCGTTTCGATATCTGCTACCGCCAACGGCAACCCTGACTGAAGATTTATTCCAAGGCAAGGCGAAAACATAGTTATCATTGGCAACAGATCGAAAATATCTGAGTATCGAGTACCAATTTGAGCGCCTTTTGAGCACCGTTGTACGCCTATGTAAACATTGGTCAATCTTGATTAGTATAAACAGTTTGATAACCAAGGCTTTCACCCACAGATCATACACCAAGAAAATTGTATTATAGAATATTAGAATCAAAACAATAAGAAAGCCTCGATTATAATATCACCTTAGATGTCTATTTTGGAAAATGTCTGCGATCACGATTTTCATTTTCTCGATGGCTGGAATCTAATCAACAACATCATGAAAACAAATTTACACCAACATTCATATAGGTTTTCGCGGCCCGAGTCAGACCAGTGAGTTACCTAATCATATGCACACAGCATTCGACTGCTGCAACAAATGGGCGCACACAAGATTATAAACTATAAATAATATTGTTGTGTTCTATCATACCGATCGTCTCTCAGAATTAGCTGTCCCCAGTGGCCTGGGAAGAACAAAGACATCTGGCTCTCAACAGTAACACTTTGGATACACGGAACAGCTAATAGTCGGCGTTTACACTGTCTACCCCAATTGCAGGAGCAACATCCACCCATTCCATCTCAAAAATAGATAATAAAATACTTTTCATTTTTAAAGATTATCATTTAAAGGTTTGTTTTTAACCCCGTATGTGTGCTAAGGGGGACTCGCTTGTAAAATTGACACAAACAACAATAATTAAATTCACTTGTCATGCTACCAAATACCTTACAAATAACGAGTAAGGTATTTGATGCTACGAACGCAAGGTCCACTTGATCTCCGCCTAGCGGACGCTCGTCGATGCGAGTTCGACAAGCCTTCGCTAGGCGGAGATCAAGTAGACCTTGCTACGAACGAAGCAAGGTCCACTTGATCTCCGCCTAGCGGAGGCTCGTCAAAACTCGCAAGTTCGGTCGTCGCAGTCCATTCAACAATGTTAAAAATCATAATGTTATTCAACGTTAAAGAAGTGATCTGTCAAAATAATTGGCTTTAAGGAACATATCATCACATTATTCTGTTATTCATTGGGTTCGATCAAAATGTCTCGTTTACATGTTATTAGGTTACATGATCTTCAGCGTACATTTATTTATAAAAGCTGTTTTTGTAGAGGGCTACAAAGTGGTGGCTTTGGTTCCCCTGCGACGACCTAACTGTTTTAATGGATGTGAATGAAGTACCTGGGCGGCGCCCCGGCCGAGTACGTGTGATGGAATAAACTGGTGGTGGGAGAAAAGAGCCTATGGAGGATTTAGGAGTAGACAAAAAGGTGAGGTAGGTAAGGGAGGAAGAATACAAGATATGTTACCAAACAGAAAATGATGGGGGCTGTAGCATGAACATCACGTCACACGTGGACCACACACCACAGTAGCTGTGATATCACAAAGTCATTTTTCAGACAAACAATCCCTATTAATAATTCTTGGCTGTCGGGTGTCGCTGCATCCATCATTTATTAAAACTTTTTAATAAACTATGAATAAACGAGGTTGCAACTCTATTCTTGTATCTTTATTTGATTGGTGCATTGTTTGTCTGAAATAAAACACGGCTACATAATCGTTCTGGTCTTCTTGCTGCAACCACTTTCGACCGGTGGAGAGGATTTTCTTCTTTCTTCAACCGTCTTCTCTCCTGTTCTTCCTTTATCTTCCGCCTCCCCCTTCGGCCGGAGTTTCAGCCACTCTACAAAGCTTTTTCATTTCTCTTGCTCCACCTCTTCTGTGAGATCCACCATCCACCATCGCCCTGCCCAAAAAGGAAGTGCCACCCTACATCCGTTTATTCCTTTCTCAGCCTCTCAAACTTCCACGACCACGAGTGATCCCTTCTACTAGGGTACCTAGCTAGCTACCACCTCCACTGTCATGCTCAACTCCGCCCATCCTTCGTGTCTCCTCGCCACCCTGTTTATATTTTCGCCAGTCTATCCAGTATCCCTCCTACTACCCTCCAAATTTTCCCATCCCAGATCCTCTACCATCATTGTCACACTTTCGTACTCTCCAACCTTTACAACATCGCCTACCACTGTCCTGTCCACCATTTCCTCCTACCCATTATTCCTCCAGATGTCCTCCTTTGGACCTCTTTTATCTGTTTCCTCAAATCGTTCCCCGTCCCTTTTAGGTTCTCATCACGACGTTGAGGTCATAGAGATACCATACTGTAGTAGTATTTGGTAGTAGGTTGAGGTTTCTCCTCTACCGAACTGTTTTATAATGCCGCCCTTTCTTACCATTAATAGATGGCTGTGGGTCGGACACCGCTGCAATTATCAAGTCGGCTGTGGATCGCGCCGCATTCAAGTAGTGGGGTTTGGTTGTTGACCTGTTGAACGAAAATTGTTTCCGATGTTTCATTTTTACATTTGACTAAAACTAAAATGTATTTTGTTTGTACAGTATCAAACACCACTTTATATTTGTGAAACACTGCAGTATTCTCTAATGGGCGTAATCGGTGGGCGCATGCCACATATTTTGTATCATATTTGAGGTTATGTTACCACGGGTAAAACTGTGTAGGGCCTCTGCTCAAAGTTTGAACAAGAAAGTACGATTTACATTTCAAAATGGAACTACGGAAACCGAAACGTAAGCGGCGGTCACAAGTAAAGGCACATTCACCATTCCCAGTACCAATTGAAAGCATTACTGGAATACCAGCGAGTTGTGCTGTGTGGAAAACGTGTACGGGACAGTATAATGGAGACTGTGTGGTTGTAAATAATCCCCAAGAGGTATTTAGACTTCATTATCAAGGTTTCTTTGGAAAGGGATCTTTGTCACGTAGTTTCCCAGAATATGGTAAAGTAATACGAGGGATGCCGCATTTTATTCGACAAAGGCAATGGGACTTACGACGTTCATGGGCTGAATCTCAAAATGGCCCTTGTCGTACTGATAGCGTTGACAACAAGGAAGGTGGCAAGGCTCTGTCTGACACTCAGCTAGTTGGCACATCATACTTGCATTGTAAGCATACTGGCAGCAATGATATAGTCGATTGCTCTTCAAGTCAAAACGAGGAAACACAATTAGAGCGAGTAGGTAGTAAAATAAACCACCTACACAATCAATCAAGTCAAAACTATTTGACGACAAATGAAACATGTACACAAGAAAAGCAATCACCCGGAGACTATGTTAATACATGTGGTAAACTTCCGCAAAGCAGCAGTTACAAACAAAGTGTAAGCCCATTAGCAGTACCCCACCAAGAAGAAAATATGGTAGTTGTTATACCCGATAGTGATGAGGATGACGACGAAAACTACATAGTAAACATGAAACCAAAGCTTGAGACCGAACCGTTTTCTCTAAACGAGGCATTGCATCTGACACTGGAAGAGGCATTTTTCCTTAGCTACGCACTAGGTTGTCTCAAAGTCTTTGACCTGTACGGAAATAATCTCTCTTTAACAAACGTGTGGCAATTGTTTTGCGCCTCTCAAAAAGATTTCATTCAATCGTACGTTGTGTATCACTACTTCCGAGCCAAGAATTGGGTTGTTAAACCAGGACTGAAATTTGGAGGGGACTTTGGTAAGTGTATTTAAAAGTACTTTGGTTCTAGCTGAGTGCCCTAGCTAACAAATGGATTGTACACGGTTTTCAATCCTACTTCAAAAAAGCTTTTAATTCTTCCCTTTTTTATGTCAGTTACCCGTATTGTATTTTTCATAAAGTATTACACCCAAACTGTAAGAGGTATTTGTTCTAGTATTTAGTTTAACCTGCTCTGTCACTAAATTCCTCCCACTTCTATTTGTTTGTCTTTATTAGCATCGAGTACATCGAGTATTATCTCCAAGTACGTACATTCTACATATACTTTGATATTCCTTGATTCCTCTTTTTGATTTACTCTTCTTTTCCATATAACTGATATGTTCCACCAGCACTGTCTCCATTCTGTGTGCAAGTCATTACATTTGAGACAGTACGGATAAATGAAAACATGATAAAAATGAAAATAAAAGAAAATAAACCCTCAGCTAGCTCAACTTTGGGTTGTTGGTAGAGCACAAAGAATAATACATGAAAAGTTGTTGTTGCTTAAATAAAAGATGAATTAGTGGTTGTAGGATAATAGGAATTAAAAAATAGAATAGTATAAAATATAAATCTTAATGTTTAATTAATAACACAAATGACACAAAAGATACACAAACATGAAAATGAAATACATAATTAAACAAAATGAATTAATGAAAACAAAAGTCTGAAATAAATATCGTTAATACTAATCTACCTCCCTATGGCCATAGTATAGGTAAAAAAAGTAATAACGATACCTGTTGTAGCGCTGGCTGGAGATGGCTTGATGTACGGATGGCGATGGTGATATTGATGATGTTGACGATTAGGTTGATGCAGCCGGAGAGCGTGGGTGGTTTATAACTGTCTATGGGTTGGAGTTGTGGTGGTCTCTTGTTGTTGTATTGTTATTATTGTGTCCCGTTCGTTGTCTCATACGTTGTTACTTAATACTTATTAATTTATATTTACTGATTACTTATTATGATGATTACTTAGTACTAAAAACTACACTTCACTCACACCCGACCACGTTCGGCCAACCCGGCCATTGTCTCTCCTTACACCTTGGCCCGCGGCCGTCGTACGCCTAAAAAACCGACCTATTCGGCCAAAGGCCGTCTTCGTTCTGCCACACGACCTGTTCGGCCCGCGGCCGTCTTCCTTCTGCCCACACGTCCCTCAGGACTCCGGCTACAAACTTGCCCCTGTGTTCTTAGGGCGACCAATCAGAAGGCTCATAATTAGTGACGTCATGGAAGATTTTGAATTTGGTTTACCCTAACTAGGGGGTGTAGTGGCCTAAAAATGGACTAGCCTGGTACTTAGCCTTGAAGTGGAAGTTCTCACCCTCGGCGTGGTAACAAACTCTGACCTCCCCTCCAAGACAAATACCAGACCGTCGTTAAAAATGTCAAATAATTTAGAAAACTGATATCCTTCTGAGAGGTTTCCCTTGACTTGGAGCACATGTGGCTCTAAGAACACCCAAGCCGTGTGGGACAAGCATGTACCGTCTCAATACCCCTCGAATATAATTAAATACCACTACGTGTAATTAATTATATTCCATTTAAATGAAAAACATTAAAAATTACAAAAAATTGAAGTTAAAATTAATACATATCGATTACAAGTTAATTATGAATTAATACAAGAATGATACTTAAAATTATTATAAAATTTGCAACATTGCATAATGCTAAGTTGGATTACATATTAAACGTTGGAGCTGTAAACTCCTTACCACGATCACACTATACAGTTAGCTCTTTAAACGGCACGTGGCTGATCGGACAGGGTCGTCGTAAAATACTAACATCTACCCCTCCTCTAGACCCTACATTTTTTTTGTGGTCTCACACCCAACTCTCTCACACATTCTTCCTTACATCTGTTTTTCAACACTTGACCAAATTATTTCCACATGTTACAACAGTTTGAAACCCTCTTGTATGAACAACAAATAAATGAATGGCTCAGGCAATAATCGTTCCAGTTTACAATATGACTCCACAACAAAGTTACTTATTTACCTCTGCTCTGAGTACACTATGATAGCACCTGTTAGCGGTACCCACGAAGAAAAACACCACCAAACGTACGCTATTCCAATTACTTACATACCAATTACGACACAACAGATTGTTCATAAAAACTAAATCTCAGTACGGCCTCTTTACCGGTGAGTGCAAGAAAAGAATCTGTTGGCACAAAAATAAAAAACGCACGCTATACTAACCACCACTCAACAGTCTACCCATAGTTACCCACGAACAGTCAAAAACAATTACAACACTTACTTGCAGACTTGACGTTAAATGAACACAACTCAACTACTACCAATGAAAACTGAAATGACCTTCACAACTATCACCCTAACTCATCCGCCAATTTATTTATATTTCGCACAAAACGAATTAATTTAATTTTTTATATTACTTTTATTGAATTGAAATGAAAACTACCCCTCACCTCACGATTAACCAAAATAAAACTCGAAACCTGTTGAAAATTAAACTTCCATTAATAAAACTTCATTCTACCTCATCCACCCCTCATAAACCTTATCGCACATCCGAAATGAACTCCTCCTCTTAAAACAATGAAACTTGACGAACAAAACCTTGCACTTCCTCTCAAAATACCAACTTAAACGACTTCCAAATTAACAAAACTGCCATATGACACCTTTTAAAACCCAATTCTTAGCGCGAACAAACTCTACATTCTTAATTCCTTCAAACACGTCCTACCTCCCCCCTCGTGACAGAAACCGAACCACCAACACACCAAAAAAACATCTGTTTGCGAGCTGAAGGCTCTGACCTTGTACGACCCCTCCTAATGACCGACCCCCCGAAACCAAGCTCACTGCCCGCTGTTTACAAAACATCTTACATAACACAAAATACGTAAACTAAAATTAACAAAATTACCAACGTTATTCTACCTATTGTTAATCGGCCTAAACTCTAATTGATCGCTACGTTCGTCATAATAACTCGCTCGTCTCGTATGGAGCACATCCTCGCAAATTATTTAATTGTCACATCCGGGATTTTATTCATTTTAACGTACCACCTTTAAAAGTTAACGGGTTGAATTTCATCTTACTCCGACAAATAGACACATTCTCACTACTCCCTTCCCGCCTTTCCTTACTCCCTTTTACCTCAACTTCCTTGACTTTAACCCTTCTCTTTTTTAGCTCTCTCTTACTACTTATTTTCTTACTTGATCCGCACTTCTTTAACTTACGCAATTTCGTACCTTTCCTCAACCTCTCTACTTTCCTTAAACTAAAGTTACTTTTCTTTCCCTTATCTACGTTTACTTTTTTCCCCAACACATTAACAATTAAATCTACTTCGCTTATCTTTGACTCTAATTCGCAACTCACTATCTCAACACTTTTATTTTTACGTTCCTTACTTCCATAGATTACTTCCTGCATCTCATTCTTACACTGTACTATTACTTCTTTTAACTCTTCCTTAAACTTCTTCCTATCGTTTCTTAACTCCTCAATGAATTGTTTCATATGTTCTGCATTATTATCCATTTTACATTCTAACCTTTGCGCGTTATCTGTCATATCGTTTCTTAACTGTTCTACGTTGTCCTTCATATCGTTTCTTAACTGCTGATTATCGTTTCTTAACTGTTCTACGTTGTCCTTCATATCGTTTCTTAACTGCTGATTATCGTTTCTTAACTGTTCCATACTACTCTTAAACTCCTCCTTTATCTGCTTTAATAGCACCAACAGCTCCCCATTTTCCACTGCCATTGTTTCAAATTAACTTTACTTATTATAAAAAAATCAAATATTAAACTACAAATACTTATTCACTCGTTAACAGATTACATGACAAAGACATTACAAGGCTCGTTAAATACAATTATTAATCTGAACACAATCACAATTCGTTACAATATTTATGTTTAATAGGCCTATATCACTACAACCTTTTATGAAAATACATAGCAACAACAAAATAGAAAATTAACAAAATAAAATAAATCTTGGGCGGTGAATCGGACCCCATACGTTTTTACGATTCACGCCACACGTTGCAAGGCGCCATTTGAGACAGTACGGATAAATGAAAACATGATAAAAATGAAAATAAAAGAAAATAAACCCTCAGCTAGCTCAACTTTGGGTTGTTGGTAGAGCACAAAGAATAATACATGAAAAGTTGTTGTTGCTTAAATAAAAGATGAATTAGTGGTTGTAGGATAATAGGAATTAAAAAATAGAATAGTATAAAATATAAATCTTAATGTTTAATTAATAACACAAATGACACAAAAGATACACAAACATGAAAATGAAATACATAATTAAACAAAATGAATTAATGAAAACAAAAGTCTGAAATAAATATCGTTAATACTAATCTACCTCCCTATGGCCATAGTATAGGTAAAAAAAGTAATAACGATACCTGTTGTAGCGCTGGCTGGAGATGGCTTGATGTACGGATGGCGATGGTGATATTGATGATGTTGACGATTAGGTTGATGCAGCCGGAGAGCGTGGGTGGTTTATAACTGTCTATGGGTTGGAGTTGTGGTGGTCTCTTGTTGTTGTATTGTTATTATTGTGTCCCGTTCGTTGTCTCATACGTTGTTACTTAATACTTATTAATTTATATTTACTGATTACTTATTATGATGATTACTTAGTACTAAAAACTACACTTCACTCACACCCGACCACGTTCGGCCAACCCGGCCATTGTCTCTCCTTACACCTTGGCCCGCGGCCGTCGTACGCCTAAAAAACCGACCTATTCGGCCAAAGGCCGTCTTCGTTCTGCCACACGACCTGTTCGGCCCGCGGCCGTCTTCCTTCTGCCCACACGTCCCTCAGGACTCCGGCTACAAACTTGCCCCTGTGTTCTTAGGGCGACCAATCAGAAGGCTCATAATTAGTGACGTCATGGAAGATTTTGAATTTGGTTTACCCTAACTAGGGGGTGTAGTGGCCTAAAAATGGACTAGCCTGGTACTTAGCCTTGAAGTGGAAGTTCTCACCCTCGGCGTGGTAACAAACTCTGACCTCCCCTCCAAGACAAATACCAGACCGTCGTTAAAAATGTCAAATAATTTAGAAAACTGATATCCTTCTGAGAGGTTTCCCTTGACTTGGAGCACATGTGGCTCTAAGAACACCCAAGCCGTGTGGGACAAGCATGTACCGTCTCACATTGAATGTATCTAATTCACCGTTTCTACTTTCTAGTGCTCTACAAACAAGGACCCGCCTTCTATCATGCCTCATACATAGTCAAAGTTGAGGTTCTTGATGCCAATACTTTAACGAAGGTTGTAACACCAGGTTTCCAAACCCTTGGCTGGACTCGACTGATGGGCCTGCATCGGCTCGCCGAGACTGCGGGAAAGGTAGGTGTATTACGAAGTACTAACATTTATTGTGAATAGTAGGCTACCCGACTCTTTGTTTGTTGTACAGAAAGAAAGAAATTGCATTACAGTAAATATCAGTCCTTGCTCATTTGCAGATTTTTTTAAAATTTTCTTTCCTGATTAATGAGGCAAGACCATGACATTGCCTATGGCTGGTCTCGTATGAGCAGCATTTACCTTTACACCTTTTACTCTGCACCCGAAGAGTTTCCTTTGTAGCCTAGGTTTTCTGCATTTCACTGTGATGAAAACAAATCGACTGATCGTACAAGAGTAATTGTTATCTGCGATGTGAACGACGATATGAAAGGAAAATTATGATTTTTGATTTTAGGAGGTTCTCCTGTGCCAGGTTCTATGGCCATCAGACTTTCAGGATGGTGATTTGGGATCACCAACTGTATTGTCAAAGTTCACAGTGAACGAGGTCCTAATTAGAAGATGGGTTTCTTCAAAAGAAAGGGAGAAGGACTGGGAAGACTCGTTATAATTCAAAGAAGGTACCAATTTAAAAATGTAGGCCTGAGTAACAATTTATGTACATAATTTATAATTATTAATTTATGGATACCTAGACATGAGATATATAATGTATAATATAAATTATAATTTGATAAACATTTTCAGTGCTTCTTGTGCTCAAGAGCTTCAAGTTCAAATACTCGATGTTTATTAGGCAAACATATTGTACTAGACAGACTGCATTTGCTCTTTGCCGTTTCTAAATTACATACTGCATACAACCTAATAAAATATGTAACTACATATTTACTTACTATTATATTATAATGGGAACAAGAATATTATGAACATTGAAAATGTAAATTGTTGTTCAGGATGAAGTTTATTTGTACCAAATAAAACAATCACAGGTACTACATTTATGTGGGCATGTCTATGACTATTGCATACCGTTGAATATTTAATAATTTCGACTTGATATCAATACATACTTGATTGGCATCAGACACTGAAATTTATTAGTAGGCCTATTCCTTAATTTAGACTAAGCCTAAACACTACAATGATTCGACACATTACTGCAATTTTCTTTTTTCAAGTCACTTCATAAGCATTTAACATTAGTCCAGTATAATGCAAGTCTGTACACAAGATGACTTTGCAATTTGTTTCACCACTTGGCACTAAGCACAAGTACAGTACTCTATCTGCACTAATGAGCATGCATTTATTTGATAACATACTGTACAGAAATGTGTTTGATCACAACAAAGGTTTTTATTACGTGTGCGCACGATGTTTCTTTTGAATACCAGTGCTACGAAACTCGCTGCGCTCCTTCAAATATTCTTCTCGGCAAATACTTTTAAAATCTTCGTCTTTATACCACTGTGCAAGGCAGTCCATCAGTCTACTGTTCTCTTTGCGGCATTGTATCACCATTCCTATGCTCGATGCTTTGCAACACTCGTTGAACGCTGTGGAAAACCAGGTTATTCGTTTTTACTTGTGTGTAATGTAAGTATGTACACAGTGCCCTTAGATAGGCTACCAATTTCACTTCCCAGGCAACCCAATGGGCTACCTTTAATTTTTTTGATGTAAACAAATACTATGATTGTTTTTATTTTTTAAGCAAATGGCTAATTGAGTAATTGAGGTTGATTACTTGGTTCCAAAGGAGTCCTAATGTAGTGTGGTGGTACTGCCTGCGATATACTTATTAAATTAACATGTTGCACAGTAAGCATATTATTAAGTTTGATGTGTTTTGATTATAATAATATGTAATCAGTAAACAAAAGCATCCCTCAAGCACGTTCTACTCTTGGATGTCTATTCCAATCACCATCATGCGCAGAATGACAGCTAAGAAAAACCAGTACTATTGGGTAGGAACTTTTACAAAGGAACGTGTTTCTTTTTCGGGAACTTTTAAAAGAACGAGTTCCTTTTATTTTTATTTAAATTTTTTTTTTTTTTATTATTTGTGTATTTATCATTAACAGGGACAAAGCCTCACAAGTTTGATATGATATTGAAATTAAAGTAGGCCTAACTTTAAACACAAAAGTTCCTAGTTTCGGGGAACTTCTTAAAAAATATCGTAAAGTTCCTTTCATTCCCTGGGGAATTTATTACACCACCATTTGACCATTCCAGCTACATTTGAAAACAAGTTACTAATTTCTAGAATTAGAATTAGAACTAGAATTAAAAAAACTAAAAATTCCTTCCATTTTTCGAGAAGTTTATAAAAACTGCCGTTGCCACTAAATTTTGTTTCGAGTGGACACCAATAGCAAATGATTTGATCAATTAGGTACAGGTAGGCCTATCTTTTACTTTTAGGAAACGTTACCTCGATGAATCAACGTGTCTTGCGATACAAACGTGGGGGAGGGGGTTGGTATGTAAAAAGTAAAAACTGTCATTTAAATGGCATTTCTGATTATTTTCTTTGCAAAATGAACTTTTAAATTCTAGGAATGCACAAAAGTTCCATATTTTTTTGAGGAACTGTAACTTTTATAAGTTCCTTTCAAAGATGAGTAACTTAACTTTTTTAAGTTCCTTTTTTTGGAGAACTTACCAAACACTTAGCAAAACTAGCAGCTGTTGGGTATGAACTAATTGGGATTTTGGCTGTAGTATAATAAACAATTTTCATTAGGCTAATCAACAGTGAACAGGACATTGCATAGAAATGTTAATGCTAGCCTTCTCAATTCTGTACTATAATAATAAGCAGCACTTGCATCAAATAATAACTATTTTACATTAATGGGTGTAAATGTAATACCTTGGACTTCTGCAAAGCATTTTTCAGCTTTAGCCTTTTCCCGCATTATTTTGGGAATCAAAACTTCAATCTCTACCTTTCTTAATGAACGATCTTCAGGATCACCTAAGAACAGAGTACAATGGTATTTATTAGTAAATATTCTAAAATCTATTTATCATATAACCTACGATTTGCATTCACAAATATGAAATACAGTTTAAGAAATGTGTCCAATATAGCGAAACTCAAATCAATCTTCTTGCAGCCTATGAGCCTAGGAAAAGAGTCAATAAAGTAGTCAACAACTTGAAGTAGCTTATGATGGTAAACAACATATGCCCACTAGGTTATCAAATAGGTGGAGGATGCCCCCCTCCCCCCATGGGGGCTTCAAAATTGCCTAGGAAAGGCAAGGTATGGTCTGGAAGTACAAAAAATAGCAAGGCCAGTCAATTGAGGGGCATACTGGTGAAAAGGCAAACATGGTAAAACATGTAGCATAAGTGAAACAACTCGACTCAGGAAAAAATAAATTTAATAACTAATGTTTGGTTTTAAGATTAACTTGATAGCTATTAGCTAGGTCATACACGTCCTCTTGGACCAATTCGATACACTAATGATTCAGCAGAAAGAATGGAATGTATGTATTTATTTATTTATTATTCATTCACCTGACATTTACATGATAAATGTGTGCTCCTCTTGAGAGAGAGAGAGAGAGAGAGTGAATAGCCTAAAATTACATTACACATTACATTACAATCTTATAGATTACATTTACAATACATGAGTATATACATTGAGGTATATACATATAAATATACATAGATACACATTACATTTATAATACATAGGTATGAATGTTGAGGTATACGTATAAATACGGTACACATACACACATTATCCTACTGGAAGGGCTAAGAGGGGGGACACGAATTTTGATTTAATCAGATTTGTAATTGAGAAAATCATCCAAGGAATAAAATGCATTATGAATAAGAAATGTTTTTACTTTGAGTCTGAATGCTTTGTGAGTGGAGTTTTTAATGGATTGTGGTATTTTGTTATAAATTTAACTGCAAAGGTAAGTGGGACTATTTTTATAGAATGCGTGGTTGAATACGGGGATAAATATGTTAGAATTGGATCGTGTTTCATGGGAATGGATAGTTGTGTTTGTGATGAATAATTCAGGATGAGAGTGAGCAAAAGAGGCCGCTGATAGAATTAGTTCAGATATAAGAGTTAGAATGTTAAGATTGGTAAAATGGGGCTTGCACGATTTCTTTCTTGATACGCCGGCAATTATTCTGATCGCCCGTTTTTGAATTACAAAAATGCGTTTGGCATGGCTTGAGGAGCCCCAAAATAGAACTGCGTATGAGAGTATTGACTGGACGTATGAATGGTATACCATTAGTAAGGTAGAAGGGCTGACGAGGAGTTTCAGCCTTCGCAGCATGTAACATCCACTGACAAGACGTGGTGCTAGTGATTGGATATGGGGAAGCCAGTCAAGTGACTCACTTATTATTAGTCCTAGTGCTTTCACATATGGGTGTCTGGCTATACTTTTGTCATCTACGCGAATGAGGGGGCTGGTTGCGTATTGTGGTGCATTCACATGGAACTTTAAATATACTGTTTTAGTGGTTTGAATAGCTAGTCTACTGGATTTGCAATATGCTGATATCAGTGATACTTGAGAATTTGCGGCTAATGTGAGCGTTAGTGTATCGGTTTTGATGGGAGATAAAAGAAGAGAATTAATGTCGTCTGCATACAATGTGAGGAAAGATTTTACTAGTTCCTTGAACTTATCCATGTTTAGAAGTTTGGGGAGGTCATTGATATATAGAAGAAAGAATAGAGGGCCAAGTGTAGATCCTTGAGGGACACCACTAGTTACTGGTAGTGGATCAGACAATGATGGTATGTTAGATTTTGGTGAAACTATTTTTACTACTTGAGTGCGGTTAGTGAGAAATGACGTTAACCAATTGTGTGCAGGACCGGTGATGCCGATGGAAACGAGTTTACTAAGAAGAATGTTATGGTGAATTGTGTCAAATGCTTTACTCATGTCAAAAAAGAGCCCTATTGCTTGGTCTCCCCTATCTAATGCAGAGTAGAGTGGGGAAAGAAATGAGAAAACCGCTGAGGTCGTAGATTTACCTGAGAGGAACCCGTGTTGACTATTGTCAAGAATATGGTATTTATTGAGATAGGAAGAGAGGCGAGAGTACATTACGAGTTCAAATTTTTTTGAAAATGATGAGAGTAGCGAAATTGGACGGTAGTTATCTAAAACATCTTTCTTCCCTTTCTTATGTATAGGGACAATTGTTGATTGTTTTAAGATTGTGGGGAATGTGCCAGTTTCAAATTACATGTTTATAATGTGGGAGAGGGGTAGAGCAATGAGTTTGACCGATTTAGCTAGAATAGCAGTAGGCCTAGGTATACAGTCAAATCCACTTGAGTATTTAGGTGTTACTTTCTTCAAAACTTCACAGATTTCAGCGGGGTTTGTGGGATACAAAAAGAATGAATGGCATGGGCTTGATGAATTGCTAGAGGCTAAGGCTAAGGGGGGTCCCAAGAGAGGTATTGTGCTTACCTCCTTGAAAAATGAGTTAAACCAGTTGGCTACTTCGGTTGGATCCTCCACCTTTTTCCCATTAACTGTAATAGCCATATTTACTGGAGTTTTAGATGGGCAAGTCTCGGTTTTTATAATGTTCCAGCATGCTTTTGATTTGTTAGTGGATGATATAATAAATTTATCTTTGGATTGTTTTTTAGCTAATTTAATGTTCCGCGAATGCTTATTTTTTAATTGGTTATAACTGCCTTTGAGAGATAGGTCACATGGTTTACGCTTGCAAAAGAGCATGCAGGTTTTTTAGGTCTGCAGACGTTGAGCGAATCTCCACTGTGATCCATTTCTTCGATTTGACTGGTTTGATGGTCTTACATCTGGTTAGTGGAAAAGCTTTGTCAAAAAGAGTCACATAACGAGAATGGAAGGCTTCAAAACACTCATTGACAGTGTGTACATTTTGAGCAGAAACCCAGAGCTCATTCTGAAGGAGTGAAAGAAAGTATGATATATTTGTATCAGTGAATTTCCGTTTCATAGTTGAGTTGGGACCAATCCAATTTATCCAAGACTCAAATTTCAGGAAAAGGGCTAGGTGGTCAGAGAGACATGAGTCTACTAGGGAAGTTTCCCCTTGGAGTTGACCTAAGTTACATGTGGTGAATATATTATCAATGAGGGTAGCGCTGGTGGAGGTTGTACGAGTTGGGATGGAAACTGATGCTTTGAGACCGAAGGAGTTAAGTGTGTCTTTGTAAAGAGTTATTACTTTTGATGATGCTAGGAGATCAATATTGAAATCGCCACATAAGACAACCTCTGCCTTGGGGTATAACTTAGTAATACGGATAAGCAATGTTTCAAGTTTGTTTATAAAGTCCACGATATTTCCGGACGGGGGTCTATAAACTGAGAGAATGATAAGTTCCATACGTGTTCCACTCCACAGGACTCCTGTACATTCAAATACTTGTTCAGTGCAGTACTCATGGATACCTGGGATTGGGACTGTTAGAAGCCATGATTTTGAAAATATGGAGACTCCACCAAATGGTGTGCTTCTACAATAAGTGTTAGAATTACAATATTGAGGAATTACAAAATTAGTGGCTTCAGCTGGTGACAGCCAGTGTTCCGACACACAGAATATGTCCGGTGACTGACTGTCTAGGAAGACTTCTAATTCGCCCACTTTATTCTTAATTGACCTAATATTCAATGACATTATGCTAGGGATGGCTTTAGTTGAATGTAGAGATGTTGGATGGTGAGGCTTAGTATTGGTCAGGTTATTGTTTGGGCTAGTATGGGAAAATTTGGTTTGGTTAGGAGGATTTTGTGATTGGTCTTTGATTGACGCGGGGGCTGGGTTCTAATACTAATAGATGGGTTGATGTTGATGGTTCCCATTGCGGTTTTAGCCGCATCCTGGGTGCTGACAGGCAGCGTTAGGACTTCCACGTC
Organism: Isoperla grammatica; assembly: GCA_945910005.1. NCBI lineage: Eukaryota > Metazoa > Arthropoda > Insecta > Plecoptera > Perlodidae > Isoperla > Isoperla grammatica. The sequence continues at coordinate 5,063,367 of OX246737.1, forward strand.
CTGGTCGGGCGGCCACAGGAACGGCGTATCCCGAAGATAAGCCAATATAATAGGTACGGGGATTGAGAGGGAGCTAAATGAACCACAGAAGAGGTGGGAAACTTATAATGCTACTCGAAAATGTAAAATAGTTAAGTATAGCCCTATGTTTAAATAGAAGAGATGAAGAGGGGAGTTATTTGTATAATGGTAATGGTCATGGCCCGGGAACGGAATGGTGGTTAAAAGTATTGGGGTACTGAAAGAAAGTATGGTCTGAACGGGAACAGAGTAAATATTTTACGAAGGAATGGTAATAAAGGAAAAATCTCATCACAGACCCTCAAATAATAATCTTTTAACGAATGACAACAACAACAACAACAACAACCGTCTCTTGAAAACGTAGACCATCTCTAATTTTTCATGTCAGGCAAGTTGTAACTAAATATAATTTTTTAAACATTAGTATATATTATCTTAACACAAAAATAACAATATTTGACGTTTTTTACCAATTCCATGGGGTCCTCCTCCAAATTTTGTCGGCAGAACCGCGGCTGTTTGGCCTGTTTCGTTAGACACGGCAGCCATGATTGATGTACACACATGGATCCACAGCCTGCCAAATATATCACGATGCACGTGCAAGCTTACCAATAAAAAATGTCACTTTCCCCTTAATTAATTCCAATTTTGCTCTTATAAAAGCAAATGTATGTGGGGAAAATTAAGGTTTACTCTGGAGATTCTATTTCAGTGTAAAAACAGCTAGGTTTTTATGAGAGTTATTGCGCACCTTTGTAGTTTGTCAATATTTGGGTAACTTCAAAAAACTTAAAGATTGGTAGCCGTGTTTTGATGCTTTTTTCATGAGTTGCAATTTTGAGTCATCCACAAAACTCGGCAAAAGGCAACAACACTCGTCTCGTTTTGTGATTTGTCACTTGTGTCCAAATCGAACTGTACTTACGATTTACAGGTGTAAACCATCAAATTGTTTTTTTAGGTAAGGCATGTACAATTTTATTTTAATATCGTTTTGCAGAAATTATAAGCTAGGACTACGACCTAAGCATCTGTGCTCAACCCACGATTAACGTTATTCGGGTAGGCCTAGGCCTAGTAGGTAGGGCCTAGGCTAGCTCGCTTAGGCCTATGCTAACTCTACGTGTAGTGAGGGTCGATGACTGGCCACCTCTTATAGGCCTCAGTCTAGTGCTATTTCACGTTTCCCTCTAGGCCTTACTCTTAACATAGGCCTAGGCCTAGCTAGGGTCTAGTGGGCCTCAGAGGCCTAAAGCATGCCAACAGGGGCAGGTGGGGTGCCAGGGAAGCAAATGGCAAAAAAACAGGACCCTCCTTACTACGATACGAGGATAAGGAAATTAAAGAGGAAGGGACGGCAGGCCTATGGTAGATATAGACGATCAAGGGATACAAAGGACAGGGATGAGGCAAAAAGGATTGAGAAGGACTTAAATGAGGTAAAGAAGAGGAGATGGGAGGTATATATGACTGGATTGATGAAGGAGGGGGATAAACAAGGAAGTTGGAATAGGATGTTCGGTTATGTAAGAGGGAAGAAAGGAAAAGGGGGCTCGTTGCCAACACTGGAGAACGGGGTAGGCGAGCTATTGGTGGATAACGTCGATAAGGCTGAAGGGCTAAACCAATACTATGCAGGGGTGTCTCAGGAAGAGGATGAGGAGGAAGACGGGGAGAGGATGAAGGGAAGGGGGAAAAAACCTATGGGGGTCAGTGTGGATAGAGTGGCAAGGGTGATAGCGGGTCTAAAAAACGAAAAGGCTCCTGGAAATGATGAAATGACGGGTGATTTCCTCAAGTTAGCAACGGGGGAATTGGCACGGTACATGGCAGAGATCATGAGGGTATCTCTGCAGGAGGGCAAGGTTCCGATGGATTGGAAGGAGGCGGTGGTAATTCCGATCCACAAGGGGGGGGAGAGGGGTAAAATGACAAACTACCGACCAGTCTCTCTGACATCATTGGGGTCAAAAATAATGGAGAGGGTAGTGAGTGATTTTGTGAAGGAGGTGATAAAGGAGAAGGGATGGATGGCTGAGGCGCAGCACGGTTTCAGGAAGGGATATTCGTGCGAGACTCAACTATTGGGGATGACAGGGGACATAGCGGAGGTATTGGATAGGGGAGGGGAAGTGGATGCAGTGTTTATAGACTTCCAGAAGGCGTTCGATAAGGTGCCGCACAAAAGGCTGTTAGGGAAGGTAGGAGGAGTGGTAGATGATGGAGGTGTAGTAAGATGGATAGGGGATTTTCTAAAGGGTAGAACACAAAGGGTAAGGGTAGGGGAGGTGTTGTCAGGGGAGATAAATGTAACCTCGGGGTTGCCCCAGGGCAGTGTACTGGGGCCCCTATTATTTGCAATTTATGTAAATGACCTGGCGGAGGGTATGAAGGCGAAAGTTAGATTGTTCGCGGATGATTGCGTGATCTATCGGGAGATAAGGGGAAAGGAGGATGAATTACTGCTGGGGAGGACATGGAGGGACTGGGCGATTGGGTGGATAGGAACAAGATGAGGCTAAATGCGGGGAAGTGCAAGTGGATTAGGTTTACTAGGAGGAGAATGCAAGGAGGGATCAATGGAGGGTATGCGTTTTAGAAGGCTGTGAGAAAACTAGCTAGATATCAAACGTCACAATCAATATGGTATTGTAAATAGTTTAGTTTAGTTTATTTATAGGTAACAACAACTTCATAACTGTCCATTTTCAACCTAGCCTCAAAGTTGAAGGTTATGAGGACGCCTTGTATATCAACTTACTAAGATTCCTATTGTCAACCAAAAAAAATCTAGAAGGCTTAAGCGGGAGATTTGATTTCAATTCACTTACGAATTGATTTGTTGGAAGCAGCTTCAAATATGCGTGATAAATAGGTAGTTCAACCCGGTTTGAACTCAAACTGGTTCGGTTCAAATCGGATTGAAATGCCTTGCTAACTCCAGTGATGGAGACTCATGTGCCTTATGTACAACTAATCTGAAAATAATGTATATTATAAGTTCATATCAAATGTATTGACGTGCATTACACAATCAAAAATTGTATAATGATGCAAGACTAAATAAATAAAATAAATAAATGTATTGCAAGGACAGAGGCTGGAGAAGTAGGGTTGCCAACTCTCCCGTATTTCCCGGGAAATCCTGTTTTCAACTGTCATTTCCCGCTTCCCGTATCAACTCTACACGGGAATCAGTTTTCCCGTATTTTCACAATTTGTTTTAAAATACACATTTCGTAAACTTCCGCCTACTAACAGTACACAGTTTTCAGCATTTGAGCATTTTGAACTTAAAGTCTAATGTTGAGACAATTTGTTTCATTATTATTTATTAATGGTACATAAATGGTTAGACAATAGAAACAGATCAACCAGCTGAGTTACAAGTTTTGTTGGTATATTTTATTCTCTTTTGTGTCAAAATTTTTAGAATTATTTAAAAAGGGATATATAAAGGTTCTACGTAATGCAAAATAGCTTGACAAAATGTAGAGGTAACCAGCTTAAACTATCTAGATATTAATTCAGTTTACCCTCCCAAATTAAACATTAATTGAATGAGAAAATTACACCTGCAAAGTTAATATCCCTAAACTCATTTCATTTTCTGGGACCTAATGTCTATTATAGAAAAACATGTTTGCGCCTGCGGCGATTTGGCCTTCGGCAACTGGGACCTCGCCGTCCTCTTTCCCTCTACATTTCACATCAATTTTAAAATTCCCGTATTTTCATATGCAATAGTTGGCAACCCTATGGAGAAGGTGGAGGAAATAAAGTACCTAGGAGTGTGGCTAGAGGATACATTGGACTGGGGAGGGCATGTGGAAAGAATGATGAAGAAAGGGATAAGGAATCTGCATTTTGTGATGAGAGTGCTGAAAGGGGCGGGTAAGGATTTAAGGGACCATGCCTATAAGACACTGGTCAGGCCTGGGCTAGAGTATGCGGCGGCAGTATGGGACCCGCATAAAAGTAAGGATAGGGAGGTGTTGGAGGGTGTGCAGAGGAAAGCGGCAAGGAAAGTACTTGGGAGGGGAAAGAGATGGGAGGAGGTGGAAGTTGGTGAGGGAGGAAGGGAAAGGGTTGATGAGAGTGTGACAGAAATGGTGAGGGAACTGGGGTGGGAGAATCTGGAGGATAGGAAAGCAAGGGACAGGCTGGGTAAGATGTTTAAGGTGACAAGAAATATGGAGGGATGGGGGGAGTTGCATAGAAGCACTGTACCCGCGGCTTACATGGGCCGGGGGGATAACACATGGAAACTAGAAAGAAAGACCTGGAGGACGGACCTCGGGAAGTTTTCCTTCCTGGGCAGGACGGTAGTGGAATGGAATGGTCTGGGTGAAGAGGTAGTGAGCCAGGAGAAGGCTAAGGGGTTTATGGAAAGGCTGAAGGCAGAATGGGAAGGGGAGGTGAGAGGAGGAGATGAGAAGATGAAGAAATGATGGCGAGAGGCCCGTGAGTCCGAGGAGAAATAGGAAGAGGAAGGGGACGGAGCAAAGGAAGTGGAAGGAGAGCAGGAAGAAAAGAGGAATGGAAACCTGCCACCGGTCCATAGTGATCAACAGCGGGGTGAACAACAACAACAAGGTCTTCGGCCTAGGATCTAGGTTAGGTCTACCCTTGGCCCTAGTTCATGTGGGAACAATACACCCTGATCCCATTCACTTCCTTTCTCAAGTCAGGCTCTCCTTTTGTACTGCCTGTTTCACCCAGAAGTGCATGTAGGCCTTGGCCTAGGCCTAAACATTGGGGTCTGCAATGAATTAACCTATTTTCATCAAAACAAAACTAAGGTGCATCCTTTCAAGAAGATTCTCACTAGTTTTGTCATTGTTCCCCACAAGCACACTTGCAAGCCAGCAATGAATACAATAGGCCTACGTTGCATATTTTATAAATTTTATAAATGATTGACAGTTCATTTATTGGGATTTGTTAGAAAACAAAATTTATTTTATCCATTTAAGTCTAGCTAGAGAATGTATTGATTGGGTTAGAAGTAGTCCTAGGCCCTACCACAACAACAAAATTAATTCCTAAAGTATGGTATTTGGGTATTACTACTTTTTTAATAGTATTTAGGTTCTGAAATTGAGAATGTGTGTTCAAAAATTGGCATTTTCTCTTTAGGGCTGTACGAGAGACAGGGCCCGACCAATGGATCGTCTACTGAGGTTAGGCGGGGGAATGCCCGGTTTGAGTCAGGCTCCTCCCCCCTCCGACGCGCCCGTCGTTGACACGGCAGAGCAGGTGTACATCTCGTCTCTGGCGCTGCTCAAGATGTTGAAACACGGCCGTGCCGGCGTACCCATGGAGGTCATGGGACTCATGCTGGGCGAGTTCGTCGACGAGTACACGGTCAGCGTCATCGATGTGTTTGCGATGCCGCAGACGGGAACGGTGAGTTCGCAGAGTTGGAGGTTTCTTTCGTTTCAGCGTGAGCATGCAGTCGAGCTACCTATCGAATTGAATAATATTTGGAGGTGATCTTCATTATAAACGTGAACAATTTTAAAGAGAAAGGGTCCTGTCTCTACCGGAAAACCAGACATGCATGATGGCCTAGTAAGCCAAATAGGCTATGTGGGCATATGCAAAGAAGAAAATAATGATTTGCTTTAAATGTATATTTGACTTGACCCTATGTATTTGTTGATTTTGTTCAATTCAGTTTGTTTAGCAGCGGTTTCATTCATGGCATACATTTGTTACATTTCTATAACCAACCATCTAATTGGATATTCAACCACAGCCTTCCTTAGGAGTAGGCCCGACATGAATTTGCACATGTGGAAGTTTGAAAAAAAGACCTTAACACAAATCACCATAATGATACATTTTATTGTTTCTACCATTCATTTTCCTAAATACAATTCCTTGTTTGACAGTAAGAGTAAGCATTATTAACTTGCTGTTTAATTTTCACACATTTTGCCCCAGGAGCACAATAAATAGCCTAGTAATGAAAATGAAAATGCAGACTACAAATTAATAAAATCATTTAGCGCACAACATAATATGATCTAGGCCTATAATTTTAATAAGCCAAAGTTATCATGGGTAGATTGCTGACCACATAAATTTTAAAGTAGAACAATACAGGTCTAGACTAATAAATTCTGTCGGAAGTACTGTCGAAAGCAATAACAAATTAAATGTGTGCCAAATTGATTGGCTAGTTAAAGCATTAAACATTAAATAGATCTACCCTTACGGTAAGCCACCTGGCGTTCTTCGCGCTTGTCTCCATGCATTCGATGTGCCAACATCTTTGTTCCGATGTCCCCAGGGAGTGAGCGTGGAGGCCGTAGATCCGGTCTTCCAGGCCAAGATGTTGGATATGCTGAAGCAAACGGGCCGGCCGGAAATGGTCGTCGGCTGGTACCACTCTCACCCCGGCTTTGGGTGCTGGTTGTCGGGCGTGGACATCAACACGCAGCAGAGCTTCGAGGCTTTGTCTGAACGAGCCGTGGCCGTCGTCGTAGATCCCATACAGAGTGTGAAAGGTAGGCTACGTGACACGGTATCGCGACATGTGTGGCAGTCAGATTGTAATTTTTTAAAAAAGAGCGTTAATGGATTGTCAGAGTGATAAAATACATGTAGGTTACATTAACCCATCCGCATCAGTTGCCTCATTCGGCTGGCCGCCCCCGGAAACCACGCACTTTTAGCGCGCGCCAAGGTTTGCACGAATACGTCTTCATTGTCACTTTCGTTAATGTCCATACCAATGTCCACATCGCTATCACTGTCACTGATAATAGTAGACCTAGCAGTTTTACTAGCGGGAACACGCACATTCGTATCTCTAGGCGTACGCCTACAGGCGAGACATAGGCCTAGGCCTAGGCCTAGTGTCACTGTCATTGTCCATTTCACAATCGCTCTCACTCTCATTTGAAACCACAATATTTTGTAAGTTTGGGTTGTAAACACCTTCTCCATCACTGTCACTAAAATCAGATCCTATAGAACGTCTAAAATCTGTCTAATGTCACTTTCTTTGCCCCGAAAACAACGACTGCTTTCCGGCCCGAGTCCATCTTGAAAAATTTGACAGCTGATCTAAGTTTCGGATCGAGATGAGCGGAGATAAAATCGATTTTAAGAACAAACAATAGCCGACAGAGTTCAAGAAATGCACACTAGAATCGCCACTACCTTGAGCAAGAGATTGCAGGAATTAGTTCCGATATCGTACGCTAGATAGCACCACTATACATGTTCAAAGTGAAGCGCGCGCAAGTGCGTACCAGTCCGCTTCTGGTTACCGTGGTCAGTTTCGTATAAGCGTACCAGTCCGCTTACCGATGCGGATGGGTTAAATGTAGCCTACTCAAATCTACTCAAATTTTGAGTCATATGTTTATTTTTTATCAGCCTAGAATTTTATAACAAAGGGTAAATAGTAAAAACTGTTAATTTGGCTAGGTTTTTACAGTGAGATTACCGTTTGATAGGGTTGTGCGAACCTGGTTTTTTTGATTTCGAACCGAACTCGAACTTTCAGGGTGAGTGTCTGTCGAACTTCGAACTTGCAAAAAATTTCGAACCGAACCCGAGTCGAACTCGAACCGAACTTATAAATTGCGTTTAGAGAAACTACGAGAAAAGAAAGCATTCTAATTTATCAAGTGCACCTTTATTATTTACGTGACCTGACCTGGATCAAATCATGAAGTTGCTATTATAAATCCATGATCAAATCAAAATTTGAAAATTATTACAGGGCTGTGTAGTGTGTAATTACATTAGCATAATCAACTTTCATCTATAGTAGGCCTATGACATTGTATGACTGGTATGACATATAGTATCCCAATATAATCTTAGGCCTAGGCCTAGGGCCTATTCAATTCAACTTTGCTCTAATAAACTCCAGTAATGAATGATTGCTCTTTCTTTAATTTAAACTCTGTTAATTTAAATTTACATATAGCCTAATAATTCAAAGTAATAGTGATGATTTTGAAGTCCCTGCAGTAGGCTAGGTTTATATTTTATGCATAAAACTAAGTGTTTAATGTTCTTATATTTAGTAAGGCCTAGGCCTAGGCCAAAACAAAGAACATAGGCTAACCTAAGAACATGCTACTTCTTTATTTTTTTGCCCCTTTTGCAATGGAAAATGGACGGCCCGGGTTCATCGGCATCTTCTTCTTTAAAATCCATTTTTACGATAAATTTACGAGAAACCACAATACGAAAGGAAAGTTCATAGCAAGTGGCAAGGTGGCAAGGTTAGGAAACGTCGTCGTTCGTCGGTTTACTGATACGTAAGTGCCAACTTAACGAAAAGTTACGGACATTGTTGTTGTGCACAAAGTTCGTGAATAAAAACAGCTTTACTAAATTGTTTTAAATTGAGCCACAATACGCATGTGGACGTGTTTCTACGTTGATTTTGATATAAATACAACTAAAGCTTGCATAAGAATGCAATTGAATGCCAATGCAAAAAGTAGGTCTACATGACCAACGTTGGCTGCACTGCCTTGCTCTCTTTCGAGTTCGACCTTGAGCGGTGATATATCGATAGGTCGACAGCGCTTAGAGTGCACATGGCGGCCGATAGTAGAGTTTCAATGTCGCGCGGGAAGTTCGAATTTCAAAGACGAACTTTGATATTTACGAACTCGAACTCAAATTAAACCATTCGAACCCGAACCGAACGTTCTCAGAGTTCGAGTTCGAATTTCGAACGTTCGCACAACCCTACCGTTTGATATTAATGATATTTTATGTAGGCACAGTGGTATCTGGCTACACTACGCATCTATAAAATCAGTGTATTAATAAACCCTCGCCCAATACAAACTCCCGTCTCTTCGTTTTAGGTAAAGTTGTTATCGACGCGTTTCGGTTGATAAATCCCAACATGATGGTTCTCGGTCAAGAGCCTCGACAAACTACGTCCAATCTTGGACACTTACAGAAACCATCAGTTCAGGTAAGGTGACATTGTATGTTACATTAATTAGGGTTGCCTACATTACGTATTGATTATCTTTAGGGCATTGCCTCATCAATTTCATATGTAAAACCCTAACTCCCTAAACTTCAGAATTATTGCCTATTTTTTGTTTCATCAATCGATGGATTGGTTTGAAACAACTCCCCACTCTTTCCTCGTTTCTACCAAACTATTACTAGCTTATTTTACTGTTTGCCTAGCCAAGTAATAAACTGACGTAATATTCCTAGGCTTTGATTCATGGCTTGAACCGACATTACTACTCGATCAGTATCAATTACCGGAAAAACGAACTGGAACAGAAGATGCTCTTAAACTTGCACAAGAAGTCGTGGATGGACGGACTGAAGCTTGCCGACTACACGGAACACTGCAAGATAAACGAGACCACCGTTAACGAGATGCTCGAACTGTCACGCAGTTACAACAAGGTGAGCTTACTCCCAGAAGATTACGTAATAGAAATCATATCTTCCTTGTTGCACTATGTTCCGAGGCATCTCAATCCCTCATTTATGTAACCTTGTTCGTGTCTAGTTCAATACGTAATTTGCAATATTGGTATCTATTTATGTACAGCAAGATCGTAAGTCATAGGCCTACTGATATGAGAAAGCAAAAAAGTACTGTCCGATATAGGTTGATTTTAGATTTTTTTTTCTCTCACTTTAAGAATAGATAATCTCGTTCGTGTCTAGTTCAATACGTAATTTGCGATATTGGTATCTATTTACGTACAGCAAGATCGTAAGTCATACTGATATGAGAAAGCAAAATTAGTACCGTCCGATATAGGTTGATTTTAGATTTTTTTTTCTCTCACTTTAAGAATAGATAATCTCGTTCGTGTCTAGTTCAATACGTAATTTGCGATATTGGTATCTATTTACGTACAGCAAGATCGTAAGTCATACTGATATGAGAAAGCAAAATTAGTACCGTCCGATATAGGTTGATTTTAGATTTTTTTTTCTCTCACTTTAAGAAAAGATATAATAAAAAATAGCTCTTGAAGCAAAATGACTGAAGTAAACCTAAGCATATGTCTCAAAACAATATGTTTGTTTGTCGATCATACAGAACAAGTGGAATACTGTATAAGAATGCAGAATGATACAGGTATATTTTTATTGGTAGGCCTACTGTACAAGGTGACAAAATGACTGACTTAACAACCACTACTTATATTGGTACAATTATACAATGCAACATTGTACATAACTAATTTCATGGGAATCATTTTAGGCCCTGGAAGATGAAGAGAAGATGACGCCTGAACAACTGGCAATTAAGAACGTAGGGAAACAAGATCCGAAGAGGCATCTGGAAGAAAAGGTGGACGTCTTGATGGCAGCAAATATTGTGCAGTGTCTTGGAGCGATGCTAGACACAGTTGCCTTTAAGTGATTGCTTTCATGTTTGTCAATATGTGCATTTAATATTTTGGCAACAGCTCCTCTCAAGGTTGCAAAACAAAGACTTGAAAAACAGAAAGAAATGGAAATTGTGAAGTGCTAAATTAAGGTCTGAAGTTGAGAGAAAATCTTCAACCACCCAACAACAATAAAAACGTTTTTTTAATAAAAGCTTTTTGAGTACATTTGAGCAGCATCACTAGCAATAGTGCCCACAATGATATTGAAGCTCCATGGTTATTGGTTACCATAAATAATGTATTCTTTCAGTTATTCATTCATCCTTTTATGCAACCTTTACCCATATGGGTGGTAAATGCAGTACTACATGTAGTGTGGCAACAGACTGATGTTATGTTACCAAGGATTACTGGGTATTGGAAGTCAACCTCGTAGGCCTACATTTTGCACGTACCAATGTCTGCACACCTGACGAAAGAAAGTTATGGAAAGTTATTTGAAACGAAAGGATTGTTCGGCCGCATGAGTAGAACACATGAACATGAAGCGACTGTGAATTAATGCACAGTTTAGACTCGAGTTCTCCTCAGTCTTACTCTTAGCCAACCACCAATCACAGCCGTCCGCATGGCAACATTGTCCTGTGATTGGGTGAGGCCGAGATGCGGAGTCGGGACTATGCATTCAACCCTAAGTGTATTGTGTTGGCTTGGTAAACCATGGTTGCAATACCACTAAGTTGTGTTTATGATCTTGATGTATCACCCACATCAGTCATCCCTCCTCATTGATAACTTTTCCACCTACAAGTTGTGAAGAAGGCTAAGATAGTCACACTTTTACAAAATCACTTGATGGACTGAGTTTAAACAAGATGCTCGAACAAGAAAAATGCCACCATTCCATTTATTGCAGAGGCTGCAGGCCAAGTACGTAGTGCAGGTTCAAGCCCTCTCTCATCTCCTTGACCTATGTCAACACTGGTTCAACCATCGAACAAGGACCGGTTGCCGTGCTTATTTTGTGATGGGTTGTTAAGCCAATGTTGAGCTAAGCAGAGGAGACTGTGAGTTGAGGAGACCTTAAAGTCTGGACTATGCATTTGACCCTGTGACTTGAACCACCATCGGCTGAGGGTACCTTTTATCCGTAAAGTGTACGTGTAATCCGTTCAAGTGAATACTGCATTCCGGCCGAACTATGCATCACCAATACAGATACGAGGGGAAATGTTGGTAAGATTATTGATTTAGGCCTTCCCTTAGGGGAAATACCGGTATTGTTAGGAAGTAGGAACCAAAAATATTGGAATATAAAACTAGCTGTAACTGTAACAAAGGGAGACCTATGTAACAAGGAGGTTGACATGAACTTAAGGAAGTCGTGTACAATGTGAACATCTTTATTGAATCATCTACAATACATATCTATTTACACGGCATGTCATTTCGTAGGTAATCGATAAAATAAGTACAATACACAGAAACGGCTACTTCCATCCGTTCTTGAAATAAATATTAATAACTAGTACCTTGAAGAGTCACAACCAAGGAACTTGCTACATTCTCAGAGACTAATAAGAAAAATATGGAAGCTTGAAGTGGTTAGATGTTAATTGTTAACTAAATCAAAAAGAGAGGAAAGATCTCGTGCAGAACAAATATGTGTGTTATAACTATCACAAGCGTTCCAGTTTAGTTCCCTTTTAGTTCAAGGTACAGTATAAACTTCACAAAATCAAAAATACTATCTTGGGGACACATGATAAACAACAATATACTAACAGCTTTGCCTTTTCATATTCTTCATTATAGCTAGTGTCAAATACGTCATGAAACGAATGATAAATAAACAATTAAGATCTCAAACTAAAGATCTAAAACTAATTCAGTGGACACTTCCACTCCCGTAAACTCGCGTTCAACGTTGGGCGTCGTGTTATTGCCTGCGTAAATACGAGACGTAATAGCAACCTTCTTGTCATCTGAGCAATACCGCAACTCGTTACTTAATATTGTGCTGTTGACATTTAAGATGAAGATGAGACAGTATCGACAAATATCTTTGTAAAGCTTAGTATAACAAACAACAAAAAGGAAAGTTACTTGTAGCAAATAAGCTATTTGGAGGATTTCAAAGATTTTGATTGGTGGTTGCCATGGAGAAATGTATCCGACAAATAAGTAGTTATTGGGACATTGCAATACTGAGCCTTTTTTTTAATGGTAGGCCTACCTACAATTGAATGGCATTTATATTTTCCAAAAGTAGGACCTACTAGATTTTAAAATAGGCCTATACATAATTATATAACTGAAAAAAATGTAATTTACAAAAAAGTAGACAAAATCAGTAACTGAGATTTGAAGGTAGGTATGCTTTTGCAGACAAATTTAATGTATGTATGGTAGTAGGCCTACTACTTTTGTGATGTTTGTAGTTTTGTTTGTGCAATTAATTTAATTTATTTAGTATTCATTTTTTTTTTGCCAGCATACAAATTTCTGAACAAGACAGTCATTCATATGACATCCGTCTGTATAGCACACTAGTTGTGTGATTATAATATGTATTGTGTATAGCTTAACAAGGACTGTAAGTTGTAATTAATTGAACAAGGCAAGTTTCTGTAAGTAATGGGCTTCAAAGTCTAACATTACAGAGCAGTGTGGATGGTTTCAATGGGGCACACATATTAAGTTGTCGTATCACATCCTCTCTTTTCTCAATCTAGATCACTATTTAAAATTAATACTCGGCTTACTACCTAACTGCAGGTAAAGCGCTGTAAACATTTCTGCTGCTATGATTCATGGCATAGCTTTACATAAAAGCAAAAGATTAATGTTAGCTAAGAAAAAGCAATATAATACAAGGTGCCATATTCTGGCAGTAAAAGCTGGAAGGAAAAAGAATATCTTAGCAAAGCATGTGTTACGCATGGATCTAACTTCTTTCAGCATTTCGTAATGATTGGCCTTGAGCTAGTTGATCCTTACTCTGTAACTTGCTTAAGACCAAAGGAGTGACATTCCATTTGCTGTGCAAAATCCAAATTCTATATCAACCAGTTCACCCGATTGTGTGAATAAAAATTCACAAATCTGTGAAAGGGATTCAAAAGTAGTCTGGCAAGAGCTCTGTTTTACAAAACTTCTGTAATAGAATATATATATTAAATGTACTATCCAGCCTTTAGAGTTTTCTTACAAAGGCTTATATTATCTCTGTTTTTTAATATTTTAATTTACTCCAAACATGCGGTTTGGCCTGTGTAACAACACTTAAAATAAAAAATAAAATCAGATTTAACAGTGAGGAAACTGCATACATGCTGCCACAGACCCTCACTAAATGAAATGTTAGGCCTACACATCACTTCACTTTTATAAATATTTACTCTCGGAAACAAACCGAACTGTTTGCACTACCTTGGTTCGATTCTACAGAATAAGCATCAACGAGGGCTGGATAACTTGCGGCAAGGCCATCGCGACAGGGCGAGCGTTCAGAAGCAGTGGCCATCTTTGAACACCAGCGATGCACGATGCTGGCTCACAACCGTTAACGATACGTAGGCTTTAAAAACTTTGAAAAGTCGACTAGGACATTTGAAGCTGGGCACCCGAGAACATGAAATGCTCGTGTGCAATGTGAACCAAAACCTTGGCAGAACCGAGACTGTGTCAGTACTGCTTACCTGAAACTACAGGAACTATTCAAGTTTCTAATACTGTATTGCATGAACTGGTTGGTATTGCTGGGCAACTGCTTTCTCTATGGGGTTTATTATTAATCTATTTTAATAATATTGCTGGCACTGCTGTTGTAGCGTGGCTCATTTAACTGTCAGTTCATTGTAGAAGTGTGATAAAAATTCTCCTATAAACATTCAGATCTGAGTACTATTCTATATTATTAAATATTAATAAATAAAGAAGTGAACATGGTTCAGCTCCCTTCACTGAAATTGAACGAGTTCAGGCAAAATGGCGTCCGGGCTTTAATACGATCTGATGGCAGGAGGAACTGTTGCGCATTCTGCCAAGTCCAGAGTAGCATCTATCACTGGTCTGTAGGTTATCGAGACCTGCAAACAAACGGGACGGAATTGTTGTAAAATCTTAACATCAATATTGAAGGTAATTGATGTCAAATTGAGACATTGAATGAGAAGTAAAACATTGATGTCGAAAAAATAAGTTGCTTAAATTAATAAAATACTTGGCTAAAAGCCTCTAACTAAAACACTATACAAATTTGCATTATGTGAACACATCTGCGTCGTCGAAAATGAATAGAAACTACATAGGCCTTCGGCATTCAAATCGCCGTCACTGTCACTGCATTGAGATGGTTGGACAATACCTGTCGAGACATGGGCCTAATCTGAATGCAATATGGTACTTATTTTTTATGTTTAACTTTATTGTAGTGTTGTTCACAAAAAAGTAAAGAAAATACAAATAAAACAAAAGTTCAATTTGATTTTTTAGACAATTAATTAACAGCGAAAATCAACACCAACATCGATTATTCGATGCTGATCCCATTTTTTAAATTAATGGGTAAAGCAGAGCTGGGCTTAACCCTTTCACTGTTAGCGAAAAAAAAATGAGAAATACCCTCTGTGTTAGCCAAAAAAAGGGTCTAACATATAAATTCAGTCACTCAAGTATAGGTGATAAATTATACTTTTTCCCCATTAATATCTTAAAAAAGTGAACCAAGCATTAAAAAATGTGAAATTTGATAATGTTGATACCCGGAAAATGGTGGCCATCTTGGAAAATGTCCCTTACAATAAGGTACATTCTGAATAACCCCCCAATCAAAAAATGTGAAGAGACAAAACTTAGAGCAAATGTAATCTAAAAGGAAATAAATAAAGTCATAAAAAAATATTCAAAGTCATAGAGTAAGCTTTTATGATCATTTATAGGGGTTGTCATAAACCCTATTGAGCAAAATACTGGCTTTGAAGTCTGTCATCTCCAAATTTACTCAAATCTTGCAAAAATTCGATTTGAAACATTCAAGCCAAGAAGAAAATGTAACAGTTATTTTATTTTTACAACCCTTATAGGTTTATGGGTCATAAAAAAAAAAAAAAAAAAAAAAAATCCAGTAAAAATGTGTAAATTTACTTGTAAAATATACTTTTTGCTAAATTATAAGTAAAGTACACTAGTAACACTCCACAGGCAACATAAAATAGGCCTAGGTTGATATTAGACTGTCCAACACGACATTCACGCCTAGAACCACGCCCCCTTGGCTATTAGGCCTAGGCCTACCTTGACCAACCACGGCCTAGTCTACTACCTGGGCATTGTTGGGATAGTGTTCACTAACAATTATACTAGGGCCTAGGCCTAGTGGGTCCAACATCAAGGTCTACATCACTTTCAATTACTTCATCTAGGCCTAGGCCTACCTGTTTTATTTCTTATGTAGGCCTACGTCTTCCGTCACAATATCATGATCTGTCACATCATCATACAACTCGCCTAGGCCTAGCAAAGATTCGGCATCGTCACTCTCTTCTACATCACTATTGATGTCTAACACATACTCCCGTATCATAGCATCTGATAATTCACTCATTTTCTGTGGTTTTAGAAGCAGAACAGTTGCGAGGAAATGCAATATAAACAAAAGCTAAAACCACGTCGCATTCGTTGTATCTTCTTCCGCTCACTTGGTTTCTCGTGGCCACAAGATTGTGCGCGCATACGGCCAGTAGGACAATCGAATGACGAATACAGGAAGCCGTTTTATATCGATTTTGAAGCAATAGTTTAGGCGGGAGAATTTAAAGACTTGCCGGACGGATCTAATACGTCCGTAACACACACAGGGCGGCGCGTGACGGACGTATGAGATACGTCCATAACAGTGAAGCGGTTAAATCCAATTCTGGCATTCAATTCACGTTAGAATATTTTGGAACGATTCTAGTTTTTATAGTGTTGGAAGTCTTGAAAGTTTCAACTTGAAAGTTTCAATTTGAAGGTTTCAAATTGAAACTTTCAAGGCATCAAGTGAAACTTTCAAAAAAACGTGAAAGATTGATATTTTATAGCTACATTGTTACTAGTTAAGTATTTATTACTTTTAAAGTTATTCAGAATACAGAAGGCTATATTGATTGGTCACATAGACAGTGACAGTGAAGTTGAGCCTAACTTTACAGAGTTTGAGACTCCAGAGGCCGAGTAAAAGATAAATATACTACGTTTACTACGCAAGCCGAGTCTGTACGATTCGAACATACAAACTGCATTCGTACGGGATTTTCCTGGTAAACACGTTTGTATGTACCGAGAAAGTATCCGAGCCAGCACGCTCTGCCGATCAGTAATATTTACTAAATTTAGATAATGTACAATCTCAGAATCCGTCGTAAAGTAAACAGAAACTGGAGCTGATTGTCGAGTACGTATAGTACAACTAAGTACGGACTTGGTTCGTGTGGTAAACGTATATTCAGATTTCTCTAATAAAACTGAGAGAAGTATATTGGTATCTGTATATATATACCTGCCCTGAGATTGACAGGTTGTCAAAATGTCCTTTCTTTATTTTTATACATAGCCTTTTTTATACCAACCTAATAAAATGCATTAAATTCATGGTAATGTGTCAAATTATCATGAAAATCAATCTTTCACAAAATTTCAATATTTCATGAAACTTTCAACGAAACTTTCAATGAAACTTTCAAAAACATAAATTTCATGAAATTTTCCAACACTAAGTTTTTATTCACGAATCATTAATTATCAGAAGTATGAGAAATATTACTTAGATAAATAGGCCATTATTCACCATGCACTACGGAAAAAAACATGTTTTCAAGAAACTTCTTGCCGAAGACTAGGGAAGACGACGGGTACCCGGGTAACCGATACCCGCCCGACGAAGTCGGGTACGGGTTTGTGTTTTCTCTACCCGTTTACCCGACAAAACCCGGTTCCTGAAATTTCGGCCCCTAAATGTTTTGAATTTAAACTGATTCATCTGTCATTACGTATTTTATTTTTGTGCTTGGCGGTATTTCCTTACGAAATAGAATCGCGTCTATAAATAAACTGTCCACTTTGCTAGGTTCTTTTGTTCATGTAAGCCTGGCCGCCGGCAATCTTTTAGCATGAACTGCTACCCTACACCCCCCCCCCCCCCCCCCCCCCCCCAAAGCACACAACCATTCGACACTTCAACGGGCCGGTCTGCCCGTGGCCTTGACCTTGAGTGGCAGCTGTGACGCATCATGTTTCATCCCGCTCCAATCCTCGACCCCCCGCGCTGTTGTAACTTTCTCGTGTCATGGGTGTTCAACTTTTCATCACGAAATATAATGAAACATCCTAATCCCTGCTACACTACTACAATACACTATTTGTGGTGTTATTTTCGACGATAGCGATATTGAGCGGTTGATTTGACACCCCACACGATTTTTTTTTGTTTTATTAGGCCTAGGCCTACCCGGGTAACCCGCGGGTATAGTGAACGGGTACCCGGGTCGTAAAAAAGTCGGGTTTCGTCATCCCTACCGAAGACTGACAATACAATTGACAAAATAAACTGAAAAAATAACCGAAAAATAATGTTTAAAAGATGAAGACAATGTGAGACACAGGTAGAGACTTTTACCGGTTGTTGCGACAATACTTACATCTCCCGTTTTCTCGTTTATTGTCGTCAACGTGTGCTTCCTCCAGTGCTGTTCCATCGGCTTCGGTTGCTGACCTTCGATTGGCTTCTTGAAGTCGTATTCGTCGCATCGGTCCTAAACAAAGAAAATATGATTCCGACATGGAGAAAAGGATAAAATCCTTGAAAGTGGCAACCCTGCCTTATGTTGACATCTTTTTTAATAAGTCGTTTTAATAGTGAGTGTTTGTTTATTTTATTGAAACAAATGTAGGCTATTAATAAGTTAAGTACCTATCTGTCTGTATTATATTCAATTGTGCCTGGTATTGTTATTCTGTTGTTGGATGGATAAATAAATAATAATAATAATAATATCTGTCCGAGCACGATCCGTTACGCGACAGATTTCCAGATCGAGGGATTAAATGAAACAACGACTAGATTGAGCTCTGTGCTGAATCGAGCCACCCACCTTGTAGTCCTCGCGGGCATGCGCTCCCCGGGACTCCTTCCTGTTCTCCGCGCCGACGATGGTCTGCATCGCGTTGATCATCAGGTTCTGAAGCTCCAACGTCTCAACCAGGTCGGAGTTCCACACGAGGCTGCGGTCCGAGACCTGAGGGGAAACATTCGCCGCTTAGTTCCACCAACATTACGTTATGCAAGTTATGAAGGATTACTGAAGACCTCAACAACGGATTATTATAGGACTACTAGATCGTAAGAAATTAACGCATTTTTATAAAGATGATAAACTTAATGTGTATTGATGTTTTTTATTTATTCAATTTAAAGAAGGTGCCCGATGGTATAACACACAGGAAAACACAAGTATTCAAAATAAACAAATAGGCTATAATTGTGGAATGAATATAGTTTGTCGGACTTTCATACTACGAGTTAGCATTAAGATTTTTTTTATTACACTCCAAAAATAAATTACACCCTCAAATTGAATAGATAAAAACATCAAAAACATAAAGATTGTCATCTTTACTAATACCAAAATAAATATTATTATTTATAATTTAAGACTAGACCACTTTAAACATTAGTTTGAGGTTACAATAAATAAACACACACCTACAATTTTCCAACCATCAGCATTGACAACACAGATGCCAGATGGTGTTAACTGTTAGCACACACCATATCTGAATAGCGCTTGTGTGATAATGTGTGGTAATGTGTAATGTATCAATGTATGTACCATATCTGAATAGCGCATTGACGCTAAATAAAAAGCTATTATTATTATTACAGGATTAAAAAAAGGCAAGTACATGTTTAAAATAACAATTAGTCCATTATGGCCATAATAGAGGAGTGAACATACGTTTGACGGACTTTCATACTACGAGTTAACATTATAAAAGGGTTTTACTGTATTATGGTATAAAGGAAACCATTAATGACTAGGCCTACCCAGTAATTGAAAACAAAAATATTGAATAATGATGCTACGTAATGAAATGATCTCAATAATTTATTTATGTTAACAGTATGCATGTTTACTTGAAAAAAGATTACATCTCTAGGTAAATGACTTATGGCGACAATTAAAAGCGAAACAGACTGGGCCCAGTTACGGTGCGGCGCTAATCCGTGGGCATCTGCACGACAACGAGCGTGTACTCCTTATCGGGCGCGATCATGATCTCGTGCTGGGCCGTCCGGATGCGAAGGAACGTCAGGTCGTTGGTGGCGTCGAGGTCGCGCACGACGTTCCGACACTTGACGCACAGACTCGTCAGCAGGCCGGCGTACTGGACCGAGAGCATCGGATCCATCGTGCTCTTGATCGGGAGGCCGTCGGCGTTCATTATCATGATGCCGAACACGCCGCGGTGGGCGTTGATGCGCTTCAAGGTCTCCTCCACCTCGTGTTGGTGGCCGGCCATCTCTCGTTACAAGCTATTTACACTCACTGTGCGCAAACTAGTGTCGTTTCACACCACCATCAACATTGTTGATGTGTGCAGAGAAAGATAACGGCAATGTACCGACTATTTGGTGTCCAACGATTTACCCACTTAAAATGATTTCTAATTCATAGTGGCAATAATTGTGAATCAATAGGATCTGTGTACTCAAACAAATGACAGTCATAACAAAGTGCTCTCCAAAATGGTTAGGATGCTTTCTTTGTTAGATCTTTATGGCAGTGCCCAAGGTCGGTAGACTAGGTTGTTGCAAACAATTCTGCAGGCTGTCAGTCACTCAATATGTTAATTCAAAAAAAAAAAAACGTAAAACAATTACAAATTAGTTGTCAAATCTTCTTTCTAAGTTTATTGACGCATACAAGTTCTTCTTCTATTAACGTCGACTGCATATTGCAGAATCGCGCTTTTGCCGCACACTACCATCCACGCATTGTAAACATGATAAATTGAGGTTTTTTAGTAACAAGGTTTTTCTGTTTGGGCCGCTGGAAAAGGTATAATCGATTCTATACTGATCTGCGCTAACCTTGACATCGACAAGTTGCTTGTAGAGGTCGGCCATTCGCTTGCACCCTTCCTTCAGCGTCTCCTCGGTCCTGAAGACGGCAGCGTGAACCTGCATCGTCTTCTGCATCGTCAGTCTCAGCGAGGCAGTGGAGGTCGGCCCGTTGGCGTTACGCACCCAGTCCAGGTTGGCCACAGACGCCTCACCCGCGTTCTGCACAACAGACGCATTCATCAGCCAACGCACTCATTGCTTACATGCTCCAGACTGAACTAATTATATGAAAGATATGATAATTAAGAAAGATAATGTTTTTCTTCTTATGCCAAGATGGCTTATTCAGCCATTCTTTTATCTAACTATCCAATATAAAATGGCTTCCTTTTCTGGCCTGCTCATATGTTTGGGTAGGGAGTCAATATACAAGGAAATTTATGAAAAACACTCTTGATAATTGGAAGAAGGTATTTTAAAATCACTCACTTAAAATATTTTCAATACAGCACCAGGAGCCCGATTCTCTAAATCTGCGGTAAAATTATCACCGGTTTCTGTCGTTATGGAAGGCGAATGGATGGCTGTGATTGGGTCACAGCCTTCTCATAACGACCCAAACCGGTGATCACCTTATCGTTGACCATAGAGAATCAAGGCACAGAACTGCCAAAATATTGTACTGACGTGATCCCGCCGAAAGCATCAATAATATTTTAACTGCGTTTAAGTCAAACAGTCATTTTAATAGAAAGCCAAACTTTAACACTGTGTGGCATCATACAAATAGGCCAAATGGCCTGATTAAGCCAAATGTGGGCATATGATAAAAAATAAATAAAAGATATAAGTGTTTGAATTTATAAATAACAAAAAATCACCCCTCTCACATTTCAATGTTCAAGTGTGGCACGTGACTTCAGCTTACCGGCTTGATCTCCCCGATCTTCTCTCCGGGCTTGTTCTCCTGGGCGATGGTGATGGCGCACGCTCGTCCGAACACAACCAGATCCAGGAGCGAGTTGGCTCCCAGTCGGTTGGCTCCGTGGACGGAGGAGCAGCCAGACTCCCCGCACGCGTACAGACCAGCCACCACCTGCAACGTCCCAACCGTTAGCAACCACCAGGACAAGTTAAGAGATTTAACATTGACAACAAATAAATAGATTTACACTACAAGGAACAAAGTACGTAGTCCACGAGGGCTTTTCCCGATGCAAACGGAATGGGACGAGTCATTTTGACCATATATGGTCTCTTCATTATATGAAAAAAAGTTTGCTTTAAATGACATTACAATAAGTAGGTAGGCCTATCTGTTTATGTAGGCTACCTGTAAAACAAAACGTTTGTAATAAAATTACTGGCCCCTACATCACTTGATGTAAAATAAAATTATTCATCTCTTCCCATTTGCATCGCGATGATAACACTCGGTAATATGGTCACCGTCCAGCCGTGTGCCTTCATTTCAACTTTCTGATATTTAAACATGAAAACTTCTATTAAAACGTGAATTGCAATGCACGAAATGTTTAGCCACTCGCCTTGTCTTGCCCGTTGGCTGTGGTTATTACTTGTCCCTTGTAGTTAGTGGGTATGCCACCCATGTTGTAGTGCACGGTTGGCAGGACTGGGATGGGCTCTCGAGTGACGTCTACCCCCGCGAAGATCATTGCTGTCTCCGAGATGCCGGGCAGACGGGCAGCCAACTGATCTGGGGGAAGATGATGCAGCTGTAGATAAACATGGTCCTTCTCCGGTCCACAGCCTCTGCGGAATGGAAACGTTATCGATGACATAGCCGTACAATACATCTGTCTAGTACTAAGTCTGAGGGATTCTCTACGGTTAATGTGTCCATGATGGTAATGGGCAATAGAGGTAACTAGTTGTATTATTAACTTTGTACTTTCATGTACTGGTAAACTCTCACTGGTGACTATAGCTTGAATTTGTAGCAACATAAATAGTACAAACACAAATTTTAATCGTTAAAACTGTTTTGACCAAACACGGAGCTTTATTCACAAGTCAATGTTTCGCTAAATCAGTGTTGATGAATCTTCTGTGTACTTTCAAGATTCGAACAGTCACCTACCAGGTAGGCCTAAGCTGAAGGCTGCTGGGTTCTCTATCCTATCACAAACAATGAGTAACCCAGCCTCTTTGCCTCTCCATCATTAAGTACTTTAATATACAAGAAATATTGAAATGTAATATAGGCCTAAGAGTAAACCTACTAGGGACATTAATTTTCTAGGAACTTTCTAAACTTGATTTGTAAGTTCAGTAACTTGTTACCCTACGAGGGCTAAGGCGACCCAAGTATTCAACAAACGTCAACGTTGTGAGTGATCACGTGGTTTTAAAACGTCTTTCTTATCCAATATGTGAATGTGTGTTAAGAGTGCCCAATGGTTTTGGATATTTAGCATGGGGGTGGATACGAAGGAAACCAACAGCTTATCTTGTTGTTGACCTTCAGAGTTGATAGAAATCAAAAACATAAAAAGATGAATAGAAAATAACCTCGAAACTGTTTTGACCTGATGTGGCCTCTGAACTCTTGTCTACAACAAGGTAAGCTGTTGGTTTCCTTCCTATCCACCCCCATACTAAATTTATTATCCAACAGCTTGCCTCGTTATGTAGGGTGGCACCCACACTAATAGATGTACGTCACCAAGTTATGTCTCACCTGCCCTCCCTTATCTCAATGGTCATCGATCGGGACACGACGTCCCTGGAAGCGAGATCCTTGGCCACGGGCGCGTAGCGTTCCATGAAGCGTTCACCCTGAGCGTTGATAAGGTAGCCACCCTCTCCTCGGCATCCCTCTGTGATGAGGCATCTGTACCAGAAAACGGAATCAGTATCAGTTTTGGGAGGACGACTGTATACTACATGCAACTCTTCAAATGTCCTGTCAGCATATCCTCAATGTATTCAATCGACCCATTGTCATATAATTTAAAAACCATACAACTTTTTGTCTTCCCTTGCCCCTCAACTCTAAAGTAATGCAAAAGTGTTTTTTTTAAATATACCCTACCTACAATATTTAAAATTTAAATAAAACATTTTTTAAACAAGATAAGTTGCTGCAGGTATAAATGTAGGCCTACAAGAAGAAAGCAATGAGCTAAACAGATGAAACTGTATGTTAGATAATGTGCTAAGTATATTTATTTTGATTGTGTTGATTTTTATTGTAATAGTAGCCTACATGATGACAGTAGACTATAGAGGCCATAATTCTGAACAAAGGTAAGTTATTAACTTACTATTAATTACTAATGGTCATCAGGCTCCCATCAAGGTAAGTAGGGGCCTAGATGTTTTAAGTGAATCACAAAGAGTTCCTTTTCAATGGGGCAAATGTCAATCATCAAAACAAATTCACTGACACTATTACTACAGGCAAGTGGCTCAACCCAACTAACCCGGTGAAACCGGTTAGCTCAAGCCACGTCTACGTCTAGGTAACAAGCCGTCTCGAACGAGGGCAGGACTTACCCCGCGCCGTAGATGCCCGTGGGGTGGAACTGCACAAACTCGAGGTCCTGGTTAGGCAGACCGGCCCGGGAGATCATGGCTGTTCCGTCACCGGTGCAAGTGTGGGCAGACGTACACGAGAAGTAGGCACGGCCGTATCCGCCTGTGGCCAACACCTACACACAAAGTGTTATCAGTCGACAGGTAACATCGGTAACAGATGTGTTAGGTTTTTACTTTTTATGCTAGTTTTATGGACTTCTTTAGCTTTATCATAATAATTGGCATTATTTTTTTTACAAAGCTTGTTATTTTTTACTTTCATGTAAATGCATTTATCTTGGTGATTTTTAGCAATGAAAATGATGAAGTATTTTTTAAATCATAACGAGGATACTAGGGATGTCATAGGGTAGGAAAATTCGGATCCGGTTCCAGACCTTCCAAGAACCGGGTTACCCGAATCCTGGAAGCCTAAATTATGTCATCTTATCTTGGTTACACCCCCCCCCCCCCCCGAAAGCACGCGGTTGAAGGTCGTTCTCTGTCCGTGTCAGCTGCCGGCCGCTGTGTGGGTTGGGCTCTGTGCGGAAGCTGCGCGCTGGAAGGGCGAGGGGGGCGGGGAAGGGGAGTGTATATGGCCTCACAGAACTCGCCCGCAGTAATGACAGCGCGTACTAACCAGCGAGCAGCTGGCCACGCCCACAAGCAGGAATTCACTGTAGCTTCAAGGAAAGTAGCCGCAGAAATATCGACGCGTATTTTTTTTTTTATTTATACAAATAATACTACCCGATAAGGATCCGGATCCTAAAAATGGATTCGGGTAATTTCTGGATCCGGGTAACCCGGGTACCCTATGACATCCCTAGAGGATACAAAGAAAAGTTGTGATTAGGGATGTGCGGGTACCCGAAAAACGGGTATTTTTCGGGTAACAAAATTTACCCGATGTCGGGTCGGGCCGTAAATTATGCCCGAAAAAACCGGGTCGGGTAGCCTAGGCCTAGTACAACATAATTTCGAGGTTATGATTGGTCGAAATTGTGAATTTCAATATGAAGCTGCAAGACGAGGAAGCTTGGGAGGAACTGATATTTATATGAGGATGCCTTACCTTCTATCTTACTTTATTATTATTTCATGAATATAGTGTAGCCTAGGTGAATAACAATATTTCACCATGATTTCACGATGTATTTGACATTTGACCATGATCTAAACAAAGATGGCGACCATATGCCAGAACTCCCCACCGCCTTCTTGGCGGAAATAGCGTGAAATACGGCGGGAAATTCAAATTTTCAAATAATTAGGAAATTCGAATGTGTTGAAGTAGATTCGGATCGTAGATTCGTACACAACTACATTTTATGTAACGTATTTTCTATTGATTGATACATTTTTATTAATTATTACTAAAAACTTTACTTATAATATATTTGACTGATCTATACGTGTGTATTAATTTTAGCACGACCCGACCCGACCCGAGGTTAATTTCCATACCCGACCCGAGGTTAATTTCCATACCCGACCCGAACCCGACCCGAGTTAAAAAATCACTACCCGCACATCCCTAGTTGTGATGTTATTTTTCAACACAGTAGAACCCCCTTTGTAACATATTACCTTCATTCTTTTCATTAGCATTCTATTTACACTCCTTCTCACATTCAAACTCGTTTCTGTGAAGCTCCATATATGTACAAACGAGTTATACAGTTTATCTTCGGGAAGAAAAACCTGGTTATAATTATACTGAAACTCACCGTATTCTTTGCACGGAACCTGTGGATAGTTCCATCTTCGAGACAAAGAGCGATTACTCCTCGACATTCACCGTCTTCCATCAACAAGTCCAACGCAAAGTATTCAACGAAGTAATTACAGTCGTAACGTAGAGACTGGCCGTATAGAGTATGAAGCAATGAATGCCCTGTCCTAAAAAGGAAGAACGTGCTATATGACTGAGGAACAGTTACCTCTAGGCCTACATACAAATGTATAAACAGTGACTAGATGCAATACTAAAAGGTGGACTAGGCTTTAAGTGCTAAATAATGGATTGTTATTTAAACAGGCTTCATAGAAATGAGCCAAAAGACTAGATAAATTTTTTAGACCAGATTTAACAGGTTGGGTTACCTGTGTTATAAAATGAATTACATCTTTAGGCCTACTAAAAAATGTAACATTTGTATGTGTTACAGAATTAGTGAAGACAATGAGTACCCGATACCCACCTGACAAGTAGTGATACAGGTTTGTGTTTTTTTAGGCCTAGGCCTACCCGGGTCGTAGAAAAGTCGGGGTTTATCATCCCTATATTAAATGTATGTTAAAATGTTTACCCCCCCCATCGCCTAAATGATAAGTATAATGCTGGAAGGGTAGTTACCTGTCCGCCACACAACAGCACCTGTGTGCTTGGCCACCCTTGCCGAACTTGAGTGATTGCCCACCGAAAGCTCGTTGGTAGATCTTGCCTTCCTGCGTTCGGCTGAAGGGCATTCCTGCAAAGTATAGAAACTATGTTGTTTTAAAACTCCTACGCTCTCAAAGTCATCAGGTGTATGGTTCTGATTAATAAAGACGAGACACCAACCGCAATATAGCAAGATGTAGGCCTAGAATTGTCAGTACTATTTCAAACATGGAAGGCAGACACCACTGTTTATAGAAACCAGTAATTTAAGCTACTAGTGCTATTACACCGGCCATAACACAACACATTAATTGAGCAGGTTAACAGGGATGAGAAAACATTCGAGATTTCTAACTTAAAATTAAATTCAGGGTGTGAGCCCACCCCATCTCATAAAGCATAACCTCTCCTCCCACTCTACTATCCTGTCAGTATAACCAACCAATGGAAATCAATTATGCAATTATTTATTCATTAATGGCCAATTTTACCAAGATGATGGGAAAATGTTGATTAGGCCTAAGGGTAAGGGGATGTTCCACTGCAATATCAAATGGGATTTGAAAAGAACCAATCTAATTAAACAATAATGCTCGCCTTTTCCTCTAAATGTAGAATCGAGCTAGCCTATAAACGTTTGTCCTCTTTCTTCAATCTGCTTCAAAAGAACAATTAATAGAGGCCTATATACACCAAAGGTTAATAATCTTCAACAGGCCTTCCCATTCATAAGTTAAATAATGGAGTTGGTCCATAGTGCACGTGCACACAAAAGGTGGCAGGCAGAGTAGGCCTAATCAGTTCTAAGCTTACACTATCTACAGTAGACTTGTTATCATTTCACAGACAGAGTCAAGACATTGAAAATGATCTACTGACCGTGACCTTGGCCTTGACAGCAGCAACATTGTACACAAAGATATCTCGGTTGGCAAAAGGCCCACATGGCCAATAATTATCAAAATAAAATTGTTGCTACTTCTTTCTACTACGTATACCGGTACCACTTTAGGCCTCGACAACAATAATGAATTTAGCTATGTGAGTAGAGCTACACTGTAGGATAATTAACAATAATTTCATAACGAGATCCTGTAAGCACATATACAAGTGTCACTTATTTGGCCAAACGTAAATGAAAAGTAACAGTACGCAGGCTAATTAATCATTATTCATTATATATTAATATTATTAGTTTAGTACATGTCAAATTTGCAATAAATGACCATTACCGTATCAACAATTATAAAATTATGAAAACAGACATGCCTATGTTGATGACACACAAGTGTGAGAGTTGGTAAACTTGTGTTATTATTATTACTGATGACTACAGCAATTATGCTAAACTAGAAGTAGAGGCCTACAAAGGGTTTTGGAATGTACCGTACTTGTTCAGTTAAGTGAGTGGCGGGACAAACTGATTGGCTAAGGTCTTACAATCTCCTAATAAGAAAGTTATTTGTAGCAATTAAACTATTTGGAGGATTTCAAGGGTTTTGACTGGTGGTTGCCATGGAGAAAACAAGCTATGTATTCAACAAATAACAAGTTATTGGGACAAATTGTAAGGGTCTGTCCAAAAGCTAGGAATTATGCTTGCTTCCTTGCTCGTTTGCTTGATTGGTTGTCTAATTTTAAGTCATGACGTCAGAAGCAAGAGTCAAAAGATCTCGAATTCTAGTTTGCTTGGCAAAGAAGAAAAAGAAGATTTAAGACAACGAAAGTGTACACTCATTTGCTTATCTTGTTTGCTAACAATGGATGCTGAACAAAGCGTCGACATGGTGCGGCAAGAGGAACCTGTTGTAATTAAATTTAAGTGTATAACATGATAATAAATTATAGGCCTAGAGTGAATTCAATTTTTGGATGATTAACAACTTAAATTCCCGTTTCTCTGACCCATCCTTACTGTTATTTCTGAATGAAAAAATGTAAACAAACGCACGTGATACGCACACGTAGATAGTAATACATAATGTTACCACTAGGTGTCAGGTCAATTTGTTAAGCAAGCGTCAAAAGCTCCAATAACGAGGCAAACTACTAAAATAAGCAAGCTATTAAAACAAGCAAGTAAGACAACAAGCAAGTAAGCAAATAAGCAAGCTACTTTAACTTTTGGACAGACCCTAAGACTGGACCTAAGACTTACCGTAGTTTTCAAGCTCAATGACAGCCTTGGGGGCTTCTCGAGTCATGTAGTGGATTGCATCTTGGTCTCCGAGCCAATCGGATCCCTTTACAGTGTCGTACCTACAAAACAAAACAGTCTGTCTTAGAAAATATTCCCATAGGTAGAAGCTTATCTATCCCCTGTGGGCCAATTTATGCGGGGGCCTCGGCCCCCAAACCCCCCACAGGTCGCCACACTTCATGACTACACCATTGCGTTCATGTGTATTTGTCACAGATTTTTTTTGGGGAATATGGTCAGTGGTCATGTGACCCACCTACCCTTCACATCCCTCAACCCTCGCATTAAGTTATTTTCTGGAGGTATTTATTAGTATAGAAATGCCTGTGGCTTTGTACTGAGTAGTTATATTCTTTTGGTCCCTGGACATAGGCCTACATACACTCAATACCTACTGTTAAAAGAAATTTGTAAAAAATAAGTGACCTGCTTTTTCAATAGGCCTAGTGGATAATATTACAGTATCAGGTACACCTTTTAGTTTCAGTTACCATTTTTGTATTCCAGAATACTCTTTATCTGGCAACAAAGCCTTAGTTAGCCTGAGCTTCAGGGAGTGAAGGGCAGGTACGACAAAGGTGGGGTATGGGACATGTGAAAGTTGCCTCACTTCATGCTGCCACTATCTTATCACTTTTGGAATTTTAGCTTAGAGACTCACTTTATCTCAATCACTGGCTCACTGGTAATCCTCCCTATCTGCTATTCAATACTAATCAATCATTTATATACCCACAAGCTAACTGTTACAGTACTTACTTACTATAACAATGTAGGCTACATTACTATGTTTTATCTTTGTGATATGAGTTTGAGGTCAAGTCAACACCAACTGCATTCACTACAGATGTACAACTGTTTGCTGATGGCCTATGTTTGAGATAATGTACACGTTAAGAACAGATTGCTGAATGCATTTTCCTGATATAAATGCTGTTGAATGTTATATGATATGTGTGTGATATTTAAGCCTGCTCATCTAGTGGCCAAACTAACAAACCACAGTATATTTTTAAGTTTGCACTTATAAAAACAAGCTTCCCAAGCACGATATTCTACCCGTGAATAGCGAACGGTAATCTGACGTAGCGGTAGTTGAAATGCGACTCACATGTGCCACTGCCAGTTGTCTTGCTCCATGTTGCCGAGAGCAGCATTGATGCCGCCCTGCGCCGCCACCGTGTGCGATCGCGTTGGGAACAGCTTCGTGATGACGGCCGTCTTGAAACCCTCCGCCACGAGACCGAACGCCGCTCTGAGTCCCGCCCCCCCGGCTCCCACCACCACCGCGTCGTACTCGTGGTCGATCACCTGGTAGTTGCCCGGCATCTGAAACGTTGCGACGTTGCTTTACGTCTCTATCGTGCTATTCGGGGCGATAAATGGAGATGAAGTGCGTTAGGGCCTGTGCGGCCACTCAAACTCAGGCTCTTAGGTGGAATATGCTTAGGATGTGTGCCTCAACCGCATGAGCCACCGTGTGAATACACACATTATGATCAGAAGCTAACGTAAAAAGAAAAAGATTTGGAATTGATGTCAAATATATTGTACCAAATTATAAACAATTAATTAAAATTAAACAAAAATTAATGAAATTAATTAATTTAAGTAATTAATTATAAATAAAAGCTACTTAAAATAAAGAGAAAAAGATTCAAAATTGGTTTTAAATGTATTGTGACCCAGAATCATACAGGTTAAACTTTAAATAGGCTATTGCAGTTTAGAATACATGTGTTGATTCAAGGCTAATTATGCAAATTATGACCTAAAATCACACCAAGCAATCAACAAGTTCACCAACCTGGTTGGACACCTTTGCCTCACTCTGTTTCCCATCTGCGCTGAAGTGGATTTTGCGAGAAGCAATGACCGGCCGGCTAATAGCGCTCTGCAAAGAGACATAATGTTCAGTTTGCAACTATTTGTAATGGGTAATGTAAAAACTTAGGCTAAAAGGTTAACAGATAGAAACACTAATTTGGTTTAGTTATTTCAGTTATCTCATAAAGTCTCAACCCATGGAATACAATAGACATCAGTATAACAAAAATTAGGGCTAGGCCTATAGGCTAATGAAATACCCATTTTTTTTTTTTCATTTTGAATTAAAAACAAATTCCCCCAGTTTGCTGCCGAGTAAACGCATTCATGTAGCAACATCACTGTTTCGAGAAACCACAGCATGTCCTACTTAAGAGATCTCAGTCGATAGTTTGACAACACAGTGGTTCAGATATCAACTGTCAATAGCATCATGGATCTCTCTCTCTCTCTCTCTCTCTCTCTTTCTCTCTCTCCCAGCCATGTCAGAAACAACAGGGCATCCTACTTAAGAGATCTCAGTCGATAGTTTGACAACACAGTGGTTCAGATATCAACTGTCAATAGCATCATGGATCTCTCTCTCTCTCCCCCCCCCCTCCCAGCCATGTCAGAAACAACAGGGCATCCTACTTAAGAGATCTCAGTCGATAGTTTGACAACACAGTGGTTCAGATATCAACTGTCAATAGCATCATGGATCTCTCTCTCTCTCTCTCTCTCTTTCTCTCTCTCCCAGCCATGTCAGAAACAACAGGGCATCCTACTTAAGAGATCTCAGTCGATAGTTTGACAACACAGTGGTTCAGATATCAACTGTCAATAGCATCATGGATCTCTCTCTCTCTCTCAGCCACGTCAGAAACAACAGGACATCCTACTTAAGAGATCTCAGTCGATAGTTTGACAACACAGTGGTTCAGATATCAACTGTCAATAGCATCATGGATCTCTCTCTCTCTCCCCCAGCCATGTCAGAAACAACAGGGCATCCTACTTAAGAGATCTCAGTCGATAGTTTGACAACACAGTGGTTCAGATATCAACTGTCAATAGCATCATGGATCTATCTCTCTCTCTCTCTCTCTCTCTCTCTCTCTCTCTCTCTCTCTCTCACTTTCTCTCTCTCCCAGCCATGTCAGAAACAACAGGACATCCTACTTGAGATCTCAGTCGATAGTTTGACAACACAGTGGTTCAGATATCAACTGTCAATAGCATCATGGATCTATCTCTCTCTCTCTCTCTCACTTTCTCTCTCTCCCAGCCATGTCAGAAACAACAGGGCATCCTATTTAAGAGATCTCAGTCGATTTGTTAAATTGCTATGTATGAATGATCGTAGACACTGATTAAATAATTACTGCGTTATTATTATATTCAATAATGTTAACGCTAACTTTAAATTAAACTATAGGCCCTAACGCAGTTTCCGAATGAATGGTTAACCTTAATTGCAATTAATTTTTTGTTTTTCATTATGAGTTTGTATTTTGGTATATGTATTGAATAGTTTAATGTTCATACACTAATCCTTATATTATTAATATTATTGTACTACTGTCTATTGTTTATTGTCTGTATCAAAATGTATTATTTGTTAAAAGGTTGGATGGAAGATAAGGCCTAGCTGGCCTTAATCCCGCCTTCAATAAAGACCATTATCTACCTATCTATCTATCTCTCTCTCTCTCTCTCCCAGCCATGTCAGAAACAACAGGACATCCTACTTAAGAGATCTCAGTCGATAGTTTGACAACACAGTGGTTCAGATATCAACTGTCAATAGCATCATGGATCTCTCTCTCTCTCTCGCTCGCACATAGTCTTATCTGAAATAGCAGCATTTCCTATTAAACTACTCTTATTTCAGAAGTAGGTAAATATAACCATCTCCATCTGGATAGGCCTAGTTCTGGGAATGAGAAAAGTTATGTGCACGATACGTGTTTGTACAAGTTCCGAAACAACACCTATGTATTCGTTACTGAAGGCTGACTCGTGAGAATCGGTGATCGCTATTTGTAATTGGGGGTCACTAGGCCTAGTTGGACATAAGCTCTCGTCTATGACGAACACATTTGTAAGGTTGTTTTGGAACAAGTATAGCCTACACACACACATAGTTTTATACTCCCCGCAGTGGTTAATTTGGGGGCGGACGCGTCCGCCCACTCATTTTTTTGCGGGAGGACGCGTCCACCCACTTATTTTTCCGTCCATCACGTAACCATAATGTAAAAGCCCCTTACAGCGAGCCTAGGCTCTTTGGGGGCTAGTCTCCAATATGTATTTGTTAAATGTAAAAAATAAATAAACTACTTTCCATTGTAAAAAAAGTCTTGGGATCTTTGTATTTCGTCAAAAGTTTGGGTAT
Source organism: Isoperla grammatica (assembly GCA_945910005.1). Classification (NCBI taxonomy): domain Eukaryota; kingdom Metazoa; phylum Arthropoda; class Insecta; order Plecoptera; family Perlodidae; genus Isoperla; species Isoperla grammatica. Next base: position 5,096,193 of record OX246737.1, read on the forward strand.
CATGAGGGACGCTCTTCAAGAACTCTCCGGATTGTCCCTTGAATTGCAAGACCGAGACAAAAGTGTTATTGAAGCGCATCGGGCTATCTGCAGACAAGATACAAGTAGTGGAAACGATGGCCGATAAGCCCGGTCAATACACTGCACAATCTTCACTTGGCTGCCAAACATTAAACTTTAAAGGAGTTGTACTTGTAGAGGGCGGTAAGAACGAGATTCGTCTCCCATGCGGTCAGTTTTTCCGCAGTTTGGCCAACAATCTGCGATCAAGGATGATGGCTGTTAAAAGCCCGGCCGGGGGAAGGAACGACGACCAAAAAGCATCAGGCTACGCCGCATTCATCAAAGAACTGAAAGTGTTGTACCCTCGTTACTGGCCTGATGAAATCGACGCTCTGTTTGGTGAAGATCTTCTGGAAAAGCTTTGCCAACGAGTCCAAGTGAATGTGCGAGAAACAATTCGTGGCTTCCGTGTTTTCGAAGAAACTGGTGGCAAGGAGGTCACAAGTTCTCTGGCCAAACTTTTCATCTGCATTAACACAATCCCCATCTCCAGCACTGAGGCTGAGAGGGGATTTTCACAGATGAATCTTGTCTGCACCACGGCGAGGGCATCACTGAAGACTACCACCAATCACCATCTCATCTCTAATGTTTATCAAGCTAATGGGTCCGCCACTGGTATTGTTTGACCCATTAACGTACGTCAAATCGTGGCTTAACCAGGGACAACCGTTCTGCTGACGACACACAGAGCAAGGCAAGAACACCAAAGAAAGTCGACCCCAATATGCAAGTCGCTTGGACGCTGATGTAGGATAAGGTGGGGCGGTACACTCATCTTCAGTACGTATGTTTATTCTTTTGTCATAATAACAATCTTGCCGATGTAAAAAATACTTAAGTAACTGTTCACTGATTCTATCATTTTTACTTTCAGAAAAACCACGTGAACGCTCCCCCCCCCCCCCCCCCCCCCCCCGAAGACGAATGTCAGGCGTCCGCCCACTTAATATTTTACAAATTAACCACTGACTCCCCGGGTTTATTGTTACCGAGTTCTTGTTCGTGGACTAGGCCTATCATGTTCTCCTCCTTATTTATTGTGTATCGACCTCAGTCAAAGAACGATCTAGATACTAGGCCTAGACCCTGGCCACATTAATTATCTCTCCTCCAAACAGAATCCAGCTTGATTTTGTCTTTAGGTTACTAGGCCTAGGCCTAGCCATTTTCAGCTAAACCTAAACTAGGCCTAGTCCTACTAGCCTAGGCTTAGGCTATTATGCAATATGACAGGTGAGGCATTCATTTCCTCCTAGGCCTAGGCGCAGGTCTGTGTGTTGCTGGCACCAATTATTTTCCCCTTACACTACAGAGTAGTTTCATATTATATAAGCCTATGCCTATAGGCCTAGGGCCCTAGTATTATTCCAAAGGGAGGCCTAGAGTAGGCCTACGTCTGTCCTCACTGCATAGGCCTATCCCGGGTTCTTCCCACTTGTCAGCGATCAAACGAAAATATCACCTGACAAACATAGGCCTAGTTTATAGGGCCTCGGCTAATTACGACATTACGTAACCACATAAAATAATGCGATGGTGGGCACAGCGCACAGCTGGGGCTAGGCTAGGCCTATTCGTTTGGCCGAACAGGGTTGGCCTGTACCTTTCAAATAGTGGCATGGGGTAACCTCCCCCAAAACCTTGAATTATAAAGGTAATTGAAATACTTACCAAAGTAGACGAAGCACTTTTCGCAAGTAACCCCGGCAGATTTATAAGCGCACTCATTGTTAAAGTTTCCAAAGGGAACAGACAAATTTGGCACTCAACCAGGGAGACAGGCAGGCATAGAACAGTTAGCACCATGTGTACCAACATAACATAATCCAACGTACCTGCCACTAAAATCAGTATGACCAGCCAGCGCGATGAAACACAGATGAAAAATAAGTAATAACTTTATTGTTTTTGACCACAATGGTCAAAATGATTTTAAAAAAATCATAATCATCATTATTTTGTACCTCTCTCTCTTTCTCCACGTCGTAACTCTTGTAAAATGAAGGGGGTACTCTCCTACCCAAAGAGTCTTTGGGGCGGTATTTTCAAAATGGTAATGTAGAGAGTCAAGTTTGTAATCTTTGGTGTAGACAACCAAAAGGCTAGTTTGTGGAGAGCAACCTTCTTCTGGCACATAGCCGTGCGTCAAATTAATAAGATTTATTAAAGGATGGTCCACACAGATTTTTTAAGCATAAGATTTATGGTTTAACGCTAAGGTGACCATATTTACAAATCAAAATTCCGGGACAAACACAACTTTCGGCGACAATAATGGGGGGTGTGGGGGGGATGCCCCCACAACAGCGCCGCAGGCAATTTTTCGAAAAAGTGTGTTTTTTATGTGGTTTTAAGCGTTTTAGAATGAGTTCTGGGCTTCAGACTAACAACTAAATAGTGGGATAGTTTCACTAGATTGTGTATTAAAACAATGTATTTATTAATTGTTTACAACATAAATGTTAAAATTACGAAATGAATATTTATGAAACATAGCCTGAAGAAGTTTAATGCATTTGCCTATATTAAATTGATTATTAATTACATTTGGTAAACGTTTGTATAACCAACTAGTTTTAATTAATTGGGTCAATTAAAATTAGGCGTGATTGACACAGATACAAGTTCCTCTTTCCCCGCACATGTATTATTGAAATAACACGTCAGCTTGCTGCTTGCAGCGGACGAGGCATTGAGTGATTTTTAATGTTTTATGCTCTTTAATGTCTGATCGTCCCCCGTGCGCGATTGAAAATGTGGATTGACACCGACTGCAATGAACGTTGGAATCGTCATTTGCCCGCAATTGCTTTAAGCATGGGAAGTCCTTTTGTAACTCACTGTTAAATTTACACTTCCGTTTTGGTGGCGGCCTTGTCGCAGCACAAACACACACACAGTATAGCCCATATCACACTACAATTGGAATCGTAGACTGGAGTCGCCAATTGCAATCGCAATCTACAATTATCCAATCACACTTGACCAGCTGTAAATCCTAAAATCGTTCAACTAGGAAATAAATTCAATAATAATAACTAATAAGACAAGCCTTAATCACAAACAAATATATAATTAAACTTATTGGCTCTTTGTTTCCATTAAAGTAGTTGTTGCTTGAGGTTATGTTGTGACAGTGCTCAATTCGTATTTAACCGTTCTCCTTCCTGATTGGTTCACGTGACTCGGATCTACGATTCCCAATCTTATTTTAGAGCTCGGTCTATAAAAAGATTGCAACCGTAGACTGGCTGAACTGAGCATGCGCCGCCAATCGTAAGCTCGAATCTACGATTGCAATTGTCAGTTCGGAACCTAATGTGATATGGCCTTATCAAAGTTCATCGGCGACTAATGACACGCCAAATACAACAAGTCAGAACCTGTGGGAGGCGGCGAGTCAAAGCCTAGGCGGTAGGGAGACGGTAGGGGGCAGGGGTAGGGTAGGCCGGTCAGCTGATATGGTACCGGCACAGATAACTAATTAACTTGCAAGTTAATTAGTTATCTGTGGTACCGGTAAGCTACGTGTACAGCTGCCATCACAAGTAACTCAATATATCACGCATTTTGTTCTAATACTTGCCGCATCGAAAATTTCCGGGACATTAGAAACGTGTATCGCAATTCCGGGACATTTAAGTGCTTTTCAAAAAGTTTTCGGGACGCCGGGACAGAGTGTAAAAAACGGGACTGTCCCGGGAAATCCGGGACGTATGGTCACCTTATTTAACGCGTAGTCGTAAAGTTGGATCATAGGAAACACGTACTGGCGTTCACACAAAGTTTTAGTTTTAAGACGTTGTTTTTAGTTTTAAGACGTTGTTTTTAGTTTTAAGACGTTGTTTTCATTGTTGAAACCTTATGCATTATGTCTTAAAAATCTGTGTGGACCAGCCCTAAAATAGCAAGACAATTTAAATATATTTGTTTACTTAGCAAGTTAGCTTCCTTTGGTCCCAGAGGAAAATTGGAATTGTCATGAGTTTCTATACATTGCTGTACATAATAATGTAATATAGTTGCCCCAACGAAAGTATTCTGATGCTTACGACACAGCCTAATCCAAGGTGACAAATTAACTTTCTACTTCGCTATTTCCTACCATCTAATCTAATCAGGTCCATTGGGGATAATTTAAGACCTACCACTGGCTATATGTAACAGTGGGTGTGGCCAAACCGCATGTGCACTCGACTAAGCCGAACCGTGCATTTACGAATGTGTGAAAAAACGCCAGGTATCTGCTGATTTTCTTTCAATTGGCGAGGTTGAAAAGGGCCAGTAGACAATGACCTTCAGAACTAATATTATTTATTATAAATACAATGAGTACCGGTACTATTAAGTAAAGCTTCAAAAAGTAAAAATTTAAACATTTGGAAGGTAGTAAGTGGAGTAAGAACAACTGAACAAAGTCTATGGTAAATATGATATATACATATAAAAGCAATTTAATTAAATTACTATTCATTATTTCCTCTCTACCACAGCTTTTTTGACGCCAAAACGTATTTTAGGCGTCTAGGATGAAGGCGCCTTGGTTCCAATTGGTTGCAGAGTGTGGTATACACGTCGAATTTACCTCAAGGCGGCGGCGACCCAACTCGCTTGGGCAAGCGCGTTGTAGGTTAGAAATTCACTTTGATTTAAGTGATATACACATCAAAGCGGCTCCGCGATGCACAGCCTGTGTTGTGATTGGCTGAATTCGCAGCCAGTGTAGATAAGGATGCTTCAGATTGACGTGATATACGGAGCAGATTCCTCACCCGGCTACCGATTGAAAGCAAGGCGCCTTCATCCCAAGCGCGTTAGAATTGCGTGGTATACGTAGTCATGGTAATCATTGTGAATTCTCCCCTACTAAGATTAAAGAGATTAAAACAAGATTAAAATTGTGTACGTTTTTGTAACTAAAGATCATTTTGCAACAGCTGTAGGTCTACCCATGATCAATACTCAACAAGGACAACTTAAACACAACTCTTAGCAAAACACACCCTGTATGTTTACATCAATTTTATTATAACACTTAACAGTGAACATAACTAAACTCTAAATCACACAAAACATCACAATATGATTACCAAAAAAATGTCATCATTATAACGAAGAAACTAAACACTAAACACCATTACGCTTATCAATAAGTCCAAATTATTATGAACTCATGTACGTAAGTATAAAACAGATGCCCATAGGTTGGAATTGTATTAGTGTCTGAAATAATGTATACTTATAACATCTTATTCACATAAATAACAAAAGTACCGGTAGAGCATTCTCAGATGGACACGAATATGAAAATGTACCGATATCCATACGTTGGAAATGTAGGGATGACTAATTCTCGACATCTTTGCCCAAAATAAATATCTAAGAGCATCTTAAACACGTTCGATTATGTTCACAAGCTGCGTTTGAATAAAGTAGAGCACAAGTTTGTGACCATTTTCCTCTTAGTATGAACGGATGGCCGGTGGTATCGTGGCTATCTCATCTGGGCAGAGAGTTTTGTCATTCACTGGTCGGTAAGTAATTTCCACCTGGAGAAATAAGAAAAGAGTGAAGCCATAAATACATGTGCGTATTATTGTTAAGCGGCTGTTACACGGAGAAGTTGGAAAAGTGGAAAGAGAAAAGTAAAGAGAAAAGTTACTCTTTTACTTGTAGAGATAGCTTCTAGCTTATGGGACTTTTCGCGTTGCTGTCACACTAGGAAGTGAAAAGAGAGAAAAGTGAAGAGTTCTCCAAAAAGTTGAAAACTGCTCGAAAAGTAAAGAGTGAAAAGAAAAACGACCTTGAAGAGTTGAAGCTGATTGGTCGATTGACACGGCTATTGAGTACGACTCGGGAGAGTTGGGACGTCCAGACATTGCTATTCTAACCTACGAACCTTGTCACTTTGACAGCTTGTAGCCTTGTAGTTAAAACCGCATATGCCGATGGATTCGTCGGAGGAATAGGCTGCAATTGCTGTAAATATTAATGTAATTATCGCCATTGTAAGAAGACGGCGACAAAGAAGAAGAAACAGTGATTTGTTTACATGCATCGACGATCCAGTTTCGTAGAAACTGACTACAGTCTTCTAGTTGCCACGATTTGCCGCAAGAGCGCATTGTAGTTTTGTAGAAATACCGATAGGTTACGCTACACGCGCGCTCTTCTCTTTCAACTTGTGTAATCCCGTGTGACGGCTAGAAAAAGAACTTTTCTCTTTACTTTTTCTTTTCACTTTTTTAACTTCTCCGTGTAACAGCCGCTTTAGAGTTCAGTAAAATAAACAATGGGTAATGTTAATGATTTCTAACAATTAGTAATTATTACTAAATTAATGTTGTTCTACGATATGGATAATACAATATCGATATCACAAGAACATTGAGGTTGTTTAATAGTGAAGATTTAAATGCAAGAGTAGTATTTTAAACAAAAATGAAGGTAGGTAAATTTTCTTTGTTGCTAGGCAGAAAGGTAGAATATTGATTAGGGCCTATGGATTGTTATCCAATTTCTCAATTTTACTCAAACTCAAACCACTTCCCTGTTAAGGCTGGTCCACACAGATTTTTAAGACATACGATTTAAGGTTTAACGCGTAGTCGTAAAGTTGGATCATAGGAAACACGTACTGGCGTTCACACAAAGTTTTAGTTTTAAGACGTTGTTTTCATTGTTGTTTTTAAAACAACGTCTTAAAACCTTATGCATTATGTCTTAAAAATCTGTGTGGACCAGCCTTTACCACTGTGCAGCTGCCAACTTTCTTTGCTTGTCACTGTTATCACCCACTATTTAATTTATTTATTAAATATTTCTATTTGTAAATATAATATGAATAGAGGTTATATCCTTTTTGAAAGTTGATTTCACTAAACAAAAAACCCCAAAAATAAAATTCAAATAAAAAAAAAACACTTTTCTCATGTGGGGGTATTTACGTTTAAAAGTCGACGTTTAGGATTTTAAATGCTTTTTCCCATCCCTATTGTTTAACGATGCACGGCATTGTTAAAACTGCGCCGATAAAGATAGGCCTACTTACGCATCCCGTAGCTTCGTCCACCCAAGTGAGGGTATGTTTCCGCCAATGATCCTTCTCGGGCACGCGCTTTTGTCCGGCAAGGGGACACGCATAGTCAAACTCATCGACGCGACACTGGAAAAAGATACCACGACCACCATAGATGATACATCAAGCAAATCCCAATTATCTGACTACAGTTATAATATTAAACATTTAAAAGCGTAACTTTTACGAGTAATATATCAATGCTAATTTCATGGTTTCTTCTACGGCTACGCTAAGAAAGAACCCCTACCTTGAAGTCGTCTCTAGCGTGCGCCCCGCGGGATTCCTTACGGTTCTCTGCGGCAACCATGCACTGAACGGCGTTTAACAGGAGGTTCTGAAGCTCCAGAGACTCAATTAGGTCAGTATTCCACACTAGAGTTCTGTCAGTAGTCTGTCAACAAACATAAACAGCCCTCCAATTACTAAGCCCATTAACCTCTGAATGATACATTTCTCCTGATGGGAAAAGAGATGGGAAGAAAGAACGTTAAGAACTGCTTATAATGATGTTTATTATATATAATTTTAAGGTGATTTAATGTACTATTTTCCCGGCCTATATCTGCCATTTTGAATTATAGGCTACAGTAAATGGTTTTATCATGGAATTGCCCACACACCAGTTTGCTAAAACTTAAGTGGACATCGCCGTTTGTTTTTTACAAACCGTACTAGTTGAATAAGATGCTGAACAGAGCATGTGAATACAATCACCTGAAACTGCAAAAGAAATGAACTGGTACAGAGACCAGAAGACAACATAATTGTATTGCAGTTATCTGCACTGTTATCGATAAAGCTATAACGATATTGCCGTTTTGTCAAGTAAAGTACATTGTAGGCTACATAGACCTAAAGCAAGTATAGTGTATACTTGGAGAGGCCAAAATAGCTATTTATTAAAATGGAAGTATGCTGGAGATACACATACATGTGTTGTACAATGAATTAAATTTATGATAAGTTCTTTCTTTACAGGTTGTACAAAGGTAATTATGGTTCTTAGCTGATGAGTAACTATTATTGTTAACCCATTTTGAGAAGTAAAGACAAAAAGTGTTTTCTATCTAGCCTACATTTTGTTAAAAAACAAAAGAAAAACAAGAAACAATGACAGTAATAGACAATGATACCTTGAGATCTTCTAGAGACTTGTAGACCATCTGAATCTTCTCGACACCGTCTTTTAAAAGATCCCCCAGTCGGAAGACGCCGGCATGGAGCTGCATTGTCCGCTGCATGTTGCCTCGTAGCTGCGCTGTGGACGTACCCCCCGCGGCATAGCGAACCCAGTTCAGGTTGGCAATGGACGTCTCGCCAGTTTTCTGACACCAAACAATGTGATTTCTTAAACGGTAAAAAGTAGGAATGCGGCCAATTTGAAATCGATAGTTATATATATATCCAGCAATATTCGGTTTCCCACTACCCAACATAAATATCGCCATACTAGATGTCCCCCATGAACTGACTGTGGTAGGATTGGACAAGACAAAGGCAGCATACACAGGGGAGGAAATTAGAAGATTGGCGACAATGCATATCCATAAATACTACCCAGAGAACGAGTGGCTACATGTCTATACAGATGGTTCAGCAACACCAGGGGAAGGTCAGGCAGGTGCTGGAATATATTGCAGAGAGTTCGAAGAGTCCCATCCTGCTGGAGAGAATGGTAGTAATTATGATGGCGAGCTGACGGCTATAGGTAAAGCCCTACACAAAGTAAAAGACTGTAGCTACGATAGGATTGTCATACTAACGGACTCAAAAGCAGCTATACAAGCCATAGCCAGCAAGAAAGAAGTGGACTCTGAGGTAAAACATTGTAAACTACAGATTCTAAGACTACAAAATAAAAACAAACTGATAACTCTACAATGGATACCATCACACTGCAGCATATACGGAAACGATAAGGCCGACTATCTGGCCAAACGAGGAGCCAGAATGCCGCAACTGCCAAAACCTTTAACCCTCGAGTCTATGAAAGCACATGTAAATGCTGCAGCCACTAAGAAGATCAGGCAGGACTGGGTAGAGAAAGGTAGAAACAAGCCATGGCAGGAATATACCATGAGTTCAAAAAGGCCCACCAACCATCTTCCACGGCAAATTGAAACGGCCCAGTTCAGGCTTAAAACGCAGCACGATCTTCTAGGGAAGCATCTCCACCGAATAGGGGTGTTTGAGACGAGTACCTGCAAGCTGTGTGGAAATGGGGAGCAGGATAGGAGCCACCTGTTTGTATGTCCAAAACTGGCAGGTGAACGTGACGCAATGCCGAGCGGCATGAAGAGGGTGGAGAAAGAAGCGTGTCTCTACTGGTTGACCAGATCCAGCATGATGGCATGATAGCCAAATGTGGGCATTTGAGAAGAAGAAGAAGAAGAAGATATTCGGTTTAGAACATTGATAAAAATGACATTTGGGAAAAAGTTTGTAAATATTCTGCGAACCTATTGTTTTAGAATCTAATAGATAACCTACTTTCATTTTAGAGTAAGTTCAAAAGTAAAAAGTCTTGCAAAACCATTTTTTCTATTTGATATTCTTCTTCAAAGTTGCATAAGAAAATTAAATCTAATAATTAAATTTCAAATTTCAATTAAAAACTAAACTGTTAAACACATTCAATTAAATATATTCAATCAAACAAGAGAAGAGAAATGACATTATTGGTTCAATATAGTAGCCATCAAGGCCAGAGCATAGGTCGTGGGTACGTCTGTCGTCTGACTGCCGCACCGCAAACAATATAACCGAAACTACGAGTCAACATCACTCACCTGCATCAGACACGGGAGTTTTTCGCCGGGCTTGAAACACTTTGCGATGGACTTGGCAACGCTGCGGCCAAACACGACGGCCTCTAGGAGAGAGTTGGCTCCGAGTCTGTTGGCGCCGTGTACTGAGACGCAGGCACACTCGCCGGCAGCGTAGAGCCCCGGTACTACGGTGTCCGCCTTGCCCTTCACCGTGATCACCTGACAAACAAACGTACACGCATTTACTGTCCAACGGATGTGTACGTGATACATATATAGGTTAAGTCAGTTTTCTACTACTTTTTTTTTTTCCTGTGCAGAGTTGGCCTCTTCAGCCATTCTTCTTTCTTGCTATCCAATATAAGGGTGCCTCCTTCTCTGTCCTGCTCATTGAGTTGGGCAGGGAGTCAATGTCCTTCTACTACTTATACTTATATATAAAATAAATACCTAGGCGTTACCCTTGACAAAAAAGTGACCGGTAAGCTCCACTTTGAAAAGGCAGCAGAAAAGGGTGAAAAACGATTACGTCTAATGCAGAGGGCCTGTGGTGTTTCCTGGGGTGCCAAATTAGATACCCTAACGCTGACATACACTACTTACGTAAGACCAGCTATCGAATATGGCACCGAAATTTTCCCTGCAGCCGCCGCCTCCCAGGCCCGTCTCATCGACAGAGTCCAAAATCAAGCCCTCCGACTCATCACCGGTGCAGTGAAAACCACCCCTATAGACGCCATGGAATGGTACAGCCAAATCGAGCCAATGCGGCTGCGTAGAGAACAGCGGGCTATCCAGCTGCATGAAAAATTGGCACGCCTCGACCCTGACAAATGGCTCAACTACCCAACCTCAAGAGTAATGGCTCACACCAACTTCGCTGAAGCGGTCACTAAGCTGAAAGAAAAAGTCTGCCCCGAGCTCCTGGTCGCGGTACGCCAACCTTTTGACGTCCCACTGCCGGCCTCCCTTCCAGATAGATCCAATCAGCTTATACCAGGAATAAAAATAGATGGCATTGAGAAAAAGGAAGGTCTCGACAAGAAAGAGCTGAAAGCGCTAACTGAGGTACACTTGAAAAAGTATTTTCCTCTGAAAGAGTGGGTGCACATTTTCACGGATGGCTCCTACGACTCAGCCACACATAGAACCGGCTATAGCATCTACTGCACTTTCTTCGAGGAAGCCACTCCGATGGGCGTCGGCACAACATACTTCGATGCGGAGGTTGCAGCCATCGCCAGAGAGGCTCAAAAAATTGCAGAGGTGCCAGCCTTCCCACTCAACAAGACAAAATTTGTTATCCTTAGCGACAGCGCTTCAGCAATCCAATTTGTCTCTCAAGCAGTGAACCTCCACCCCCAATCGCTGCTCTTCAAAAACTCCCTTGCCAGTCTCCGTCAGCAGAATAAAGAACTAGAAATTCAATGGATCCCTAGCCACTGCCAGATCCTGGGCAACGAAAAAGCTGATTTCTTGGCCAAAAAAGCTACGAAAGCTGCTCCTCCACAAGCTGCGGCTACGTCCTTCAGAGGTGCTAAAATCAAGATCAAGACAGCCATCAAAAAGGCGTACAAAAGCACATATGAAGAGGCCTTACGAGCCAAAAGCTGGTGGGCAGAGATCAACAGAGGACCTGATAAAAATTGGTCCAGAAAGACGGCCACCGCCCAGTTCCGGCTGGCAACAGGCCATGACGTCCTGCAGCATCACCTGAGCCGCTTTAACATCAGCAAAGAACCGGCAACGTGTAAATTGTGCAGCTCCGATGTACAAGACAGGGCACATCTTTTTAGATGTGCTGCCCTCAAGGTTTTTATCGACTCCCTGCCCAATGATATGAGCAGGCCAGAAAAGGAAGCAGTTTTATATTGGATAGTAAGACAAAAGAATGGCTGAAAAAGCCATCTTGGCACAAGAAAAAAAAAAAAAAAAAAAAAAAAAATATATACTTCTTATAAAATAAACCAAACATAACCGTCGGGTGACATTTGTGGACATGTCCTGTTTTATGAGCATAGAACATGTCCTCCAGAAAGTTTACAAAACTAGTGATATGTCCGGAATAAATGAATACATTTGTATTTATAGTCAACGGACTCAGATACAAGAACTGATTTTTAATGGGGGACATTTATAGAATTTATAATGTGCTTCGTTGGTACGATGGCTCCAAAGTCACCAGTACCAGTAGATTTACATTACATACAAGTCAAGTTCCAAAGCTAAACAACACTAGCCCGAACAGGAAATCTAACCCTTGCATTGGAAGCAGGAATAAACCCACTAGACCAACGAGTGACCAGACCAAAGTCTGGTGATGTTTACCTGTCCCTCCCAGTTGGTGGGTATCCCCCCCATGGTGTAGTGGACGGTGGGGATGACAGGAACCGGTTCCTTGTGCACGTCCACCCCCGTGAAGATCTTGGCAGTCTCCGCTATGCCGGGCAACCGAGTGTCGATCTTCTCGCGGGGTAGATGGTGCAGCTGAAGGTAGATGTGGTCCTTTAGCTCTCCCACTCCCCTGTACGACAAAAGTCTGTCTCATTCTACCGCCATATTAACTAGCTTGGCGTTATTGATAACCAGAATCGCAAGTTAACAGAAACTAATCCACAAACTGTTTTCTTTCGTATCTGTCCATTTGAAGTTTTTATTTCAGTACAAATATGGGAAGGCATAGCCAACAGAGTTAGCTGCCTCCTCGAGGTGTTTTGGTGACTTCTAGCAGGCAGTGCTCAGTGGCCGGAATACTCGCAGTGCTGCAGTGTCATGTGCTTCCCCATAGGATCATCATAATCTAGATTGTATTAGTAGGCTAGTTAAGTAATAGTAGATTATAAATTTAAAAGGGGAGTAGTGAATATATGGTAGGTGAAAGGGTTTAGGAACTACAGTAGTTAAGGGAATAATCTAAAATTGTCTCGTTTGATCGAAACGGCAAACATAATACATTTTGAATCCTTCTTGTTAGAATATCTTTAGATCCTAATAATATCTAGGCCTACCCCCACATCAAAACCTTAAATTCTCCCGCAGTTCAATCTACTTGTGTGGATTGCATACCTGCCGGCCATAATCTCCTGGGTCATTGCCCGCGATACGACGTCGCGTGAAGCAAGTTCCAGAGCGTTGGGTGCGTACTTCTCCATGAACCTCTCCCCCGCGCTGTTGATGAGGAAGCCTCCCTCCCCGCGACACCCCTCCGTCATCAGGCAGCCCACGCCGTAGATACCTGACACAAGGTAACCGATCACACTTTATACACGAAATCTTTCAAACTAACCAAACTGCGTAGTTAGGAGAAGCACGTTACAAACTAAAAAAAAAAAAAAAATGCAAACAAATTCCTGTACACAACATAAAAGTACCTAAAGCAAAATGCTTTTTACTCAATTGCTGACTTTCAAAGGGGGGGGGGGGGGGGGGGGGGAGTCAATTAAACACTAGTGGGAGATAGCAAGGTAGATCAGGTAGGCCTACACTAGAAAAAATTTATAATGTCTATGTATGTATGTATGTATGTATGTATGTATGTATGTATGTATGTTTAAACTATAACTATCTGTATATGCATATGCTATTTATTTATTACAGCTAATATAAGATATGAGAATGTAAATGGTAATATATGTTAGTCTGTAAGGATACAACTTAAGTTTAGATTTAGGAAATTGACATGTAATAATATACCCCATACACACACGGTGCAAGGGGTCCAACATTACGAAAATAAATACAATACAATACAACTTAAAAAATCTAATGCAAAATAATTCCACATACATATTAACTTAAATTTAAAAAAATTAGTGGCAGGGTGGTCAACTAAACAACATTACCTGGAAAATGCAAAAGTAAGTAGACAGACAACCCCCTCCCCCCATCCCACCCCCCATCCCACACTCCTACCACTGCCTGCTCTAAAATAATATGGTGTGATGTTTATTTTATTTATTTATTTATTTATTCATTTATTTATTTATTTATTTATTTATTTATTTATTTGCACTAGCAACACCGAAAGACAACAATGGAACAAATGAATTGAACTGATGGACAAACCATCAGCTGTCAAAATCATAAAATTGCAACCATAGAAATAAAAACAAGTGTAGCTATAGTAACTGCTCATCATTTTAAACTTTTAATGATATGATGATGCCCTGAAGAATGAAGTGCCCTAGGGCACTAGCAACACCAAAAGACAACAATGAAACAAATTAATTGAATCGATGGACAAACAAGAAGCTGTCAAAAAATAATTTCGTCTGATTTTGGAAAACAAAACAAAAAACAAACAAATACACATACGAAACTTTCACTTAGTCGTTGTCTATCATTAAAAGTTTAAAATGATGAGCAGTTACTATAGCTACACTTGTTTTTATTTCTATGGTTGCAATTTTATGATTTTGACAGCTGATGGTTTGTCCATCAGTTCAATTCATTTGTTCCATTGTTGTCTTTCGGTGTTGCTAGTGCCCTAAAGAAGTTGAAAAATCCTTGTAACATTGTAAAGTAGATTTGCATTTCAATGATAAATTGTATCATTTTGAATCTTCCTCATAGCCTTTTAATTAACTGGGTAATGGTAATATTATTTTATTAGCAACAATCGAGGTATATAATTATGTAGTCGCTTTTATAGAAACAATAGCCATGTTTACATGGAGGATTCAATACGGTATTGAGTACGATCCGGCTGTTCAATCCTCCATGTAAACACTTTAAACTCGGATTGGATCGGTTGAATCCAATCCCCTAAAAGCTGGGATCGTATTGAGAGATTGTATTGAATCCTCTGCATGTAAACGACTTTCTAGTATCGTATCGAATTCACCAAGGTTGTTGTTGTTGTAGGTGTGTGTAGTGACAGGTGACGGCGATCAGCCCGCGGTTTAAAGCGTCATACCGTGAACACAGACGTCGGACTGTGCGTGTTTACTTAAAATTACGAGCTGTAATGTCTAAACGAAACGTGTGGTCGTGTGAAGAGGTAAGATGACAAAAAACAAAACAAAAGTGACGTTATGGTACAACCGCCTGCGTTACACCAACTAATGCATCCACTTTCTGATAGCCAGATTAAAGATGGCAGTGGATAAGAAGTTCATGAAAACACCGCTAGATTGCAATCGCTTGGTATTGAAAACGAACTGAGTGCGTGATAAATTCGGGTCATGTAAACGCATCGATCTGAATCCAATCCAATCACAATCCAATACTCAATACGCCATGTAAACATAGCTATTAATAGCAAAATAAAATACACAAACACACAGTATGCAAATACTGAATACAGCTAGGCCTATGCTAGACTTTAAGTAGAATTGACAGCTCATGTTTCGATCTATTCAATTATTAAAGCTGTGCTAATGTGCCTATAATTACCTGTAGGATGGAACTGAATAAACTCCATGTCTTGCAGTGGCATACACGCCCGCGATACCATGGCGTTCCCATCCCCAGTGACAGTGTGAGCTCCGGTGCACGAAAAGAAGGTCCGAGCAAAACCTCCCGTTGCCAACACCTGCAGGAGTGCGTAATATAAACACTTACGGCCCAATTCCCGCTCCAGACTGGACATGACCTGCTTGCCAAGCACTACATAGGTTTGGGGTTTTCGAATCCAGCATATGTAGGATGTGTGGGGTCGGAGAACAAGACAGGAGGCATCTCTTTGAATGTACATATCTAAAGGATGAAAGGGACAAAATGCCGGATGGCATGGATCGAAGGGAACAGGAGTCCTATCTCTACTGGCTGACCAGAAAATACATGATGACATGAGATGTCAATTGTGGGTATAAGAAAAGAAGAAGACATGCCACTAAAAAGAGACTGCATGCATTTTGTTGCCACCAGAATGAATAATGTAATTTTAGTGGCACATTATCAAATAACTCAATCCATAGTAAGACAACACAAAGAACGCTAAAAATTCTTTACGAGATCTTTGTTTTACATTGTGAAAATTTTGAAGCACTCTAAAGCAATTTTACTAGACAGAAATCGGGGATTCTCTAGGGTAGGTGGACATACAGGGTAGGTGGACATACAGGGTAGGTGGACATACAGGGTAGGTGGACACACAGGGTAGGTGGACATACAGGGTAGGTGGACACACAGGGTAGGTGGACATACAGGGTAGGTGGACACACAGGTAGGTGGACATACAGGGTAGGTGGACACACAGGGTAGGTGGACACACAGGGTAGGTGGACATACAGGGTAGGTGGACACACAGGGTAGGTGGACATACAGGGTAGGTGGACACACAGGGTAGGTGGACACACAGGGTAGGTGGACATACAGGGTAGGTGGACACACAGGGTAGGTGGACATACAGGGTAGGTGGACACACAGGGTAGGTGGACACACAGGGTAGGTGGACATACAGGGTAGGTGGACATACAGGGTAGGTGGACACACAGGGTAGGTGGACATACAGGGTAGGTGGACACACAGGGTAGGTGGACATACAGGGTAGGTGGACATACCGGGTAGGTGGACATACAGGGTAGGTGGACACACAGGGTAGGTGGACACACAGGGTAGGTGGACATACAGGGTAGGTGGACATACAGGGTAGGTGGACATACAGGGTAGGTGGACACACAGGGTAGGTGGACACACAGGGTAGGTGGACATACAGGGTAGGTGGACATACAGGGTAGGTGGACACACAGGGTAGGTGGACATACAGGGTAGGTGGACACACAGGGTAGGTGGACACACAGGGTAGGTGGACATACAGGGTAGGTGGACACACAGGGTAGGTGGACATACAGGGTAGGTGGACACACAGGGTAGGTGAACACACAGGGTAGGTGGACATACAGGGTAGGTGGACACACAGGGTAGGTGGACATACAGGGTAGGTGGACATACAGGGTAGGTGGACACACAGGGTAGGTGGACACACAGGGTAGGTGGACATACAGGGTAGGTGGACATACAGGGTAGGTGGACACACAGAGTAGGTGGACATACAGGGTAGGTGGACACACAGGGTAGGTGGACACACAGGGTAGGTGGATACACAGGGTAGGTGGACACACAGGGTAGGTGGACATACAGGGTAGGTGGACATACAGGGTAGGTGGACATACAGGGTAGGTGGACATACAGGGTAGGTGGACACACAGGGTAGGTGGACATACAGGGTAGGTGGACACACAGGGTAGGTGGACATACAGGGTAGGTGGACACACAGGGTAGGTGGACACACAGGGTAGGTGGACATACATGGTAGGTGGACACACAGGGTAGGTGGACACACAGGGTAGGTGGACATACAGGGTAGGTGGACACACAGGGTAGGTGGACACACAGGGTAGGTGGACATACAGGGTAGGTGGACATACAGGGTAGGTGGACATACAGGGTAGGTGGACACACAGGGTAGGTGGACACACAGGGTAGGTGGACATACAGGGTAGGTGGACACACAGGGTAGGTGGACACACAGGGTAGGTGGACATACAGGGTAGGTGGACATACAGGGTAGGTGGACATACAGGGTAGGTGGACACACAGGGTAGGTGGACATACAGGGTAGGTGGACATACAGGGTAGGTGGACATATAGGGTAGGTGGACACACAGGGTAGGTGGACACACAGGGTAGGTTGGTTACAGGGTAGGTGGACATACAGGGTAGGTGGACATACAGGGTAGGTGGACACACAGGGTAGGTGGACATATAGGGTAGGTGGACACACAGGGTAGGTGGACATACAGGGTAGGTGGACACACAGGGTAGGTGGACACACAGGGTAGGTGGACACACAGGGTAGGTGGACATACAGGGTAGGTGGACACACAGGGTAGGTGGACATACAGGGTAGGTGGACATACAGGGTAGGTGGACACACAGGGTAGGTGGACATACAGGGTAGGTGGACATACAGGGTAGGTGGACATACAGGGTAGGTGGACATACAGGGTAGGTGGACATACAGGGTAGGTGGACATACAGGGTAGGTGGACATACAGGGTAGGTGGACACACAGGGTAGGTGGACATACAGGGTAGGTGGACATACAGGGTAGGTGGACACACAGGGTAGGTGGACATATAGGGTAGGTGGACACACAGGGTAGGTGGACATACAGGGTAGGTGGACATACAGGGTAGGTGGACACACAGGGTAGGTGGACATACAGGGTAGGTGGACATACAGGGTAGGTGGACATAAAGCATACCGTGTTCATTGCTCGGAAACGATGGAGTGATCCGTCTTCCATGTCAAGTGCGATGACTCCGCGACATTCTCCGTTTTCCATCAGTAAGTCCAGCGCAAAGTATTCTATGAAGAAGTTGCAGTCGTATTTCAAGGACTGGCCGTAGAGCGTATGCAGCATGCTGTGGCCTGTGCGGTCTGCTACGGCACAGGTCCTGACAGTCAAAGATTAATATCATGGATGTAACACTGGATGACACAAATGGTGATAACTAGCTATAGGGCTAAGCTATAACATGTAAATTCAAAATTGTAAACAATTGCATAATTTTGAACAGTATTGATATTGATATTTATTAACATACAGTACCGGTACTAGCAATAACATACAAACATACCATCTACATAATTACCGTATATAACATATGAGGTGAATTCAAAATTTTAAACAATTGGGTAATTTTGGGCAGTACTGATATTGATATTTATTAACATTCTTTCATACACTCACGTGCACACAACTTCTTTCACGTATGATTATCCTCCATTCTAATGAAATATTTGCTTATAGTTATTTCACACCTGTTTGCTATATTTTCCCACGCCATCTGCTAGTGCTAAGCTAATTAATAATGGTTACCACGCTGAGAGGGTTTTTTAGGATCCAGGCACACTTTCAGGTCAAGTCAACTATTCTTTGTTGTCTCCTACAATTAATTAATTAATTATTTGGGCTTAACGTCTCATATTTTTGCAACGAGGCTAATCGAGACAAAATGGGTACCAAAGATGCCGTTGCCATTCTTTGATACGAGACGGCTGTCAGCTTCATTTCTAACCAGATACCTTGTAGCCGAGCCACCCTTTCCAAAGTTCAACGACTGTCCTCCGAACTTTCGTTGGTAAATCAATCCTCCCTCGGTGCGGCTGAATGGCATACCTGTGAAACGAGCATTTCTCGTAAGAAGACAATAGAAGTCAGCATTAATGTTATTTCAAGTTTTAAACGGTGGTCATAATGACATTTGCTGTATATCTATTTAAGTGCACATCCTCATTTTCATAAACTTTATCAAAGCAGGTCTCGCCCTAAGCGTCAATGTTTACATTGTAAAGAAACAATTTGTTCCGCACAATGTCTGCTACAGGAGACCGGAAATATACAATAGTGACGTCTATTGAAACCTTCCTACATCACATTGGGCACTTAGGGCAAAGCACCTGGTTTATTTATTAAATACAATACAATACTCCCAATGCCTCACCATAATTCTCCATCTCAATGACGGCAGACGGTGCCTCACGGCACATGTAGTGGATAGCGTCTTGATCTCCCAGCCAATCAGAACCCTTCACCGTATCATACCTGTGGGGGAAGCATGCACACACATTCTCTTACACGTGGTTTATTTGATTGAAATACGGCTTGACATTCCATTGCAATTTAACAATAATCAAATATAGGCCGAACTGCCAACTGACATGGGGTACATGGCACAAACACAAATAATTGAAGCTAATAGGTACAGTAGCTATGTTTATTGTAAGCTGACATGAAGAAGACTGACTTGTACAGATTACAGAATGACATCACTGACAACCTAGTGATGACATCACAGAGCAGCTGTTGCACAGGTTTCTGAGTGCAGCAAAGTAAACACTGCCGGCATTGCATGACTCATACATGACATTACACATCTATAACAAGGTCTAAAGGTATTGACCAAGAACCTTGGAACCTTATAGGCCACTCAAAATAGACTAGATGCAATCTGGTGGCAAACAAATACACTTCTATAAAGAGGAGATTACTCATCGTTGATTTGTTGAATTGAAACCATCAATGGCGCAGATAAGGGGTAGCTTAGCAGCGCTATCTATTGTTAGTTTGAGTCTCCAATAACCAGGGGATAAGTGCAAATTCAATAGGCCTAAATCAAACCTGCAAGCTGTGTGGGAATGGGGAGCAGGATAGGAGCCACCAGTTTATATGTTCAGAACTGGCAGGTGAACGTGATACAATGCCGAGCGGCATGAAGAGGGTGGAAAAAGAAGCGTGTCTCTACTAGTTGACCAGATCCAGCATGATGGCATAATAATAGACAAGAAAAAGTGGAAAGGGTTAGCCAAGATGTTTACCTAAAAAATATTAATACCTTGTCCGGATGATCCAATACATTTTTTTCAAAGTTTTAGGCATGAAACTTATAAAAATAAACTCTTCTTCATTGAAATCATTTAAATCATAAAATTTACTTAAAATAAAAACAAAATCACACAAACTGGTGTGACAAGAAACAAATAATAGGCTAAGAAAACATCTGAGATCTCAGATTTGTCTAGGCCTTTAGACTAAACAAAATTTATTCAATAGACTTTTAAGGAGGTCAATAAAATGACGTAAAGCACGCCCGACGATTAAAAATCTTCAAGGTATTTTCCCGCACGGAAAGTTTGAAACCTCAGCGAAATCCTGCATCGCTATCTACATCGGGGTGATGGAAGTGTACATACATGTTGAGTGTACATAGTGTACAAGTGTACGTACATGTGCCACATCCAGTTGTCGCAGCCCATGTTACCGAGAGCGGCGTTCACTCCGCCCTGAGCCGCCGCCGTGTGGGAACGAGTGTACATACATGTTGAGTGTACATAGTGTACAAGTGTACGTACATGTGCCACATCCAGTTGTCGCAGCCCATGTTACCGAGAGCGGCGTTCACTCCGCCCTGAGCCGCCGCCGTGTGGGAACGAGTGTACATACATGTTGAGTGTACATAGTGTACAAGTGTACGTACATGTGCCACATCCAGTTGTCGCAGCCCATGTTACCGAGAGCGGCGTTCACTCCGCCCTGAGCCGCCGCCGTGTGGGAACGAGTGTACATACATGTTGAGTGTACATAGTGTACAAGTGTACGTACATGTGCCACATCCAGTTGTCGCAGCCCATGTTACCGAGAGCCGCGTTCACTCCGCCCTGAGCCGCCGCAGTGTGGGAACGAGTGGGAAACATCTTGGAGACGACCGCGACGTTGAAACCCTCCGCAACGAGTCCAAACGCTGCCCGAAGTCCGGCCCCGCCCCCTCCCACAACCACCACGTCGAACGAGTGATCTACCACCGGGTACTTCGAGCTCAGCTGACAACAAACAGAACAAACTCACTTCACTCACACTACTACTAATAATAATATCTTTATTAAATGGAACATGTGGCATTTATACTCGAGATAAATACATTTGTTATAGAATGCGTTAATTAAAACTAAATTAAAACTAAAAGTGCATGTACTCTTGGATTGTATATGGGCACATCTGGACCAGGTAGATTTTTAGATGAAACTTTAGGCAGCACCTGGTCATGTTCTTGAGATGGCTCGGGAGCTTGTTGTACAGTATGATGCTTGAATATGCAGGATTTCTGTTCACTAAGGCTAGGTTGTGTGTATTACTAAATTAGTAACTCTTAAAACTTTGAAAATTACTTACGCTATCACAGTTTTTTGCATCGGCCCGAACTTGCGCTGTGGTGTGACTCAAATTTCGGTAGCCAACGGATTTTCGTATGAATGACATCTAGAATACATGTACACAACAAATGTTAACGAACTAGATGTAAGACTCCTTATCCATATCTTAAGACACAAACAAGAAAAATATGTACATTTTAAAATATTTAGGTGCCTAAAAACAAGGAACGCCAGATGATTGATTATTAATCGACGTACTGGCAAAAAGTCTAGAAATGGGCTCAAGAGATAAATTGTTGGCCTAGTTTAATTGTACCACATAGTAAAATATTACTTACCCATTGGGTTCTAATAAGATGTTTACTGACCAATGATTGTATATTTATCATTCTTATCAGTTCAAACTCGTCAAAATTAATATCAGCTGTTATTTTCCTTCAACAGGAAAATTGCCATTCACTTCAAAATTCTAAAACAAATGAATGTGATTCTTTTCTTCATGTCACAGCTTCTTAGATTTATAAGACAGAAAATCAAATCAGAGATATTATTTTAAAACAAATGCACACAACTATTCTCTTCAAATCACAGCTTCTTAGATTAATGCGACAGAAAACCAACCAGACGCGATGCAACGCGACCTACGTTAAAAGATTTTCAACTCTCATCGTGGGACAAATTAATTCCTCGTTGTAATTGGTCAAATACCGTTTTTGTCACGTAACGTTCATGAAAACCCGTTTTCAATTCACGAAATAATAGCAAGATTTGCTACTGGTAGTACATAAAAAGTAGAAGCTAACTGGAAAGAAATTGAAATTTGATTTTTCAACAGTCCCAATACCTGGAACACATTCTTAAGACATAACGTGTTTCATGATTTGATCAAAACCTTACACATAAGCATACAATGTACAATGTACCACCAGTATTGGAGTTGACACTCTGCAAGTACCAGTACAACAAATATGTGTCTCACATGTGCTGGAAGTAAGGACTTAAATGAGAACAGAGAAGCAATGTTTTTACAAACACGTATGATAGATCACACTAATGACTTTTCAAGTGGTTTGCAAGTGCAAAACAATAAGTATGTACAAATTATCTGCATTTATAGTCACAGTCAATATAACAATGTCAGTAGTGTGAATACACCAAACGTACAGTTAAAAACGTGCTTAACACACAACTTTTGAATTAATTAGCCTATTTATTAGAATCAACTCAAATCAATTCTTACAAACACACTCGCTGAAATATTTGCAGCCTTATCCATCAATCCATTCAATATAGAAAAAAATCAGTCTCGTTACTACAATAAGAACGGAATTGTGTTTCATGTCTTTTTAAACGCTCTTGGACACTATTATTACTATTATTATCAAGGTTTAGATCTGTGGATGGACATTACAATTGAGATTTGTGATAGATTACCAGGACTGGCACTGGTAGTTGAAGATGGCTTCGAATCAACTCCGAGCTTATGGCTGGAGAAATCACGCACACCAAGGTGACAAAATGTTTAAAAAAGGTATTCCATCATTTAATTACTACCTACTTATACTTATTTAGATAGGTCACGACTCGCATGGTAACAATGCTTGATCTGCACAATCCCCGACGTCATCGGTCTGTTAGTTGCCTCGTACAACAGGCAGGGCTACACTGGATCTATTTTAGACAGAGTTTGACCTGGGTATGTGAAACTCTACTCAGTCACAGCTTCAATGTCTACTCTAGCAATCCAAACTGTAACTGATCATAGTTTGTAGCTAACCTGTATGAGTAGTGTTGCCCTTGTTTGGTTGACTTTAGTTGGGAAGGAATGTGCAAGTTACGCTCACTCCTAGCATTCTCCTTCCGATCAAGGAACAACTTCAGTCATGATCGACAGTAGCGGGAATCGTCCAAGCAACCTCCCATATAAGATCTTCATTTGAGAGCACTAGGTCATTGTTATCATGCCTAACCAATCGCTAATGCTATGTTATCTGTGATTTTTATTTAATTTTATTTTTATTTGATTTTAGAGTAATATATAAATATTATATATTATGTATTTTGTACCTAGTTACCCGAGAATGCAATGGACTCTGTGACAAATGATGGGCCCGAGATTCTATACACATATTTTCAGGGCAGTTCCTGTGAGTATGTATACCTATATACGTACACAGCAAAGTGCATGAGTTTGAATCCACTGCCTTTTTTTTCCCAAAACTTCTCGCTTTTTAGTTAAGTGAACACAAGTTAATACAGAAGCTGTTTGTGCGACGAATCATATGAGCACCCAATTTAACCATCACATTTCAGTCACTTTGCTTAGAATCAGAATAGAAGTGATCAATCTGTACGGTTCCAGAATCTTCCTCCTCAGTCACCTTGATGAACAAATGCATATTACATAAAATACAACCATCTCCAAAAATGTGCAATAGCCCAAGTGCTAAGATACCAATAATCTTAAATGGCTTTGAGTAGATTTATGTGCTTCCAACTCCAGTGTATACCTGGTGGGTAGCATAAGATTATTGACCTATATATAAAAAATACACATTTTTTACCTTTTTCATAAATGCACTTGAATGGACGGGTACGTTATCTGTTAAGACCACACAACTACAATATTACATACAATATTATGTAGTTTTACTCTACCAATTAATAATTATTCATTAATTTTTAAAAACAGAAATAGCTATAAAACAATTGTTATGTTATTGAAAGTAGGTCTACGTAAATGCAATTATATAAGTTTATTATATTATTTAAAAAATACAAATCATAGGTACCTACGTATATAAATGCGATAGCAGGTAGTTACGATCGTTATGTTCAAAGTGGATGTAAATAATGCCACCCGTAGAACGAGAGTAGCGATTGCCACTAGAACGTCACAATTAATAAAGCTAACGTTTGCTTTGAGAAACCACGGTCACACAGTAACAAGACGAGTGGTTTCTCATTACAAAATGGCAGAGAGAGAGAGAGTAAACCACTTGATCTACTGTACAAGCTACATAGTGGTTAGACAACTCACACACACACCATACATAAATAATAACAAAACAATTAAAGATGTGATCGAGAACAGTTGAAGATCTAAGCTTGGTGGAGAATTAAGCCCCAAAAGTTAACAAGACACTTTACGCACCTTACATAAACGTCTGCTCACTTCACTTGACATTTAAAAGCTGCCATCATATGTGGTACAAATGTAAGGTTGCTTACCACCGAAAAGAGTTTAGTGTGCAGACCAACAGTTTGTGTTTTCACTTGACAAAGACTAGAAAAAACCTCTTAAAATAATGTAAGATGCCAATAAAGTGTATCTTTATTCTTTACCCATTCTATGTTATCAATCATTCGTTGCTAAAAGGTGCACAACTTAGACATAGCCTACTTCTTTCCACCAAACTTAGCATTAATTTAATTTACACACATTCTAGATTTTATTTTTAGTCTCAGCTGAGGGTAAGAAATTCTGAAAATTCATCAATAAAATATCAAATTATAACAAATTATAACAAATTAAAACATAACAGCATTATTCCGAACTAAGAGACGGGGCATGGCGAGTGAGTGTTGAACATGAACCGCACCATCGATGCGAGATTAGCGAGTCACTGGGAAATGAGGACAATGAGACATGGGCATGAGTCAATGGGACACAAACTCAACACTGGGGGTCGTCACCAGGCCTACGTCGTATAGTTGCGACTAGAACAGAGTACTGGGCAACTACTTTACTTCAGTTGATTAGATGGGCAAACACATTCTAGAAGAAACCAGCTCGGGTGGCTCTTAGTTATTTTTATAAAAAAAGTTCCAGAATGTGAATCATGCCTACATACCGAATGTTGGGGGTATTGTGCAACAAAAACAATATGGCTATACATACCTCTAGGACTTTATGTGTTTTCAATTTGTTTCAGTAAAACAGTAGGCTAGATTACATACTCACATAGTGATTATTTGTTTACATGAACATGCTGTAACATTACGTGTATAATCCACAAATGCAAAGTGTAACCACATCTTCGTAACCCATGTCTTGAGCTCGAGATTGATGTACAAAGAGGTAGAAGTGAGACCCTTGGACTAATGAACTTGTTCAACACCCACTGGTCCCGTAAGCGTTAGCAGCTCCTTAAACGACGTTACTTTAGCACCATTGAATACTGTTACTTTTTGGTCAAGCACTCAGGTAGTATATATATAAAATAATGTAATATGGGCGGTACACACAAAAGTACAAACACAACAAAATATTACAAAATTAAAATAGTTTAGTAAAAAAGAGGCATTAGCAAAACGCTCGTTTGTAAAGGTCACACTAAAAGTCGTCTGACGCCACATTCGCAACAGAACTTGGCCTCCGTCAGCGGGAACTTGTAACCGCATTCGTGACAAAACTTGGACATCTTCTGGTTGGAGGTTGGTTGGACTCGTGGAGGGGAGACTCGTTTCAGAGAGGGGCTCGTCATTTCCTTGCGAGGCGCCTGCACACAAATACAGGTTATAAACATACAGTAAAACCTCCTTTGTACGTTTTCGAGGGACCCGAGACAAAAAAACGTGGTAACGGGAAAAACGCACTATTGAAATGCTTCAAATTTGTCTTTTCATACATTCCTAACACTTATAATCTTGTAAAAGCTCCCCCCCCCCCCCCCCCCCCCGACACCATTCTTCATTCTTATCTAAGAAGGGTCGTAAGCGAGGCCTGGCGACCAAGGTCATGCAGCTAGACTAGGCTGTGATGACGTATTATTAAAAACTGGAGTGGGTAAAAATATTGTTGTCTATACTTAGGACAATAGGAGTACTTAGTCGAAGTGCGAGGGCAATGTTAATTAGCTCTGTAGTTTGACAGAAGCCTTTTGTAAAGAGGACCACTGGACGAGGGTTTGTTATTTATGGTAAGCAGGTAAAGAACCTCAGTGCCGGCTGCCGGCAGCCGAGATCGTAGATAAAAGGACCCTTTCAGAGTGGGGGGCCCCCCCCCCCCTCCCACAAGGAACGAGATGCAGCTGGGCTAGTCAAGGTCAAGGTACTCACTGGCCGCTGGGTTGCATTGTGTTGAGCGAGGGGAAGGGGGTGGGGGGGGACGCTTCGCAGAACTGGGATGAATGAATGACTAATGTGGTCGGCTTCAACAATAACAACTTGTAATTCGACTCACTGGCTGGCCGGAAAAACCGATTATGAGAACACAGAAAACGTACTATAGGATCTAATTACCTTGACGGACTAATTTTTGAAACGCATTAACGTAAAAAACGTAATATTGGAAAACGTATTAAAGAAATAAATTATGCATAAATGCCATAAGGCTTCGCCGGGACCTCGTAAAAAAAACGCACAAACGTAAAAAACGTAGAAAAGCGAAACGTACAAAGGCGGTTCTACTGTATATTGATCGACATTCCTAATTTTATGTGCATTTTTAAACAATGATGATAAACTAGGCAAATAAGGTAAATGTTCACAACACAAGTCTAGTTTCTACCCATTTGTTTATTAATGTGTACCCTATTTACTGCATTGGGTTTGTTTGATAATGGACTTATTAGTAGGCCTAACTGCGTTACTGAACCTCCATCTGCTGGTAAATCTGTGAACTACTAAACAAGCCACGGAAGTCTGCTGTGGGCTGCCATTTTTACACTTTGGCTATGGTTCCAGGCTGTTTTAAATTGCCGCTAAGTAGCCGCTTAGGAATACATAGTGGCTAAACTAAAATGGCCATCAATTTTCAACACTGGAAATGAGAATTGCAGACATGCTCTCACTATTATAAGCCCATAGCTTGATAGAGCGTAACCCATGGTGTTCCATGTACAATGTTACGTGTAGTTTTGTAGTCATTTACATAACATCTAAATGACACCTTACTGACCTGGGCCATCTGTATGGGAGGTAGCGAAGAGTCTGAACCGCTGGAACTGAGGTGAAGTCGCTCAAAGTGGACAGTTGTCGAGTCCACGACCTCGGACTGATGTGGCTCACCGCCGCGGGTAGCCAGGAGCGGAGACTTGCGGTTCAGGCTAGACCAGAGGCAACCGTACAAAAACTGATCGATTAGTACATCACCATCTATTCCCATTCATATGTACTGAATGGGGTTCACAGAAAAGACCACTACTCCAAAGTCAAAAAGTAACTTGACACCAATACTACAGATAAATAAAAGCACGGTATAATAATAAACATGAAATATTACAAAAAAACAAAGAACACATGATAAAAATAAAATGATAAACACTCGAAGCAAACACTCAATTTGATGAGATAATTATCCAGAAGTCAGAACTAGCTTAACTGTTACAACAACACACATACTACTCTGGCGTACAGTCGAGTCTACATCCATCAAGGTAACACGAACCATGTAAAGTAAACTCTTTACCTGCTATATGCTGAGTCTGCATTGAACTTGTTTACCGAGGACCGGTGACTGTGCGAGACATTCTCGGGTGACGAAAACTCTTCTTCCTTCTCGTCCATCTCCGAGCGGTTCTGTTCTCCGTTCGTGGTCTCCATCCGATCGTTAAAGTCGTACACGTTTCGGGAGAGGTGAGAGGAAGGTTTAATACCGAGACTGGAAAGGGAAAACGAAGCGTTGGGATAGATGGCGGTGGGAAAGTCGTCGTCCTCGTTATCGTTGTCCGAGCCCAGGAGGAGTTCCTCGAACATGTTCGAGTCCAGTTCCTCAAACGCGTTCGAGCCCAGTTCGTCGAACGCATTGGAGCCCTGGTCCTCGAACGCGTTGGAACCCGGACCCTCGCCGGGCCGGAACATGGAGACAGAGCGACGGAGCGACAGGGCGGCGTTCTCGAGTTTGTCCCGGTATTTAGAGTTGCGCCGCGTGGATCTCACGTTGAGCACGTTACCGTTGCGGAGGTGAATGTCCTCGAGCGAGCAGATGCTGAGACTGCTCAGGCTCGCCGCAATGTCCATGATGTTGTTCAGGTTCTCGTTACTCTCCGACACCGAGTGGCCCCGAACGACGAGATCCTCAAAGTCGTCGTCGTTGGAAGAGACGGACGGTCTCTGCACCGGGACAAACTCGGACTCTGCCGGGGGTGGGGGGGAGGTGTACCGGGAGAAGGCGGAAGTGGGTGAGGTCTCCAGCACGCGGGGGTCGAGGGGGGTGGGAGAGTTGGAGACTGACTTGGGCGTGGCCTCGCCTTGCGCTAGGAGCTCCATCAGCTGGCGTTTAGCCGACGCAAACGGGTCGTACACTTCTGGAGGTTGGGCGCTGCGGAAAATCAACATTCATTTTTAAACCGTCTCATGTGTCACTCAAAACTATACCCAGACAAACATGTTCCTAACGTTATACTTTCAAATATGATAGTTAGGAGTTTCATGTGTCAAGAGACAAGCTTTTGAGAAGACTACAGTGCAGAGAAGAAACTAATGACACACTACTACATTTAATAATTAAAACTTTTACTGTTATGTACCGACCAAAGTGCCGAACAATCTCAGCATTTCTCTCCCAAGGCATCGGTGCCTTCCACGTATTATTGTACCTTCAAAAACAATGTGACCATATTACAGTAGGTTGTTGGACATTGCGATGATCGACCTCTATTTATCACGTACAAGTACGTGACACTTCAGTATCGAGTGTTGATAAACACATGAATAATGATTGGCAATATTGATCGCAGTCTGTCTCCCTGTCAAAATGTCCCAATTAAGGACCAGAAAACTAGCACTATGATGTACACGCAAAACAGTACATTTGCAGTTGAAGAATTTTGTTTTCTTATGTCGACATGTGGCCTATCTATCAACTCTTTGCAATAAAAATAGGTAATAGAATTCTTAACACAAAATTATGAAACAATGAAACATAATTAACAACCTGAAACAAGCAATGCCATGCCAGTGCAATGCCAGTGCAATGGATTTAACAGACAAGTGTGCATGCACATCAAGAAAGTGCTAGGAACCAGTGCAGTGCAGTCACAATCAAACGCGCTCAGCATGCAATACAGACAAGTACGTATGGCCAAGTCAATACTCAAGCTAGCTGTAACATCAAGAGTGTGCTCAGACTACGTGCAGTGCTGTCAATCTGTTATATTGATACCAGTACTCACGGAGAGCTGTTGAGAAGCAGTGTAAAATTAGGCAAACTGGGAGAGAAATAACTCCCATTCAGTCCTGGTAGTCGCATCCTACAAAACAACCATTACGCCGTTACTACTAGCCCAACGTACATTATATGTTTTAAAATTATAACTATAAATCACCATCAGTCCCAAACAATGTTTGTTGTTAAGGACGATTCAATTATTTCACACTTATAAATGATAGTCCAGTAAATTTACATCACAGAGCATAACAAAGCAGCATTTCTATCTCCTACGACGTCGAAATGCAATGGATGCGTCTTTTGCGTCATTTAGTCTCGTCTCCCATCGTTTTAGTAAACGTGTTCTATTATTTTATTACATTGCTTTTCATTCATAAACCAAGTGTCTCCCATTTGTCTGAATGTCCCAACGACCACGGCGGCCATACTGGGTGCCAAAAACGGCACAGTTGTTTACGTTTCAAGGGGCAGTTCATTGATAAAATGTTTCAAATGTGATTTGGTTAATGTTCAACTATTCTCAAACATTGGTTTTCTACTTCTACTGAAAAGCAACATTTAAAGAAACTCTCTTGTCATCCCATCCACTCTATTTGCGGTTATCGGCCTAAAGCCAACACTCATATTTCACGGTAGGCATGAAATCCACGACAGCTCAAATGTCAACACACATTTTGGCCTCTAATATGGCTTTTGTGATGTCACGTGAACAATTAATATAAACATAATAAAACAATTGTTGAAAAGAAATATCAGGTGAAAATTTAAAGAAAGGAAAACATATCCTTAATACGTCTCTCGTGACGAAGCGTACGCAAGTGTGATACGAAAAGCTGAACTGCCGACCTTGGGTGCCGCTTGCTGGACATCTCGCGTAACGGGGGCAGCCTTACGACCTTCCTCGACGGTTCCCGCCCGACGGGTGAGACCGGCGTCGCCAACGCTGCACTCAACAACGTCTGACTGTCGGACCGCGCCCGTTCCACCCAGAACGACTCGTCGCAACTCTTGCGAGGCTTTCTCAACACCGGAATACCGGTCCTTAAAACATGTTTGTTACTCTTTTCGGGAACTTTCGCTTGCTGTTCCCAGAATCGATCTTCAACAGGCTTACGGCTGACGGAAGCACTATCCAAACTCGAACTATTTCTCTCTATGTGGCACTGTACTAGAACGTTGGGCTTTGATGGGTGAGCTTTTCTTTTCTCGAGGTAGGCCGGAACTGGGCGAGGTATTCCATGTGCCGTACTCGTCCTTATAGTTCCGTCGTCCGTTAACGGGACAATTGTTTCCGACACTACATCCGTAGCAGCATTAGCTCGCGTGATGATTTCCACATCATTTCGCAGCCTCGTAACTCTGCGGTTTCTGTTCGCCCTCAGCATTTCCATATACTCCTTCTTTGACATGACCTGTGAGCCCACTTTCACGCCTGTCTGATGTTTAGGAGAAGATCTTGACCTGGCGGTTGTACTCCCTTTGTCTGTAGCTGTAGGAGACCTTTCACTTCTGCTCGTTGGTGAATTCTCTTCAGATATCGGGATATCCAGACTCAGCTCAAACGAGTGCTCCAACACGATATCAGCCACTTCCAGGATACTCCTTTTCCTCTCCAGATATTCGGCAGAGGTAAAGTCGGGATGGGATTCCTGCGAGAGTGAATAACCAAATAAGTAGTTTTGCACTTCTTTGGTTGGGCTGCGAGGGGTGTGCGTTAAAGACTCCGCGCCTTCTGGAGAAAACAACTTACTGTCGTCGTCCAAGTCTGCCGAGTGCACGCTGGCGATATCGGGTAGGCTCGTCACATCCCATTGCTCTCCTTGCTTGGGTCTGTCGGAGATTGACTCCCAGGACGCACTAGAGTCTCCGTTGTCAACTGCATCACCACCAACTACCGACGCCATCTGTCGCTTGGGGCTACACCGAGTAATGTCGCTTTCACTTCCACGCAGCTTGGTTACGCACAGATCTCCACGATCCGACCTATTCTTTCTAGCCGAATCCCTTAACTTCTTGGGACTGGGTCGGTTCGAGTGTGCACTTCTGTCAGTTCTCCGTTGTGATGATGACGGCCGATTATCTAACAGATCCTCTCCGTACGGCGGACTACGCACCGCTGAACTTGTTGCAATCTCCAGACTATTCAAATCCCCATTGAAATGGTAAATCTGAGAAGTCTTGTTTTCCGAGTTGCTGCGTCCCGCCGTTGTTGGCGAGTCATCCGATGCGTCAGCGTGACACACACGACTCCAACTTCTCAACGTCTTTACTTTTTTCAGATCCTTGCCTCTTCGTAGAGACGTTGTCGGCGACACAAATTCTTGAAACTTACTCGCCTCGGTTCCCTGAGCCAAGACGGATACATCGTCATCGTCGGTAACCTCCTCTGTTGATAACGCATCGTCGGCAACCCCCCGAATGTTTCTTGTATACACGCCTTCTGGAGACTTGTTTGCGGATCTGCCGTCGCCAGCCGAGCTGAGCGTTTCCCCCTCCCGCCAATCAAACGGTCTTCTCTCAATGCAGTTAGAACTGGGTGAAAGTAATGGCGACGACTTGCTGTGATGAATCGTTTTCCTTCCGGTCAATACTCGTGTGTGCTCGGAACTATGCACGGCGCCGTTACTGGGATTAGACGCTGCGCAAGTCCGCGACCCGTGGTAAAGAGAGCGCACCTCGGTCCACTCCACATTCTCTCCATCCAAGTCCGAACCACCAAACGAATCGGTTTCGAGACGATCGTCAGCCACTGGACCACAGTTCTGTAGATGATCAATGGTTGAGCTCGGTGCTAAAAGATCCTCTTCCCTACTGCTTTGTACACTCCGATCTTTGAAAAGTTCACCCGCTCTATTTTCCTCAAATGATACCGATAAATTACACCCCCAATATCTTATGAACTTTTTGGGGCTTTCAATTCCCGTAACGGACAATCCGTCAGTGTCACATTCGTCACCAGAAGACGGTGCAACGGAGGTAGCTTTCGAAGACACAGAAGTTCCAGTCGTCATTGACACATTATCGTAATTGTCAGAATGTTTCCGGATATAGGTGTGGTACGATGGCCTCTTCCTTGTACGCTCGTAATTCTCGTCGTCCGATTGTTCGAGCAAATCAAATATCACTTGGTCGCGTCTCGCGGCGGAATCCGGCGGCTCGCTCCCTTCCAAGTCGGTGAAATTAGCTTCGTTCTCTTCCACTTCCTGGAAACTCAGAAGTTCCAGCTGACTCGATCCGATAGATTCCGTCTCGAGACTACAACACTCGTCGTAGTCCGAGACGTTTTCCACCAACGACGAATCGTAGGTGGAATCCCGGTCACCGAAATAATCCCCTCTTTTTTGATCGTACGTCATGATTTGATGGGCTCTACCCTTGCGCTTCTTGGTGCCGGTGTGCGTCCTCCACGCGCCGGGCGGTACTGTGCGTGACTCTTGCGCGACGTGCGCGTGACACTTTGTCTCGAGGTCGGGGCTTCCGTAGAGATCGCCCTCGCTCTTCACGCCGTGACTCTTCGGCTGATTGTCGTACTTTTCCTTGTTGTTTGCCCTCAAGAAGAGAAGCCGGCTGGATTTACTCGTGTACACCTTGTACGTCTTGGGTCGCGGGATCTCGCTCCTCGCGACACATTCTTCACCGTCGTTTTCAATACCATACACGTCTTCATCGTCTGTCACTACGTTACCATCTTCTCCCACACAAAGATCATCGCCATTTTTGTCAACACCCCCTTCTCCATCGTCTGTCGTTGCACCATCTTCTATGTTATCAATCGTTTTCCAACGACTTCCTTTATCACAATCTTCTCTAATACCACCTGTAACTCCATCATCTTCACCATCACTGAAACCGTATGTTCCTCCTTCTTCTCTGCCGTCTTGAGCATTACTTTCTTTTCTACCATATGTTATTCCGCTTACATCTTTCCGCACACTTTCTCCTCCATTGCCCCCTCTTCCCCGACTATCTTCCCCATTACTGTGTGAGCCAAAATCACTGAAACCGTCTGTTCCTTTTTCTTCTCTGTCATCTTGAAAATTACTTTCTTCTCCAACATATCTTATTCTGCTTACATCTTTCCCCACACTTTCTCCTCCATTGCCGCCTCTTCCCCGACTATCTTCTCCATTACTGTGTGAACCAACATCACTGAAACTGCCTGTACCACCTTCTCTTTCATCTTGAACATTACTT
Source organism: Isoperla grammatica (assembly GCA_945910005.1). NCBI lineage: Eukaryota > Metazoa > Arthropoda > Insecta > Plecoptera > Perlodidae > Isoperla > Isoperla grammatica. Next base: position 5,130,073 of record OX246737.1, read on the forward strand.
TCTTCTCCAACATATCTTATTCTGCTTACATCTTTCTCCACACTTTCTCCTCCATTGCCATCTCTTTCCCCACTATCTTCCCCATTACTGTGTGAACCAGCATTGTCCCGTGATTGACAATCCTCCAACTCGTGATGTTGTGGGTTGAGAGCAATCGACGGTATTGTTTGATAGAGTGACTTCGTGCGATAAGCCCCTCGAATAAGCGGTACGACCTTTTCGTCTTCCGATTCGCTTTCTGTAATATTACAGCGGTTCGCCTGACTAGACAGAGCAAATGACGTAACGTCTTCATGTTCGGACTCTACCTGGGATGCGACTCTCAGAGTCTCTGCATTCTGTTGCGTCTCGGAAGGTGGAGAAGTGGCATTCTCTTTGATCCAACCACTCCTCCCGCCAATTATTTCCGATATATCAAACTTATACTGGTCACTGTCCTTAGTCCAAGCTGGCTTGGAGGGCATCCTAGTTGCCCATCCAGGAAGGCTTTCTTTGGTCAAACGATTCCTCCCTCCATTTATTTCCGATGTATCAAACTTAAACTGGTCACTGTCCCTAATCCAAGCTGACTTGGGAGGCATCGTAGTTGACGAACCAGGAGGGCTTTCTTTAGCTTCTTCGACAGCATTGGCGGTTTCATTTTCACTGTCATTTTCTTTATTTAAAATATCAACAAGGTTTCGAGGCAGGGGTACCTTTATTTTCATACTGTTGTCACCATTGCCAGAACCGCTTGGCAAGTACACATCACTGCTTCCCACAACCGTCTCCGTTGTCTTTTCGCACTCGTCTTCAGAAGCGTATTTCTGGTCTGGTGCAACGCTGCGGTCGAAACTATCATCTTCTTTCTCGGTATCAAACGCGTTACGTTTGGATATTTGTGTGGGAGTTACGGAACCGTCGACGCCCAAAGTTTCGGAATCGCCAGAGGCACCTTTGACTTCGATGGGAAGATTGCAAGTCACGTTATCCGCCGGCTCCCGCAAGTCTTCGTTCGAGTCACGAGACGGATTTACGACGGCGTTCGCATTCCGACCCCGACTGCTTTCCACTTCTTCTTTATCACCGTCGAAACAAGGGTCTTCGGTTTCCTCACTAAGCTCGAACCGTTTGCCAAACCCTGCCGTGACTCGGTCGCTATGTTCATCGCGGGCAGTGTCTCCGTCAAAGGTCACCTCACTCGGGAAGAGCCGACCAACGTCCGTCTCGCGAGCAGACGCTGTCGAGCTACTGCCGTCGTCCTCCAGAGAGCAGTTCAAACGGGCAGGAAACGTGTCGCCCGAACGAGATCTTGATGTTTCGACATCGTCGTCGTCACTCTCGACACCTTTTCGTGATGCAAAATAACCTTCGGCATAGTCAGAGGATCGCGCTGTCGAGTTGTTACTTCTAACCGTACCGGTGTTTACTGGGAACGATGTTACGGCCGACGTGCCAGATCTCGTATCTAATTCATACCTCTCTGTTACACTATCACTGTCACTTAGCTCGTGTGAAGTAGAATTAGATAATGAATGACTTGAGCTAAAATCGACTTGTTTTTTGTTGTAATCAGAAGAGTCGGCCTCTCTTTGATACCATATCGGCTGTATTTTCCCAGGACCTTGAACTGAATTATACACACTTGTTGGGAATTCAAATTGACGTTTCTCTTTCTCAAATCTCCTTACGCCAGGCACCACACTAGAAGCTTCATCTGGATCATCCACACATGTTGGTACGTCAAACTGATGTTTCTCTTTTTCAAATCTGCTTACGCCAGGCACTGTGCTTACGCCAGGCACTGTACTAGAAGACACACTTTCTGCCCTGTAGGAATGCTCCTCGATACGAGCTATTTCGTTTACTGTTTCACTTAAACACGCAAGGGAACTGCCAACTGTAAACCCACTAAAGTCGGTCTTTGTGAACGCCTTACTAATTTCATTTCCCTGCACTTTAGGTTCGGAAAGAATGGCCTTGCCGACTGCCACCTTTTTACGTTTATGTCTGCGCAGAGGAATCTTGCAAGGTTTCATGTTTTCATTGAATGGACGAATCGACAGCTCTTCAAGCGTTGCCACACCCACGTTTACTTTGTTCGGCGACATCACTTGCCGGTTTAAAGGGGATTTCATCAGAAGTCCTCCTCTTGCCGGTAGATATTTGAGAACGTGGTTCCGTCTCTTTCGTACCGTCTTTGTACGGGAGTGTCCCTTTTGCGTGACCGATCGCGATAATTCGGATACGGGGGGGAAATTTATTTGGCACAGGCCTCGTATTATGTTTGGTACCGGAGCTGGGGACGCTGGCCGCTGGTCTTTTGGCGAGTGTACAAGACTCTTCTTAGCTTTGAAAATTTTCTGTTCAATTATGTATCGTTTATCTTTGTCAGAGGTCTTGGTTTGATCAAGTGTTTGCGGCCTGGGCTTCCGCCGGACAGGCCCGGCTCCAGCAATGTCCGCCCCCCTCGTGTGACACCCTCGGCCAGCTCTGAGGTTTGTTTTGCTGCCGACAACCGCCGAGACTCTCTCATTCTCATCCTCTCTATCCTCTTCAGACGGAATCCTGGAGAGGTGAAAATGAGAGGAATGAGGATCAGGATATTGGCAGGACATGATGTCTTGTAGGCTGGGGAACAGGTTGTGAGGTGTTTGTTTGCAGTTGAGCTGTCCCGGATATTTCAAACAGAATTAACTCAAAATTTCCCGTGATACTGCAAACCAGCGATTACAATTTTATGAAGCATTAAATATAAATATAAATAAAAAAATGTATCCAAATATAATATCCGAAAATGTTTGTTAACGTCAAAAATATACCAATTTCTATAGCTATTAGTGTAGTTCCCAACAATGTCCTCTCTGGAAGTCAACAATTGCAACAATACTGGGTAGTTGGGCTCATATGGGAACGAGATTAAAATATATTGTCGATGTTCTTAAAAGCAAAATATTTAGGATAGCAACATCCATCCAAATGTTCTTCAAATTGGAGCAAAGCGATAGGATAGCGATTTGAGCTCACTCGCAATGCTCGGCATTACTAGATGTGACTGGTGGAATTATTAAAACTGGACCCAGTTGCAACAACTTACATTCACCTACCTCTTGTGAAAAACACATTATTCTCTAGAAAAGAAATACGAACGGGATTGACTGGAGAACAAGAGAGTCAAATGTAAACAACATAGGTATATAGCCAAAGTACGGGAAAATGTTACTCTAGGCCTCCTACTAGTTATGCCGTTTTAAAGTACTTGATGAAAGAGAGCAATGCAACTTTCGGCACTATGGACGTGGTATTGCAACTTTCCCAGACCACAGATATCTACACAAAAGAACCAGCTTCGAAGGGTTCTCTTCTGTCAGCCTATTACTCTGAAATTTGTATTTTACTTTGAAAGTTATTAAGTCAAATTATAGATATCAAAAGTAGACCTATAACTTTCATTTACTACCTTATATCGGAATTGTACAATCGGACTTATATTGCACAGTTATGATTATTTATTTAGGCCTATTTAATATCTAAGGTTAAAGCCATCTCCTTCAACTGTCGGTGACCAAGGCCACGTAGGCCGAAACGTTCGACTGTTTCTATGTATATTCATGTTATCTACTACTCTCGCAGCCACCCATGTGCTTTCAGGTAAGCTGTTGGTCTCCTTTCCTTTTTCTCCCCAACTAAATCACATCCAGCCGATAGGCCTTTATCAAATCAAGATATTCAGTAAACAAGTGATTTATACAGGAGCACATAGATACAATATAGGCCTAGGCTTACAATGTAAACAATAATGAAAACACTCCAAGGCTACCAAGATTATAATTGAGCGTAATGTGTAGGCCTAACACATGAAGTAGGAGTTCGCTGAAGTAGGTAGGTAGGCCTAATTAGTAATTACCTTGGCTTAGACTTGCTGTCCATGCGCTTGCTCTGAGTACGATTGAGAGTCTTGACTTTGCTGCGATCGGCCGGTGTACTATTCACGTTACAACTCTCGTTCCGCTTGTCGGCCCTTATTGAGTCACCCCTGATCGAGTCGCCCCTGAACGAGTCGCCCCTCGCCGCTTTCGGAGAGAGAACATGATAGAGTTCCTTCTTCACCCTGATGGGAGCTTCCTTCACTTCCCTCTTCGCCTTCTGAGGCGACAATCCCCGAGATCTGGCAGCCACATTATTGTGTTCCGTACTCTTGGTAGAGCTGGAGAGAAAATACAGGTTAAATTCAGGTCCAAACTAATGGTTAAATCATAAACCCAAGTTAGCAAACTTCGGTAGGCTATTGGCCCATTGGGACACAGTATGCTTGAATCACACCTCCTGTGCCCACTTAGACCTTGAAAAAATGCTCATGTTTTCATTTCAGCTAGGATACATCAAATAGTGATCTGAGCACGATGAAAGTCTTCTAGGTCTTACTCCTCGCTGACAACTGACAAGTCAAAAAAAAGTCAAAACAAAACATTACTTGCTTTACCAAAGCATTAGTTTCCAATATGCAGAGCTAAGTTCTCACATAGGCCCTACCTCTAGGCCTACAAAATTAACCAAGCTTGAAGCATTTTGCACACTTGTAAATGTTTCATCTCTTAAGCGGCTGTTACACGGAGAAGTTAAAAAAGTTAAAAGAAAAAAGTAAAGAGAAAAGTTCTTTTTCTAGCCGTCACACGGGATTACACAAGTTGAAAGAGAAGAGCGCGCGTGTGGCGTACCCTATCGGTATTTCTACAAAACTACAATGCGCTCTTGCGGCAAATGGTGGCAACTAGAAGACTGTAGTCGGTTTCTACGAAACTGGATCGTCGATGCATGTAAACAAATCACTGTTTCTTCTTCTTCGTCGCCGTCTTCTTACAATGGCGATAATTACATTAATATTTACAGCAATTGCAGCCTATTCCTCCGACGAATCCATCGGCATATGCGGTTTTAACTAGAAGGCTACAAGCTGTCAAAGTGACAAGGTTCGTAGGTTAGAATAGCAATGTATGGACGTCACAACTCTCCCGAGTCGTACTCAATGGCCGTGTCAAACGACCAATCAGGTTCAACTCTTCAAGGTCGTTTTTCTTTTCACTCTTTACTTGTCGAGCAGTGTTCAACTTTTTGGAGAACTTTTCACTTTTCTCTTTTTTCACTTCCTAGTGTGACAGCAACGCAAAAAGTCCCATAAGCTACAAGCTATCTCTACAAGTAAAAGAGTAACTTTTCTCTTTACTTTTCTCTTTCCACTTTTCCAACTTCTTCGTGTAACAGCCGCTTTATGAAAGTGATTTAGGCTTAAAGCAACTTAAAAAAACAAAAACAGTTATCCCTTGACAACCCTGGAGTTAGCGCCATGACACGATGAATATTTACGTACCTCAAGGACTGTGTGACATTCCTCTTCGTAGGCGAGTACTGACGGATGCTCGATCGGTTAGGCGTGCGTTGGAATTCCACACCACTGGTACTTTCTTTGGCTACACTTGCTGTAGTTGCTAGATTATTAAAGGCAAATAGCGTAAGTATAGAATTAAATTACTTTTCTGTACTGTATCTAGCTAGCATTAAAACCATTCATGTTGGTTCGGAATTTTGAAAACAATAGACTCTAAAAAGGATAGGCCGCTCACCAAAAGAATTGAAAAGACTAGAAGAACATAAAATTAAGTAGAGCAATATTAGACAGATGATTGAACCAGATAAGAAAGTGTGGCAAAGAAAGGTCAAGATAGGCCTACAATACAAAAGACAAATATTTTGTAAAGTTTGTATGCATGTAGGCCTATGCGATGCCTACTAGTTAACAAAACTTTGAAACCCAAAGAACTTTGTTTCGCCAAGGTTTCCAATGAACTCGTCCCATGATACTTATGCCACGGTTGTCACGTCTGTCTAGACACACATCAGTTCACCTTAGGGTCATTCCATGGAAGTTCAACCAATGTAGGTTGCCGACTTATTTCTGATATTTTTCCAAGTTGGATCATTGATAACTACTTACTTGCAGATAGTAACACAATTTTTTTTATTTTTTTCGGATGAACGGTTTAGAAGTTACGGGCCTTGAAAGTTCAGTCCGCGTCGCGAAAATGGCAAATTTAAGGGTTTGCGTTTAATAGTGCCACACCTAAAGGGGTGAAGCTTTTGGTTTGATTTTTCCTTTCTAGGACCATAATTGAATAGTTCTACTAGAATATGTTTTCAGAAATGTGATACTTAACATGCAAGTAGTCCAAACTGAAGGTCAAAGTCATCATATTAATTTGTCGTTTTAGCAGATTTTGGGGTGTAATAACTCTGAGGGGGTTGAAGATAACCATCCAATTCTGTTTGCATAATATACTCTTTAGCCATGTGTAATAGGGAAAAAATAAAAAATTTTGTTTTTCTGTACCCTTCATACCCAAAAATATTCCCAAAATGTAGCGAAAGTCAAATTTTGACATTTTCAAGGTCAAGTTATAGAAAAGGGGTAACTTCAAAAAAATTGAAAATTTGGTGTTTTGCTTAACTATCTGCAAAGAACAAAACTGCCAAATATTTATATGTTACTCAATCTGGTTTAGGAGTTACAGCCCCTCTAAAAAGGCAGTAATTCGCCCACTTTACCAGTAGGCGTACAGTGTGATTCTCAAATATAAAACACTATTTAGGCCAATATTTTACCAAATTACCTTTAAATATAAATAAACATGTCTTTAACATGTCCCGAAAATCCAGTTTACGGGGGTGGAAAAAGGGGGTGATTTTTTGTGAGGACACCAATATCTCAAAAACCAAAGATGTTACAGACATGAAAATTTGTGGTAAGATTGTCCTTAAAAAATATTGGAATAGTACATGTTTTACCATTTTCCTAACATCCTGCTAAGAAGGATGAAAAGGGGTGGTGCTCATACTAAAACTCACCCCCACGTTTTCATTTCTTCTCAACTGGATTTTCAGAAAATGGTAAAACTAGTGTCTTTTAATTCTAAACTGAATTATCTAACTACTGTATCTTTAATTATCTAATCTTAACTAAATGCTGAGTTTCTCGTCTAAAACATTTTCAGTTATTGAAATAAAATATTCACTCCCTCCTTTTTAACCCCGTTTTCACTTGTCTTAAATTGATTTCAGAAAAATTGTAAAACGTGTTTATTTAATCTTAAAGAAGAATCAAAATACCAATTTTCACATCTGCAACATCATCCGTTTTCGAAATATACTTATGCTCAAAAAATAATTCACCCCCTCTTGTAACCCCCGCCCCCCTTACTGGATTTTCAAAAAATTGTAAATCAATTGTTTACATATTTTTAAATGAGTATGTAAATAGTAATACCAAATTTCACGACTAACATTTCCGTTTTTTAGTTTTAAAAAATCACCCCGTGTTTTCACCCCCTTAACTGGATTTGCAGAAAATATTCAAATACTTGTTTCTTTATGTTTCAAGAAATATTTATACAAATTTTCAAGCCTGTAGCGTTTACGGTTACCATTAACGATTTTGGAGGTATAGGAATCTTTAAAAAAAAATCCACCCCCGCTTCTCACCCCCATTAACGGGATTTTCAGAAAATGGTATCACACGTGTACTACTTTGTTATTTAAGCTTAATTTAATCTAAATATCAATTTTTTACGGCTTATACAGTGTCGGTTTATTAGATACCGGTACAGGTATCCTCATTTAAAAAACTACCACCTTTTTGACCACCATTTACTAGATTTTTGAAAAATGGTAAAATACGTGTTTGTTTATGCAGAAGAATCTGTGTATCAATTTTCACATCTCGAATATCTTTGGTTTTAGAGATAAAAAATTCACCCCCTACACTGCACCACCCCTTTTCATTCTTCTTAACAGGGTTTAAGGAAAGTGGTAAAACATGTACTATTCCTTTATTTTAGAACGATAATCTAAATACCAATTTTCACATCTGTAACATCTTCGTTTTTTTTATATTGGTGTCCTCATAAAAAATCACCCCCTTTTTCCACCCCCGTTAACTGGATTTTCGGGACATGGTAAACACATGTTTATTTATTTTTAAAGGTAATTAGGTAAAATATTGACCTAAATAGTGTTTTATATTTGAGAACCACACTGTACGCCTACTTGTAAAGTGGGTGAATTACTGCCTTTTTAGAGGGGCTGTAACTCCTAAACCAGATTGAGTAACACATAAATATTTGGCAGTTTTGTTCTTTGCAGATAGGTAAACACAACACTAAATTTTCAATTTTTTTGAAGTTACCCCTTTTCTATAACTTGACCTTGAAAATGTCAAAATTTGACTTTTGCTACATTTTGGGAATATTTTTGGGTATGAAGGGTACAGAAAAACAAAAAATTGTATTTTTTTCCTAATACACAAGGCTAAAGAGTATATTAGGCAAAAAGAATTGGATGGTTATCTTCAACCCCCTCAGAGTTATAACACCCCAAAATCTGCAAAAACGACAAATGAATATGATGACTTTGACCTTCAGTTTGGACTACTTGCATGTTAAATATCAAATTTCTGAAAACATATTCTAGTAGAACTATTCAATTATGGTCCTATATAGGAAAAATCAAACCAAAAGCTTAACCCCTTTAGGTGTGGCACTATTAAACGCAAACCCTTAAATTTGCCATTTTCGCAACGCGGACTGAACTTTCAAGGCCCGTAACTTCTAAACCGTTCATCCGAAAAAAATAAACAAAATTGTGTTGATATCTACAAGTAAGTAGTTATCAATGAGCTTAATTTGAAAAATATCCCAAACATGTCAGCAACAAATTAATTCCAAATTGGTTGATTTTTCATGGAATGACCCCTTAGGTGTAGAAGTGTCGACTGAAAAAAACTATAAAACGTTCTTCTGTCTCACTCTCAGGTGTAAGAAAAATATGAGATTGAGTAGCCTCTATTAATTAATAGTAAAATTTACATTGCTCTGTCACTAGGCCCAGGCCTAGGCCTACACAATCTGTTGGAGACACAATTAGGTTTTAAAGTAGTGATCAATGTATCAATGTGTAGGTGAATGAGGTTTTTAAATACAGAGTTGGGTATCACCTTGACTGCGTCCATGCGATGATCGAACGTTGGGCTTATCGCCAGCTGACGGAGGACCATTACCACTACTCTTCCTGCCGATGTCCGCATTGCCCGATACCTTTTCTCCAACCATAGGTGATTTATCCCTGATCCCTGCGTACTTCTCACGTACTATGGAGCGTTTTGTCTTAGTTAATGGAGCTCGATACTGTTTTTAAAAAAAGTTGAATTAGGCCATGATAAAATAGATGCATAGGTAGGCTACATTGTAAGGTTACTTGAAATCACCAAGACTATTGTTTATTGTTAGTGTTGTAAGCTTACAAGTTTCATCACAATTTTTTTTTTTTGAGTAGGTAGGCATGTATTATGTAGTTTCTAAATGCATGCCTTTATTTTGATTTTCTGTCGTGGCCCAATTTGAGCAAACCCGAGTGCCTAACTAGAATTTAGATCATAAAATCTTGGACTTTACATGATTGATAATAAAGATTAGGCCCTTCCTAAATTATTATTTGAATTCATAAGAGAGCTGGGGTATCATCTCACTCACCTTGGTTCGTGCTGCAAGTCTCTCTTTCGCTATATTCGTTTCGTTGCTTACTTGCGATTTAGTCGGCAGTCGAGCCTTTTGTTCCCTACACCATTCGATATGTCTTTCCCAAGCTTTCGGGCCAAAATTCCTATCACACGTAGGACAAGGTTCAGTGTTTGGAGGTCGTGTGATGGCATCCATACCAGAGGGCTCTCGCTCGCATACTTCAGTCACACCGCGTGCTGCCCGTATGGCTTTGACAAACTCTAGATGTTGTGCTTTCCAATTGGACTGTGGCTTTTTACGAGGCGATACCGTTTCAGCCTTCTTCGTTTTAAGAAATGACGGTAAATACTCGGCCAAATCTGTCCCTTGGATTCGCTGTTTAGTGGAGTCGAATATTTTACGCTTTTTAGATGCATTTTTCTCACAAGATTTATAATGTTTATCAAGTGATTCAGCTTTAAATGTGCGGCTGCAGATTGAGCAAGGATACAAGTCAGGTGGTGTGGTTGCATCTAGATCTGAAATAAAGAACCATCATGATAAGATTAGGGCTGTACAAGACTGGTACCGTATTTACATGTGACACAGCACAGTGAGTGGCTGCAACTGCTAAAACGAATATGTAGGTACGGTACTTAATTCAAAGCAAGTGATGACCAGAAAGCACAATATAATCATACAAAACTTGTCCTAGGCATAGGCCTATCAAGTAAAATAATTTTGTACAATTATTTTATAATCTAGCCTAGCCTAACATTTTACAATTATTTTATACAAAAGCTCTTTAGGTAGAGGCCTATAGGCTTATTTTGGGTTTGGGTTCGTTCAGAGTTGGAATGACAACTTTGTGCTTGTTCTTTTAAATTTAAAGTGACTATAGGCCCTAACATTGATGAACTAAATATCTAACTAACTAATATTTAAAAGAGGACCTTTAGACAAAATCATTTCTACTTTTTGCTTCTGACGACTGGGGCCAGTCTATTGTCAATCGCACACCTTAGGAATAGGCTGGACTATGATGTAGGGCCTAGGCCTAGACTAGACTTTATATAGGTACGTAGGAGGCAGTAGGACCTATTATAGTCTGGACAAATGATTCCCTTTTCTTATCTAATTAGGCTGGGCATATAAATGGGTGAGCACTACATGCACTCTAGGGAACTTGCAAAACGGAGAAAATAGTATTTGTAATTTTGAATTTCTGCTTGCTTAGTTTAGGTCTAGGGGCTAGGCCCTAGGCCCACCTCGATGAATGGGTTAGGGCTAGCCTAGGCCTAGGCTAAGACCCTACACTTTCCTGGAACTAGCCTAGGCTAGGCCTAGGGTCTAGGCCCCTAGGCTAGGCCTAGGCCAAGACCAGGATCAAAGTAGGCTTCGTCATTATCTCTTTCCTAGACCTACACAAACAAGTTATAGGTCCATAATACACAGATAAATCAAACAAAGCAGCAGATTTCTTGCTACAAGGCCTTCTTAGTGTCAAGGTAACTACAACACGTGATATGTTACGTCGCCTTATTTAGGTGTAATGACATACAAAACCACAGGCGTGGGCAATTCCAACCCACATGCCTCTAACTTCATCATTATGTTGTAAAAGAATGGTGTAAAAGGAAGACATAGGAAGAAAAATGTTAGTACAAAAATAAGCGTGCCTACAAAAAAATCATTAATCGTAAGTGGGGACGAAAATAACTGGGCCTGACACAACCAGCCGATCCTCATGTCAGACGTCTGTGGGTGCAACATACCACCAACACCTGACAGATTAAGGGCAATTTACCAAGCTATGCGAAGGACAAGTCAAAAAACCTATAACGACAGAGTTTTTAAAGCCTTAATACTACACGACATTAGAACAAACAGTTATTTCCTACGTGCATGCTTAAGAAAAATAAGATTCAATTTCATAGATATTGCAATATTTACAGTACCTTCAGCGTCGGCCATCTTTGTTACTCTGAGCAACCTCGGAGATGCGGAACGCCGGTTGGCCCAGTGAACTTGCTGGTACGGTTGCCGTGGAAACGACATGACGCGTATAAATGGATGTAAACAACCCAAAAACAACTGACTGCGGAGAACCGCTGCGGGCGACGTACAGAGTGGCAAAAAGTGTGGTTAAGGTTTTGTTAGTCTACATTTTAGGCATAGCCTAGGCCTAGGCCTAATCTTTAACTTAATTGAGCAATGGCTCTTACTTCGCGTATGTCTGTAGCAGTTGGAAAACACGTACGATTTAATGGTGTTTTATTACAAATTGAATTTATTTCTAGTCTTAGGCCCTAGGCACCAGCCGTTTGTAGCTAATTTGGTTATGTAAGGCCTACAGTTTTTGTATTAGAGTTACCTAGTAGGCCTAGCCTAACTCTCCATTTAGCTTTTATATTCCATTAACACCTAGTTAGAAAATAGGGTAGGTCTAGTCTAGACTAAGTAGGTTTGGTTCATGTTCTGTAGCTTTTAGATTTTTTCTTCCAGTTTCTCCCCCACTCCTACCGCCCCACCACAGGTCCTGTGATAGGCCTAGGCCTAGGCTGGCAGTGCCTTGCACCAGACTCTTCACTGGTAAGTCGATGAGATCCTCCTCCCATAAATCAAATTAATTGAATTGTTAGTGGTTCATAAGAAGCATGTCCTTCAATCTCTTATCATATCCAAGATCGCATGTTTTGGCTGTAGCTATCTCTCTGTTGTATGTTTATGTTTGTATGCGTAATATGCTAGGCCTAGGTTTATTATATGTTTGTAATTTTTATGATTTCCTAAAAAGGTGTCTCGGATACGTGGTAACCCGAAGCGATGCATCTCTCGGAGTACTGCGTGCTTGAGCGCAGTTTCTTCCGAACCTGAGCCCTTGACAACAGTCTCACAACTCGATGGTGTTCGAAAAATAGTAATGTGCAACAATAAAACAAGGTTATTGAACGTTTGGTTGCTTGTAGGCTGTCTGTAGCAATATTGATTTGTATGAAGCACGGCAAAATGTTATTGAGACACGTTGTCTTGTACCACCAGAGGCGACTTGAGGATGTTTATTAATTCCTACACTCGTGTCTTGGCCTGTTGGTTGGCCTAGTACCGGTATAGCAGATTCTGTATCCACCATGTGGCTTAAATTATACCTCACTAAAATTATGTTTTCTAGTTCTTTTTGTACACCTACACATAGGCCAAACCCATACATTTATATAATTTTTATTTTGCTTTATATAAAAAAAAAAAATACCTACGTTATTTGCATTGGGTGCCTCTTCGATACTAAAGTGAACCCAATGCACACGGCTTTCACTAGCCTGGGCGTACCCAACCAGTTGTATTATTAGGCTAGTTAACTTGGCGATTAAATCAATTATGTTCTTTTGAGCTTTTCCTTACGTTATCAATTTTAAACATTTTGTTTTCTTTAAGTTGTTTAGGTTCAATAGCATCGGCAGTACAAAACCACTAATTGCTTTCTTTTATTTTCAAGAAATGCGCTGTCATTGCAAATGATGGAAAATTTGCTACACAGTATAACGTGTGATCAGGATGATCCCAAATTGCGATGCATTGTCTTGCTCGGCGAGGGGCGAATATTTTCTGCGGGACACAACTTAAAAGATCTGGTAAGCCTAGGATGCCCAGGTTTTATTTATATTGTTATGACATTTTCTTTGCACACCACAAGTAGCCTAACTAAATGTACTACACTGCAGTACTAAATATAGATCTCGTTGTACCTAGACTCTTGCTACACCTAGAATTGAAATATTTGTGTCAAGTAGTTGCTCTGACGAACAGTGGTTGGATAATGTCCTTCCCTTCGTTGATTTTTGCTCCATTCTCTCCTACTTGTCCTCACCTTAATTACGTACTTTTTCATGTTATCCATTGATTGGTTTAAAACAGGTTTCATCTCCTAGTCTTTTCACTACCTAGTACTTTCGTGTGAAATCTCAAAAGCTCCTCTAATCGCTTGAGTCGTTCTCTATTCCATGTCAACGTCGGCATAAGAGAATTAGAGAAGACCGTGTAACTCGAGTGCAACGTTGTGTCCCGCAGGGAACCAAGGGCGGTGCAGAATACCACCACCAGGTGTTCGCAACCTGCACCCGTCTGATGCTCGGCATAATTCAATGTCCGGTCCCCGTCATCGCTGTCGTCCAAGGGCTGGCGGCCGCTGCCGGCTGTCAGCTGGTCGCCACCTGCGACATAGCCATCTGCACCGACAACAGCTCCTTCTCGACGCCCGGGTATAGATCACCTTGTCTGTAACAAGCTGCATGCAAACGTTTCCTTTGGGCTGCTTAAATCTTTCTTTGTTTCTGCTCTTGTCCCATGAGCGCCGGAAAGGCCTAGATAGATCACATTGTTCGTAGCGTTCTGCATGCAGGAGTGAGGCACTACTATCACCAAACTCTCCACTTCTAGCCTATCACATCCCCCCCCCCCCCCCCTGCCAACAGCTTACTAATTTAAGTTTCCAAATCAGCTCTCTCTCACCACTTACTGAGGAAGGTCATGTTGAGCAAAAACATTAGGCCTACTTTCTGTATTGTTTTGTTATGAGTAGGCCTATCGGTATATGTTCTTCTATCGTGGCTTATTATCACTCTACTCAGGTAAGCTGTTGGCATCCTATCTCTTTCACGCAATTAGTACAAACAAATCAGTTTCCTGTGGGCTGCTTGGTGCTTATCGTTCTCTGCTTCTGCTCTCGCCCCACGAGAACGTAACGCGCACGGCCGTACTTTCAGTGCCAGCTTCGGCATCTTCTGCTCTACGCCCGGTATCGCGGTAGGGCGAGCGGTGCCGAGGAAGGTCGCCGCCCACATGTTGCTGACCGGCCTCCCGCTGACGGCGGACGAGGCGCTGCGGGCGGGACTCGTCAGCAAGGTCGTCACGCAGGAGAACCTCGGTAGGTGGCGGAACGTTTCGTTTCCAAACGTGAACGTGTGATAATCTATTTCGGAGGCTTTCACGGCCGGAGTCAACTATACTATCGTGGTTTTTCAGGTATAACTACATGTCAAAACTCAAAAAGTGGAACCAATCCAACGTTTCGCCCATACGTTTGATTGGTTCCACCTTTTGACACGGTTATACCCGGAAAACCACGAGAGTATAGCGAACGTGTTATGTCTGGGATCTCTATAACGTGATGTTCGCTTTTCAGATGAGGAATTGACGAAAATTGTCGAGGCGATTTCTGGAAAGAGTCGTCCCGTCATAGAACTTGGAAAAAAGTTTTTGTATACACAACTGGAAACTGACTTACAAACTGCCTACAAGTATGTAACATTTCTATTACTATTAGCTCTGTGTTAATTGTTGGGTGAAGATGAGACGTTGCCACTAAACCGTACTCATCAGAACTAATCATTGCCATTTGATTGTTACCAACAGACTCGGGGAAGATGTGATGGTCAACAATCTGGCGCTTCCCGACGGACAAGAGGGGATTCGAAGCTTCATAGACAAGAGGAAAGCCAACTGGTCACATAGCTACGAGAAGTTGCACTGATAGAACCTTTTATTTGTTCTGTCGTATTTTGTTACTACCTAACTTACATACTAGATATCCATACAACGGACATTAGGGCTCCATGATAGGGTCCGAATATGCCAATTAATCTTATCTAGCCTTCTGGGATATAACACCCACTTTCAACTTAAGACTAGGACTGCGTTCTTGAGTCACTTTAAATGGAGTATTCTCGTGACATCACACGACAACACTGGAGGCCAAAATATGTGCTTACATTTGAGCTATCAATAGAAGACAAGAAACCTTATCATGCGATATGTAATATATCATCGTAAATCCCCCCCCCCCCCCCCCCCCCCCCCCCCTCCTTCCAAAGCCATTGCAAACCAGGAAAAGTGAGGAGAAGACAAAATTTCTTTACTTTGCTCTGCAGTAATAATAGCGAACTAATGTTGGAGAACCGTGGTGAACCTCAGCATGCTGTAACATTGCAACAGTGAATAGAATGTTCAACCCAGTTTGGCTGCCAAGCACATCCAAGAGTTTTGTTGGACATTTTTAGCATTACATGGTTCCAGAAAAATATATTTTTACCCATTTCTCCTTTGGTAAACCTTAACAAAAAAAAACTACAATATTATTTTATGTTGAGATCCACACATTACAAGCTATGACTGTGTAACTGATCTTTTTAAATACTAGATGCAAATTACTTATTCATGTAATTGGTACTGATATTTGCATGGCCAAATGTTACTGATAATTGTGTTTAGCTCAGCATTTCCCCAATGAAAACTATAATGTAGATAATATAATTGAGGTCTTCTACATATAGATATTGTATAGGTATCTTATTGCATATTCTTTCAGACAGATAATTTCCTATGATCAGTGGATCTGCGACCAATATCCGTCCGAAAGAGATTGCCAGATTGGTACTGGTCACTCAGGCTTGCGACATCGCAAACATCACATTTTATAGACTTGCATTTGTTAACCAACTGCACTAATGCTAGTTTGTTTGCTTCACAAGTGAACATTTACAATTTTAGAGGCCAAAATATTAACTTTAAGTTTTGTATGTAAATACAAACAAATTTGAAAAAAGAAGATTCGGTCAGTACTATAGTGACTTGCTACAGTACCAGACTTGTTTTCTTTTTCTGTTAGTAGGCCTATATTATTTTTATATTCTTTCAAACACCCAGAATTGAAATCAAATATTTGTTGAAACTTATTTTCTTACTTTTTTATTGTTTTTACCTTTTAGTTTCTTTGGTTACTATATATGATTTTTACATTACTTTGTTGTTTTACTTTATAATCAAAAATTTATAATTTTTTCACCAAGTGGGCTTAAGTAAATAAAATCAGGTCACAGTTTTGTATAGAATAATGAATAATGTGATGCTATCTATCTACTTGTAGGATGCAGTAGTACACTAATACAATACCTCAGAGTATGAAGCTTCTACAGGAGGTAGAGTCACAAAGACATCTACTCTTTGTGTCTGACTTACAGGACTGTTGTCGGCTAATCTTCACTTGCCAAACGTGCAAACATTTACATTATCTTGTACGAATAGAAAGAGACCTTGTTAAAAATAAATGTAAGTAGTCACCTCTGGGAGTATCTTAATAATATTGCATGGAATACTTTCTACGTGGTGCATGCAAGGGTTGGAAATATGGACTGATATTTTGTATGGTAATTATTTGGTAATAGGAAATGGTGTTGGACAGGTCAGGCTATACGTACAAATAACGTGCATGATGTTGTAGCAGCCAAATGTGGAACTAGGCCTACTCCTACTGTACTAGCATTGCAATAATGCAACATGTTCTAAATGTTTAAATATCTGGTATCAGGTATAGTATACCATTGTGTTTTGTTAACTATTATACTTAATTTTGTAATGGTAAATTAATAAAAGTTTATCTGCAGTTATAAACTCTTCTTTTTTATTATAAAATCGTCTCGTCTATTGCAGACTCATGCTGTTCGAGATGATGAGGTGTGGGAGGGGGGATAATGAAAATAAAGGGCAATTACAAAGAAGTAAAAACCCATGCCTTAAGCAGGATTCGAATCCACGTTCCTGGGTGGTATTAAGCTTAAAACCTATGCCCCAAACACATAAAATAAAGTAAACAAATTCACATTTATAGTCTACCCACTCAGTAACGAAACTGATTTTCAGTGGGGAACTTTAATTTAAAGCGACTAAACCAATCCTGTAGGCTCCGAACACCATCGACGAGTGAGCGATAACCAATCAAAGATTGATATTTCAAATACAAAACATATGAATCAGTGATTGGACAGTGCGAACACCTGCAGACAAAATGTCATAATCAACAAGGCCAATTCAGAACAACTTTGAATTTATTGAGTGCTTCGTTGCTAGGACGGCTCCAAAGTCACCATTTACTTATTCCTAAGACAAGAAGTAATGAAACTGAATCCTTAATTGAAGTCAAAAAACTTCTGCCTGAACCGGGATTTGAACCCGGGACCTTCTGCATTGGAAGTAGGGTTGCTAACCACTGGACCCACGAGGTTGTTATTTCCATGTCCGGAACACCATTCTAGACAACTAGTTTAAAAAAATCTGCCATTTTGTGGCTTTGTCATTTGCTAGTTCCTCTATTGTACAGAACTCCTCTAGGTTTGAGCAGACAAGCAGGTGCTGGGGATCTCCTCTGGGGGTACTGGCTCCTCTAGGTTTGAGCAGACAAGCAGGTAGTGGGGATCTCCTCTGGGGGTGCTGGCTCCTCTGGGTTTGAGCAGACAAGCAGGTGCTGGGGATCTCCTCTGGGGGTGCTGGCTCCTCTAGGTTTGAGCAGACAAGCAGGTGCTGGGGATCTCCTCTGGGGGTGCTGGCTCCTCTAGGTTTGAGCAGACAAGCAGGTGCTGGGGATCTCCTCTGGGGGTGCTGGCTCCTCTAGGTTTGAGCAGACAAGCAGGTGCTGGGGATCTCCTCTGGGGGTGCTGGCTCCTCTGGGTTTGAGCAGACAAGCAGGTACTGGGGATCTCCTCTGGGGGTGCTGGCTCCTCTAGGTTTGAGCAGACAAGCAGGTGCTGGGGATCTCCTCTGGGGGTGCTGGCTCCTCTAGGTTTGAGCAGACAAGCAGGTGCTGGGGATCTCCTCTGGGGGTGCTGGCTCCTCTGGGTTTGAGCAGACAAACAGGTGCTGGGGATCTCCTCTGGGTGTGCTGGCTCCTCTGGGTTTGAGCAGACAAACAGGTGCTGGGGATCTCCTCTGGGGGTGCTGGCTCCTCTAGGTTTGAGCAGACAAGCAGGTGCTGGGGATCTCCTCTGGGGGTGCTGGCTCCTCTAGGTTTGAGCAGACAAGCAGGTGCTGGGTATCTCCTCTGGGTTTGAGCAGACAAGCAGGTGCTGGGGATCTCCTCTGGGGGTGCTGGCTCCTCTAGGTTTGAGCAGACAAACAGGTGCTGGGGATCTCCTCTGGGGGTGCTGGCTCCTCTAGGTTTGAGCAGACAAGCAGGTGCTGGGGATCTCCTCTGGGGGTGCTGGCTCCTCTAGGTTTGAGCAGACAAGCAGGTGCTGGGGATCTCCTCTGGGGGTGCTGGCTCCTCTGGGTTTGAGCAGACAAGCAGGTGCTGGGGATCTCCTCTGGGGGTGCTGGCTCCTCTGGGTTTGAGCAGACAAGCAGGTGCTGGGGATCTCCTCTGGGGGTGCTGGCTCCTCTAGGTTTGAGCAGACAAACAGGTGCTGGGGATCTCCTCTGGGGGTGCTGGCTCCTCTAGGTTTGAGCAGACAAGCAGGTGCTGGGGATCTCCTCTGGGGGTGCTGGCTCCTCTGGGTTTGAGCAGACAAGCAGGTGCTGGGGATCTCCTCTGGGGGTGCTGGCTCCTCTAGGTTTGAGCAGACAAGCAGGTGCTGGGGATCTCCTCTGGGGGTGCTGGCTCCTCTGGGTTTGAGCAGACAAGCAGGTAGTGGGGATCTCCTCTGGGGGTGCTGGCTCCTCTGGGTTTGAGCAGACAAGCAGGTGCTGGGGATCTCCTCTGGGGGTGCTGGCTCCTCTAGGTTTGAGCAGACAAGCAGGTGCTGGGGATCTCCTCTGGGGGTGCTGGCTCCTCTGGGTTTGAGCAGACAAGCAGGTGCTGGGGATCTCCTCTGGGGGTGCTGGCTCCTCTGGGTTTGAGCAGACAAGCAGGTGCTGGGGATCTCCTCTGGGGGTGCTGGCTCCTCTGGGTTTGAGCAGACAAGCAGGTGCTGGGGATCTCCTCTGGGGGTGCTGGCTCCTCTAGGTTTGAGCAGACAAGCAGGTGCTGGGTATCTCCTCTGGGTTTGAGCAGACAAGCAGGTGATGGGGATCTTGAATCTGTCCACATTCACATCGTTCGTCAGCCTCCAGGTATCCCCATTTCCTCATATTTTCCTTGTATCTTGACACTCATGTATGTAGTCTGTTGAGTGATTTACAGGTGAGGTGTGGTAGTTGAAACCCAGAAACGTTTACTTATTAGCATTTAACATCTTCCAAAATAAGCATGCAAGCATCAATGTTAAAAGCATCGTTTACCTAAATGGTAGTCTACAATGGACAGTCTCCTTGTGGGGATGTGGTACACCTTAAGTCAGGTCTTTGTATGCTACACAATTACATATTGTTGGCCATTATAAAAACTGGTTTATTATTTTAAATGTACTTTATATGTGTCAGATTTTATTTAAATCACCGTTACTGATATCTAATAGAATGTAAGAATAACAACAGTCTTTCAATGAATCGTAATTTAACTTCAACATTTCAATTAATTTATTCTGCCAAACGAATCTATTTTAAGGAGGCCACTGTGTTGAAAAACGGTTACGTAACATGCTTGCAACGAGTGAAGTGCCAATGTCGTCTGTCCTCTTTATAGAGTTAAATAAAGTCACCACCAGAGGGAACTTGGGAAATAGATGACTAGAAAATGGTTGGGAAGAACAAAACTGTTAGAAAAAAGATATGTGGAAAAAATGTGATGTACTGTAGTAAGTTACGTCCATAATCAGGGCAGTGTCCATTGTTAAGCATTAATAATTGTTGACAATTGAAAACATGTCACTTGTTTGTTTACTAAACAAACTTCTGCCACCTAATAACCTGTTTGCTATGGCCCGAAGGTACAACGGTACAACGAAAGTTTAGGTTTTGATAATATCGAGAAGCACTGAAGCAAAATGGATTCAAATCTCGGCATTTACGAACCGCTTAAGCTTGCGGGTTCGCCCGTGTGTGTATGCATGGATGAGTGTGAATGTAGTGTGTACATTCCTACACCCAAAACGAGGAGTACGGAGAATGTTGTCGAGGCGGAGGTGTATCCGAATGACGAACTGTCGGAGGACCGATCGTCTGGTACTGTTGAAAAGAAGGAAACACTGGAGGAATTATGGAACTTTGGGGAAATGCCAGGAGAATTTGGTTACCACTTCGGAGAGGAAGAAGAAGAAGAAGAACTTGAAGAAGAAGTGAGTACTTAAGTAAACCATTTTACGTTTGTTTGTCTGTCTTACACGAACCTGCAAGGTCAGTGATTTGGCCAACGTGTTATGACCTAGTTGTTGAGTATATCGTGAAATAAATCATTAATATAATAACCAATGTACGTAGTTGATTTCTTGTTTACAAGACAATGATACAAGAAACCAAGCTATGAGCCCTACAATGACTCCTAGACCTATGACCTTTATGAATGTAATATTTAACCCCCCTTGACAATGTACATACAATCTTGTAGGGCCTATTGTGGTTATAAAGCCAAGAAATGAAATGAAAGGATATACCTTAACAACTTACCTTAGGAGTGTACACTGATAACATGGAAAGGAACTACGGTAGTTTGTTCTGACATAAAAACTTGTTCCCTTTTTTATTTTTTATTTAATTTCTCAACCACATCACTCTGCAGTCTGCACCTCAGGTAAACTGTTGGGGTGTACCTTTCTATCAATCATATATAAATAAAAATTTCGTAGTCATAGTAGTTTTAAGTTTAGGTTATTCTACTCATGCTGAGTGATCAATACCTGTAGTTGATCGAAACGGATCAGAATATTTGTTTGTCTACTCATCTTTATGTTTCTCAATGCGACCTATCTACTTTGTCAGCTAAGCTGTCGTCAGTCTGTACCTTCTCCCTCACTGGAACATGTTTATTCAAGTTCTTAGTATTAATTGAATAAATCAAGGCTATAATGTACCTCCGCGTCAACACAGGAAGTGGAATCTTTGATCGAGTGGCCTGACTGCGTATCGCTGCCGGCAAGTGTCAGCGAGGCGGACAAGGCGGGATGGGCAACCTACCGGCTGGCCTACGACCCGTGGGCCGACGAGAAGAAGCCGTCCGTCAGCGTTCTCAACTACAACGACTTCGAACTCACCGACGAGGAAGCTGACGGCGTTCTCTCCGATCGGGTAGTTGGGGCCTGCGCTTCGTTCCTGGATCGGAACCCTGAATCCCAGGCCTATTGTCATGCCAAGCTGCAGCTCAAAGGAAAGGTGTGTCAGCTGCGTTTGTTTATTTATTTGTTTATTTATTTATTTATTTATTTATTTTTTTATTTATTTATTTATTTATTTGTTTATTCATTTATTAATTTTTTTTTTATTATTTATTTATTTATTTATTTTTATAATTTGTTTAAATATGCCTTTCACATACCGTAGGCCCTACGTACTCACTCAGTGCATCTCACAAGGACATGTGAGCATTCGAAGTTGTCAATAACAATAATAATAAGAATTATATACATAGGCTACATATTTACATGTGTGATATTTAGTGTGATACAACAGAACAACACAGTACAATAAAACTGTACTAGATACAATATAGGACTACAATATACTAGGCAGACTACATTAGATATTTTTTCTTCATATTTTTACTTCATCTTTGTTATGTGAAAGGTTTTTCCTTCAAAAATGTGAAAATGCATTTCAGCTACTTTAATTGCGTACCAACTCTGACAGCTAGAACCCGTTTGCTGCAGGGTCTCACGGACATAACGATCTTGGAAGCTCACCGCTACCTCCAGTACATAGATTTGTCGTGGAACCATTTAACAGATCTCTACCCTCTGGGTGGTATACCGTACTTGATGTATCTGGATGTGTCTCACAATGACCTCACGAGCGTTCTGCAGTTCAAAGCTTCGTGGAACCTCACGTTCGTCGACTATTCCTACAACGAGGTGGAAACTATCGACGACCTGACAGACTTCTGGTCTATCGAGTACCTCAACTTGTCGCATAATGAGATAAAAAAAATAGAGGGATTGGAAAATCTAAGGCAAGTTTTTAAATCTCTTCCTTATACCCACAATTGACATCTCATGTCATCATGTATTTTCTGGTAAGCCAGTAGAGATAGGACTCCTGTTCCCTCCGATCCATGTCACCCGGCATTTTGTCCCTTTCAACCTTTAGATATGTACATTCAAAGAGATGCCTCCCGTATTGTTCTCCGACCCCACACATCCTACATATGCTGGATTCGAAAACCCCAACCCTATGTAGGTGCTTGGCAAGCAGGTCATGTCCAGTCTGGAGCCAGAATTGGGCAACATGATTTTGAAATTTCAGTCAAAGCATGATTTTAATGGTTCCTTGGTGCATGTATCATGTAAGATTTTGTTCTTTAAATGCTGTCAAGTAAATAATTAAATGTTTTTCTGAAATATTCCTAGATACTTAACAGACTTGGATTTGTCTTTTAACCAAATTGAAAGATTGGAAAATTTGAGCAATCTACGAGTACAACATTTAAATCTGTCAAACAACAATATTTCATCGTTTGAAGAAGGTGACGACGTCGGCTTGAAAACTATGCAATATTTGCACTTCATCAATCTCAGCGTCAACGGATTAACATCGCTCGCTTTATTCAAGGTAATTATTTTAGTTTCTTCATTTAGTGTTGCTTGGTGGTCTTGTGGACTTATTCCTGCTTCCAATGCAGAAGGTCCTAAGTTTGATTCCCAGTTCATTGTAAGGTGTTTTACAATGGATATTGACTGAAATCTTTCCGAGTGGTACATGGCATATGGTAATAAATACTAAATAGTGACTTGATAGTTACCACAGCTGCACCACAGCAACTGAAAATCAATTCCTGTAACTGAGTAACTACAGCCAATAAATACAAATCTATTTATTTTATCTGGTGGCTAAGCATACCCTGATCTGACTTAAATCTTGTAAACAGGCATATTGAGATATATATAATATGTTTATTTATATTTATAATTTATAACTGTTCATACCAAGACTTGCGATTGGTTGACTCTAGCATAGGCCTACTACGGTTTTGCCTATCTTATAAAACCACATGGAATGGTTCGACTTTGATGAGACAGTTCATTCTCATTAGTATAGTTGTGTATGTTTAAAATGATTCCCATGGATCTATGTGTCACCACTTTTATGCTCATTATCTAGGGGGTGTATCACATTCGAATAGTGATAATGCAGCGGAACAAGATAGCGGAACTGATGGAAACTGACCACTTGAAGACGTTACACCTGCTACAAGAGCTGGACCTGACCGGCAATCCGCTCACTCAGTGGGACAAATACAGGGAGATCATCTTCCACACGATTCCCTCGCTGTGTTTTCTAGATGACTCGGTCGTTAGAACCAGAGAAAAGGTAAATAAAATAGCCTAGTCGTTGCATGGTCACATATATGCGATTTTAAACTACTGTCAAATTGTTGTTGTTGGCATAAGAAAAAAATGTAATGTATTGTTGATACCTATTGGAGACTCAAGCTAACGAATTGATAGCACTGCTAAGCAACCCCCTTATCACACCATGGATGATGTATAACAATATAACAACAATGAACAATGACAGCTAAACTCCTCATAATAGTTAAACTTTTTGTCACCAGGCTGCAACTGGTCTATTTTTAGTAGCCAAGAAATAGTTAATAGTTTCATCTCATATGCAACTGTGTGACCGGGCATTTCATTCCGAAGTAACGAAACGGAAACTTATTGTCGCCAGGTTGCGGCCGAGAGTCTGTTTGCTCCCAGCGAGATATTGGCTGCGGCCCGTGATCACTCTCGTCTGATTCTCGTAGAGGAATTGAACCAGCCGTCGTTAGAGCTCGATACTCTTCCCATCGACCAGGGACCGTATCCGCTAGTGGTGCTCGTGGGGCCACCAGGCAGTGGCAAGGAGACCATCATAGCCTCACTGGTCTCACGGTTCCCTACGAAGGTGGGTCCTCTCTCTCTCTTCTATCGGTTACACTCTTCTTATCAGCCATGCCCAAAACCCCCTAGTGCTGAGTAGAAGAAACTGGGAACTTAATTTCTCTACTGCTTAATAGAAAACATTCGTATGATGACACGAATAATGCAAACTGTGGGCATATCAAAAGAAGCTGTTTCCGTATTGTAACATGGCCACTTTACTTGTTAGGCATTACATTGTTGAGTTCAGTTAAGTTGTCCTTTTTCTTCCTTTGGTTAGATCTAAGCTCCAAAACTGGAACCTTTGAGATATAAAATACAATAAAATCACCACATAGTACATATACTGTATACAATATGACATCAAGTGTAACCTACAGGGACATAAAAAGTAAAATACAACTTTGTAGGCCTTACAATTTAAAATTACATTTTACACTGGTATCACATAAGTGTAGCTGTAGATTCAGATTTTGATTCAGATTCAATTTACAAAATGACCTAATAGCTATAGAGAACTGGTGTGAAACTTGGAAGTTACTTTAAAATGTGACGAAATGTAATGTGATTAGTTACCTTTACAACGAAAGTCAAGCATACTATTACTCATATCTATAGTCTTTATAAAATTAAGAGGCGAAACATCATTTCTTTTAAATACGCCATTTTGGAGGCAATTTCTGATTGGGATGTAGTCACGTGAGCAAAAATAGAACAAATATACCATTTTATTAAACCTGCGCACACCCATACACCAAAAAATCAATATTTATTATTTATTAAATTCCAGTGTTCGGTATACAACCGCTCGTACTTCCCCAATAGGCACAAAAGAAGGGGAAAATGTTATAATTCTTTAATAAACAAACACCCTCTATCGATTAGCACATGTATAATTCATTTCAAATTTTCACGAATTTTCATCATTTTTGAAGTCTATAGTCTTTATAAAATTAAGAGGTGAAAAATCATGATTTTGAAATATGCCATTTTGGAGGAAATTTCTTATTGGGATGTAGTCATGGTTTTAAAAATAATACAAATATACCATTTTATTAAACCTGTGCACACCTAAACTCCTAAAAATCAATATTAATCAAATTTCAGTGTTCAGTATTAAACCGCTTGTACTTCCCCAATAGGCACAAAAGAAGGGGAAAATGTTATAATTCTTTAATATACAAACACCCTCTATCAATTAGCACATGTATCATTCATTTCAAATTTTCACGAATTTTCACCATTTTTGAAGTCAGTCTTTATAAAATTAAGAGGCGAAAAAACATGATTTTGAAATACGCCATTTTGGAGGCAATTTCTGATTAAGATGTAGTCACATGATCAAAAATAATACAAATATACTATTTTATTAAACCTGTGCACACCTTAACTCCTAAAAATCAATATTTATTAAATTCCAGTGTTCAGTATTAAACTGCTTGTACTTCCCCAATCTCCACAAAAGAAGGGAAAAATGTTATAATTCTTTAATAAACAAACACCCTCTATCGATTAGCACATGTATCATTCATTTCAAATTTTCACAAATTATCATCATTTTTTAAGTCTATAGTCTTTATAAAATTAAGAGGTTAAAATCATGATTTTGAAATACGCCATTTTGGAGGAAATTTCTGATTGGGATGTAGTCACGTGATCAAAACTAATACAAATATACCATTTTATTAAACCTGCGCACACCCATATAACAAAAAATCAATATATATTAAATACCAGTGTTCGGTATAAAACCGCTCGTACTTCCCCAATAGGCACAAAAGAAGGGGAAAATAAGATAAAAATAAAAATAAAAAAAAATATAATAAAACAAAAATAAAATTAAGAGGTAAAAAATAATGATTTTGAAATACGCCACTTTGGAGGAAATTTCTGATTGGGATGTAGTCACGCGATCAAAAATAATACAAATATACCATTTTATTAAACCCGGGCACACCCATGTAACAAATAATCAATATATATTAAATTCCAGTGTTCGGTATAAAACCGCTCGTACTTCCCCAATAGGCACAAAAGAAGGGGAAAATGTTATAATTCTTTAATAAACAAACACCCTCTATCAAATAGCACATTCATTTCAAATTTTCACGAATTTTCATCATTTTTGAAGTCTATAGTCTTTATAAAATTAAGAGGTGAAAAATCATGATTTTGAAATACGCCATTTTGGAGGAAATTTCTGATTCGGATGTAGTCACGTGATCAAAAATAATACAAATATACCATTTTATTAAACCTGCGCACACTCATATAGGCCTAACAAAAAATAAACATGTAATTAATTCCAGTGTTCGGTATAAAACCGCTCGTGCTTCCCCAATAGGCACAAAAGAAGGGGAAAATGTTATGATTCTTTAATAAACAAACACCCTCTATCGATTAGCACATGTATCATTCATTTCAAATTTTCACAAATTTTCATCATTTTTATAAAATTGAGGCGAAAAATCATGATTTTGAAATACGCCATTTTGGAGGTAATTTCTGATTTGAATGTAGTCACGTGATCAAAAATAATACAAATATACCATTTTATTAAACCCGCGCACACCTAAACTCCTAAAAATCAATATTTATTAAATTCCAGTGTTCAGTATAATTAAACTGCTCGTACTTCCCCAATCTCCACAAAAGAAGGGGAAAATGTTTTAATTCTTTAATAAACCAACACCCTCTTTCGATTTGCACGTGCACAAGTTATTTTAAATTTTCACAAATTTTCATCATTTTTGAAGTCTATATAGTCGTTATAAAATTAAGAGGTGAAAAATCAAGATTTTGAAATACGCTATTTTGGAGGAAATTTCTGATTGGGATGTAGTCACGTGATCAAAACTTATAAAAATATACCATTTTATTGTAGATGCGCACACCCATATACCGTAACAAAAAATAAATATATATTACATTCCAGTGTTCGGTATAAAACCGCTCGTACTTCCCCAATAGGCACAAAAGAAGGGGAAAATGTTATTATTCTTTAATAAACAAACACCCTCTATCGACTAGCACATGTATCATTCATTTCAAATTTTCACAAATTTTCATCATTTTTGAAGTCTATAGTCTTTATAAAATTAAAAGGCGAAAAATCATGATTTTGAAATACGCCATTTTGGAAAAAATTTCTTATTGGGGTGTAGTCACGTTATTTAAAATAATACAAATATACCATTTTATTAAACCTGTGCACACCTTAACTCATAAAATATAATATATATTAAATTCCAGTGTTCGGTATAAAACCGCTCGTACTTCCCCAATAGGCCCAAAAGAAGGGGAAATTGTTATAATTCTTTAATAAACAAACACCTTCTATCGATTAGCACGTCTCCTTCATTTCAAATTTACACGAATTTTCATTGTTTTTGAAGTCAATATAGTCTTTATAAAATTAAGAGGCGAAAAATCATGATTTTGAAATACGCCATTTTGGAAAAAATTTCTTATTGGGGTGTAGTCACGTTATTTAAAATAATACAAATATACCATTTTATTAAACCTGTGCACACCTTAACTCATAAAATATAATATATATTAAATTCCAGTGTTCGGTATAAAACCGCTCGTACTTCCCCAATAGACCCAAAAGAAGGGGAAATTGTTATAATTCTTTAATAAACAAACACCTTCTATCGATTAGCACGTCTCCTTCATTTCAAATTTACACGAATTTTCATTGTTTTTGAAGTCAATATAGTCTTTATAAAATTAAGAGGCGAAAAATCATGATTTTGAAATATGCCATTTTGGAGGAAATTTCTGATTGAGATGTAGTCACGTGATCAAAAATAATACAAATATACCATTTTATTAAACCTGCGCACACCCATATAACAAAAAATCAACATAATATTAAATTCCAGTGTTCAGTATAAAACCGCTCGTACTTCCCCAATAGGCACAAAAGAAGGGTAAAATGTTATAATTCTTTAATAAACAAACACCCTCTATCGATTAGCACATGTATCATTCATTTCAAATTTTCACAAATTTTCATCATTTTTGAAGTCTTTATATAATTAAGAGGCGAAAAATCATGATTTTGAAATACGCCATTTTGGAGAAAATGTCTGATTGGGGTGTAGTCACGTTATTTAAAATAATACAAATATACCATTTTATTAAACCTGTGCACACCAATTAACTCATAAAATATAATATATATTTAATTCCAGTGTTCGGTATAAAACCGCTCGTACTTCCCCAATAGGCACAAAAGAAGGGGAAAATGTTATAATTCTTTAATTAACAAACACCTTCTATCGATTAGCACATGTCTCATCTATTCAAATTTACACGAATTTTCATTGTTTTTGAAGTCAATAGTCTTTATAAAATTAAGAGGCGAAAAATCATGATTTTGAAATATGCCATTTTGAAGGAAATTTCTGTTTGGTTTTAGTCACGTGATCAAAAATAATACAAATATACCATTTTATTAAACCTGCGCACACCTAAATTCCTAAAAATTAATATTTATTAAATTCCAGTGTTCCTTATTAAACCGCTCGTTCTTCCCCAATAGGCACAAAAGAAGGGGAAAATGTTATATTTCTTTAATAAACAAACACCCTCTATCGTTTAGCACATGTATCATTCATTTCAAATTTTCACAAATTTTCATCGTTTTTGAAGTCTATAGTCATAAAATTAAGAGGCGTAAATCATGATTTTCAAATACGCCATTTTGGAGGCAATTTCTGATTGGAATGTAGTCACGTGATCAAAAATAATACAAATATACCATTTTATTAAACCTGCGCACACCTAAACTCCTAAAAATCATAATTTATTAAATTCCAGTGTTCAGTATTATTAAACTGCTCGTACTTCCCCAATCTCCACAAAAGAAGGGGAAAATGTTATAATTCTTTAATAAACAAACACCCTCTTTCGATTTGCACATGTATCATTCATTTCAAATTTTCACGAATTTTCATCATTTTTGAAGTCTATAGTCTTTATAAAATTAAGAGGCGAAAAATCATGATTTTGAAATACGCCATTTTGGAGGTAATTTCTGATTTGAATGTAGTCACGTGATCAAAAATAATACAAATATACCATTTTATTAAACCCGCGCACACCTAAACTCCTAAAAATCAATATTTATTAAATTCCAGTGTTCAATATTATTAAACTGCTCGTACTTCCCCAATCTCCACAAAAGAAGGGGATAATGTTATGATCTTTTAATAAACAAACAACCTCTATCGATTAGCACATGTATCATTCATTTCAAATTTTCACAAATTTTCATCGATTTTGAAGGCTGTCTTTATAAAATTAAGAGGCGAAAAATCATTGATTTAGAAATATGCCATTTTGGATGTAATTTCTGATTGGGATGTAGTCACGGTATTAAAAATAATACAAATATACCATTTTATTAAACCTGTGCACACCGAAACTCCTAAAAATCAATATTTATCAAATTCCAGTGTTCAGTATTAATTACCGCTCTTACTTCCCCAATAGGCACAAAAGAAGGGTAAAATGTTATAATTCTTTAATAAACAAACACCCTCTATCGATTAGCACATGTATCATTCATTTCAAATTTTCACAAATTTTCATCATTTTTGAAGTCTTTATATAATTAAGAGGCGAA
This sequence comes from Isoperla grammatica, assembly GCA_945910005.1. NCBI lineage: Eukaryota > Metazoa > Arthropoda > Insecta > Plecoptera > Perlodidae > Isoperla > Isoperla grammatica. Next base: position 5,159,943 of record OX246737.1, read on the forward strand.
AAATCATGATTTTGAAATACGCCATTTTGGAGAAAATGTCTGATTGGGGTGTAGTCACGTTATTTAAAATAATACAAATATACCATTTTATTAAACCTGTGCACACCAATTAACTCATAAAATATAATATATATTTAATTCCAGTGTTCGGTATAAAACCGCTTGTACTTCCCCAATAGGCACAAAAGAAGGGGAAAATGTTATAATTCTTTAATTAACAAACACCTTCTATCGATTAGCACATGTCTCATCTATTCAAATTTACACGAATTTTCATTGTTTTTGAAGTCAATAGTCTTTATAAAATTAAGAGGCGAAAAATCATGATTTTGAAATATGCCATTTTGAAGGAAATTTCTGTTTGGTTTTAGTCACGTGATCAAAAATAATACAAATATACCATTTTATTAAACCTGCGCACACCTAAATTCCTAAAAATTAATATTTATTAAATTCCAGTGTTCCTTATTAAACCGCTCGTTCTTCCCCAATAGGCACAAAAGAAGGGGAAAATGTTATATTTCTTTAATAAACAAACACCCTCTATCGTTTAGCACATGTATCATTCATTTCAAATTTTCACAAATTTTCATCGTTTTTGAAGTCTATAGTCATAAAATTAAGAGGCTTAAATCATGATTTTGAAATACGCCATTTTGGAGGCAATTTCTGATTGGAATGTAGTCACGTGATCAAAAATAATACAAATATACCATTTTAATTAACCTGCGCACACCTAAACTCCTAAAAATCAATATTTATTAAATTCCAGTGTTCAGTATTATTAAACTGCTCGTACTTCCCCAATCTCCACAAAAGAAGGGGAAAATGTTATAATTCTTTAATAAACAAACACCCTCTTTCGATTTGCACATGTATCATTCATTTCAAATTTTCACGAATTTTCATCATTTTTGAAGTCTATATATAGTCTTTATAAAATTAAGAGGCGAAATATCATGATTTTGAAATACGCCATTTTGGGGGTAATTTCTGATTTGAATGTAGTCACGTGATCAAAAATAATACAAATATACCATTTTATTAAACCCGCGCACACCTAAACTCCTAAAAATCAATATTTATTAAATTCCAGTGTTCAGTATTATTAAACTGCTCGTACTTCCCCAATCTCCACAAAAGAAGGGGATAATGTTATGATCTTTTAATAAACAAACAACCTCTATCGATTAGCACATGTATCATTCATTTCAAATTTTCACAAATTTTCATCGATTTTGAAGGCTGTCTTTATAAAATTAGGTGCGAAAAATCATGATTTAGAAATATGCCATTTTGGAGGTAATTTCTGATTGGGATGTAGTCACGGTATTAAAAATAATACAAATATACCATTTTATTAAACCTGTGCACACCTAAACTCCTAAAAATCAATATTTATCAAATTCCAGTGTTCAGTATTAATTACCGCTGTTACTTCCCCAATAGGCACAAAAGAAGGGGAAAATGTTATAATTCTTTAATAAACAAACACCCTCTATCGATTAGCACATGTATCATTCATTTCAAATTTTCACGAATTTTCATCATTTTTGAAGAATATAGTCTTTATAAAAATAAGAGGTGAAAAATCATGATTTTGAAAAAAGGCCATTTTGGAGGAAATTTCTGATTGGGATGTAGTCATGTGATCAAAACTAATACAAACATACCGTTTTATTAAACCTGCGCACACCCAAACAACAAAAATCAATAAATATTAAATTCCAGTGTTCCGTATAAAACCGCTCGTACTTCCCCAATAGGCACAAAAGAAGGGGAAAATGTTATAATTCTTTAATAAACAAACACCCTCTATCAAATAGCACATGTATCATTCATTTCAAATTTTCACGAATTTTCATCATTTTTGAAGTCTATAGTCTTTATAAAATTAAGAGGCGAAAAATCATGATTTTGAAATACGCCATTTTGGAGGTAATTTCTGATTGGAATGTAGTCACGTGATCAAAAATAATACAAATATACCATTTTATTAAACCTGCGCACACCTTAACTCCTAAAAATCAATATTTATTAAATTCCAGTGTTCAGTATTATTAAACTGCTCGTACTTCCCCAATCTCCACAAAAGAAGGGGAAAATGTTATAATTCTTTAATAACCAAACACCCTCTTTCGATTTGCACGTGCACAAGTTATTTTAAATTTTCACAAATTTTCATCATTTTTGAAGTCGTTATAGTCGTTATAAAATTAAGAGGTGAAAAATCAAGATTTTGAAATACGCCATTTTGGAGGAAATTTCTGATTGGGATGTAGTCACGTGATCAAAACTTATAAAAAATATACCATTTTATTGAACCTGCGCACACCCATATAACAAAAAATAAATATATATTAAATTCCAGTGTTCGGTATAAAACCGCTCCTACTTCCCCAATAGGCACAAAAGAAGGGGAAAATGTTATGATTCTTAAATAAACAAACACCCTCTATCGACTAGCACATTCATTTCAAATTTTCACGAATTTTCATCATTTTTGAAGTCTATAGTCTTTATAAAATTAAGAGGTGAAAAATCATGATTTTGAATACGCCATTTTGGAGGAAATTTCTGATTCGGATGTAGTCACGTGATCAAAAATAATACAAATATACCATTTTATTAAACCAGCGCACACTCATATAACAAAAAATAAACATGTAATTAACTCCAGTGTTCGGTATAAAACCGCTCGTGCTTCCCCGATAGGCACAAAAGAAGGGGAAAATGTTATGATTCTTAAATAAACAAACACCCTCTATCGACTAGCACATGTATCATTCATTTCAACTTTTCACAAATTTTCATCATTTTTGAAGTCTATAGTCTTTATAAAATTAAAAGGCGAAAAATCATGATTTTGAAATACGCCATTTTGGAAAAAATTTCTTATTGGGGTGTAGTCACGTTATTTAAAATAATACAAATATACCATTTTATTAAACCTGTGCACACCTTAACTCATAAAATATAATATATATTAAATTCCAGTGTTCGGTATAAAACCGCTCGTACTTCCCCAATAGGCCCAAAAGAAGGGGAAATTGTTATAATTCTTTAATAAACAAACACCTTCTATCGATTAGCACATGTCTCCTTCATTTCAAATTTACACAAATTTTCATTGTTTTTGAAGTCAATATAGTCTTTATAAAATTAAGAGGCGAAAAATCATGATTTTGAAATATGCCATTTTGGAGGAAATTTCCGATTGAGATGTAGTCACGTGATCAAAAATAATACAAATATACCATTTTATTAAACCTGTGCACACCTAAAACTCCTAAAAATCAATATTTATCAAATTTTAGTGTTCAGTATTAAACCGCTTTTACTTCCCCAATAGGCACAAAAGAAGGGGAAAATGTTATAACTCTTTAATAAACAAACACCCTCTATCGATTAGCACATGTATCATTCATTTCAAATTTTCATGAATTTTCATCATTTTTGAAGTCTATAGTCTTTATAAAATGAAGAGGTGAAAAATCATGATTTTGAAATACGCCATTTTGGAGGAAATTTCTGATTCGGATGTAGTCACGTGATCAAAAATAATACAAATATACCGTTTTATTAAACCTGCGCACACCCATATAGGTAACAAAAAATCAATATATATTAAATTCCAGTGTTCTGTATAAAACCGCTCGTACTTCCCCAATAGGCACAAAAGAAGGGGAAAATGTTATAATTCTTTAATAAACAAACACCCTCTTTCGATTAGCACATGTATCATTTATTTCAAATGTTCACGAATTTCCATCATTTTTGAAGTCTATAGTCTTTTTAAAATTAAGAGGTGAAAAATCATGATTTTGAAAAAAGGCCATTTTGGAGGAAATTTCTGATTGGGATGTAGTCATGTGATCAAAACTAATACAAACATACCGTTTTATTAAACCTGCACACACCCATACACCAAAAAATCAATATTTATTAAATTCCAGTGTTCGGTATAAAACCGCTCGTACTTCCCCAATAGGCACAAAAGAAGGGGAAAATGTTATAATTCTTAAATAAACAAACACCCTCTATCGATTAGCACATGTATCATTCATTTCAAATTTTCACAAATTTTCATCATTTTTGAAGTCTATATAGTCTTTACTAAATTAAGAGGCGAAAAATCATAATTTTGAAATACGCCATATTGGAGGCAATTTCTGATTGGGATGTAGTCACGGTATTAAAAATAATACAAATATACCATTTTATTAAACCTGTGCACACCTAAACTCCTAAAAATCAATATTTATCAAATTCCAGTGTTCAGTATTAAACCGCTCTTACTTCCCCAATAGGCACAAAAGAAGGGGAAAATGTTATAATTCTTTAATAAACAAACACCCTCTATCGATTAGCACATGTATCATTCATTTCAAATTTTCACGAATTTTTATCATTTTTGAAGTCTATAGTCTTTATAAACTTAAGAGGTGAAAAATCATGATTTTGAAAAATGGCCATTTTGGAGGAAATTTCTGATTGGGATGTAGTCATGTGATCAAAAATAATACAAATATACCATTTTATTAAACCTGCGCACACCCATATAACAAAAAATCAACATATATTAAATTCCAGTGTTCGGTATAAAACCGCTCGTACTTCCCCAATAGGCACAAAAGAAGGGGATAATGTTATGATCTTTAAATAAACAAACAACCTCTATCGATTAGCACATGTATCATTCATTTCAAATTTTCACAAATTTTCATCGATTTTGAAGGCTATAGTCTTTATAAAATTAAGAGGCGGAAAATCATGATTTAGAAATACGCCATTTTGGAGGTAATTTCTGATTGGGATGTAGTCACGGTATTAAAAATAATACAAATATACCATTTTATTAAACCTGTGCACACCTAAACTCCTAAAAATCAATATTTTTCGAATTCCAGATTTCATTATTAAACCGCTCGTACTTCCTCAATAGGCACAAAAGAAGGGGAAAATGTTATAATTCTTTAATAAACAAACACCCTCTATCGATTAGCACATGTATCATTCATTTCAAATTTTCACAAATTTTCATCATTTTTGAAGTCTATAGTCTTTATAAAATTGAGGCGAAAAATCATGATTTTGAAATACGCCATTTTGGAGGTAATTTCTGATTTGAATGTAGTCACGTGATCAAAAATAATACAAATATACCATTTTATTAAACCCGCGCACACCTAAACTCCTAAAAATCAATATTTATTAAATTCCAGTGTTCAGTATTATTAAACTGCTCGTACTTCCCCAATCTCCACAAAAGAAGGGGAAAATGTTATAATTCTTTAATAAACCAACACCCTCTTTCGATTTGCACGTGCACAAGTTATTTTAAATTTTCACAAATTTTCATCATTTTTGAAGTCTATATAGTCGTTATAAAATTAAGAGGTGAAAAATCAAGATTTTGAAATACGCCATTTTGGAGGAAATTTCTGATTGGGATGTAGTCACGTGATCAAAACTTATAAAAATATACAATTTTATTGAACCTGCGCACACCCATATAACAAAAAATAAATATATATTAAATTCCAGTGTTCGGTATAAAACCGCTCGTACTTCCCCAATAGGCACAAAAGAAGGGGAAAATGTTATAATTCTTTAATAAACAAACACCCTCTATCGATTAGCACATGTATCATTCATTTCAAATTTTCACAAATTTTCATCATTTTTGAAGTCTATATAGTCTTTATAAAATTAAAAGGCGAAAAATCATGATTTTGAAATACGCCATTTTGGAAAAAATTTCTTATTGGGGTGTAGTCACGTTATTTAAAATAATACAAATATACCATTTTATTAAACCTGTGCACACCTGAACTCATAAAATATAATATATATTAAATTCCAGTGTTCGGTATAAAACCGCTCGTACTTCCCCAATAGGCCAAAAAGAAGGGGAAATTGTTATAATTCTTTAATAAACAAACACCTTCTATCGATTAGCACATGTCTCCTTCATTTCAAATTTACACGAATTTTCATTGTTTTTGAAGTCAATATAGTCTTTATAAAATTAAGAGGCGAAAAATCATGATTTTGAAATATGCCATTTTGGAGGAAATTTCTGATTGAGATGTAGTCACGTGATCAAAAATAATACAAATATACCATTTTATTAAACCTGCGCACACCCATATAACAAAAAATCAACATATATTAAATTCCAGTGTTCAGTATAAAACCGCTCGTACTTCCCCAATAGGCACAAAAGAAGGGTAAAATGTTATAATTCTTTAATAAACAAACACCCTCTATCGATAAGCACATGTATCATTCATTTCAAATTTTCACAAATTTTCATCATTTTTGAAGTCTTTATATAATTAAGAGGCGAAAAATCATGATTTTGAAATACGCCATTTTGGAGGTAATTTCTGATTGGGATGTAGTCACGTTGTTTAAAATAAAACCAATATACCAATTTAATAAACCTGTGCACACCTAAAACTCCTAAAAATCAATATTTATCAAATTTTAGTGTTCAGTATTAAACCGCTTTTACTTCCCCAATAGGCACAAAAGAAAGGGAAAATGTTATAACTCTTTAATAAACAAACACCCTCTATCGATTAGCACATGTATCATTCATTTCAAATTTTCATGAATTTTCATCATTTTTGAAGTCTATAGTCTTTATAAAATGAAGAGGTGAAAAATCATGATTTTGAAATACGCCATTTTGGAGGAAATTTCTGATTCGGATGTAGTCACGTGATCAAAAATAATACAAATATACCGTTTTATTAAACCTGCGCACACCCATATAGGTAACAAAAAATCAATATATATTAAATTCCAGTGTTCTGTATAAAACCGCTCGTACTTCCCCAATAGGCACAAAAGAAGGGGAAAATGTTATAATTCTTTAATAAACAAACACCCTCTTTCGATTAGCACATGTATCATTTATTTCAAATGTTCACGAATTTCCATCATTTTTGAAGTCTATAGTCTTTTTAAAATTAAGAGGTGAAAAATCATGATTTTGAAAAAAGGCCATTTTGGAGGAAATTTCTGATTGGGATGTAGTCATGTGATCAAAACTAATACAAACATACCGTTTTATTAAACCTGCACACACCCATACACCAAAAAATCAATATTTATTAAATTCCAGTGTTCGGTATAAAACCGCTCGTACTTCCCCAATAGGCACAAAAGAAGGGGAAAATGTTATAATTCTTTAATAAACAAACACCCTCTATCGATTAGCACATGTATCATTCATTTCAAATTTTCACAAATTTTCATCATTTTTGAAGTCTATATAGTCTTTACTAAATTAAGAGGCGAAAAATCATAATTTTGAAATACGCCATATTGGAGGCAATTTCTGATTGGGATGTAGTCACGGTATTAAAAATAATACAAATATACCATTTTATTAAACCTGTGCACACCTAAACTCCTAAAAATCAATATTTATCAAATTCCAGTGTTCAGTATTAAACCGCTCTTAGTTCCCCAATAGGCACAAAAGAAGGGGAAAATGTTATAATTCTTTAATAAACAAACACCCTCTATCGATTAGCACATGTATCATTCATTTCAAATTTTCACGAATTTTTATCATTTTTGAAGTCTATAGTCTTTATAAACTTAAGAGGTGAAAAATCATGATTTTGAAAAATGGCCATTTTGGAGGAAATTTCTGATTGGGATGTAGTCATGTGATCAAAAATAATACAAATATACCATTTTATTAAACCTGCGCACACCCTTTAACAAAAAATCAACATATATTAAATTCCAGTGTTCGGTATAAAACCGCTCGTACTTCCCCAATAGGCACAAAAGAAGGGGATAATGTTATGATCTTTAAATAAACAAACAACCTCTATCGATTAGCACATGTATCATTCATTTCAAATTTACACGAATTTTCATTGTTTTTGAAGTCAATATAGTCTTTATAAAATTAAGAGGCGAAAAATCATGATTTTGAAATATGCCATTTTGGAGGAAATTTCTGATTGAGATGTAGTCACGTGATCAAAAATAATACAAATATACCATTTTATTAAACCTGCGCACACCCATATAACAAAAAATCAACATATATTAAATTCCAGTGTTCAGTATAAAACCGCTCGTACTTCCCCAATAGGCACAAAAGAAGGGTAAAATGTTATAATTCTTTAATAAACAAACACCCTCTATCGATAAGCACATGTATCATTCATTTCAAATTTTCACAAATTTTCATCATTTTTGAAGTCTTTATATAATTAAGAGGCGAAAAATCATGATTTTGAAATACGCCATTTTGGAGGTAATTTCTGATTGGGATGTAGTCACGTTGTTTAAAATAAAACCAATATACCAATTTAATAAACCTGTGCACACCTAAAACTCCTAAAAATCAATATTTATCAAATTTTAGTGTTCAGTATTAAACCGCTTTTACTTCCCCAATAGGCACAAAAGAAAGGGAAAATGTTATAACTCTTTAATAAACAAACACCCTCTATCGATTAGCACATGTATCATTCATTTCAAATTTTCATGAATTTTCATCATTTTTGAAGTCTATAGTCTTTATAAAATGAAGAGGTGAAAAATCATGATTTTGAAATACGCCATTTTGGAGAAAATGTCTGATTGGGGTGTAGTCACGTTATTTAAAATAATACAAATATACCATTTTATTAAACCTGTGCACACCAATTAACTCATAAAATATAATATATATTTAATTCCAGTGTTCGGTATAAAACCGCTTGTACTTCCCCAATAGGCACAAAAGAAGGGGAAAATGTTATAATTCTTTAATTAACAAACACCTTCTATCGATTAGCACATGTCTCATCTATTCAAATTTACACGAATTTTCATTGTTTTTGAAGTCAATAGTCTTTATAAAATTAAGAGGCGAAAAATCATGATTTTGAAATATGCCATTTTGAAGGAAATTTCTGTTTGGTTTTAGTCACGTGATCAAAAATAATACAAATATACCATTTTATTAAACCTGCGCACACCTAAATTCCTAAAAATTAATATTTATTAAATTCCAGTGTTCCTTATTAAACCGCTCGTTCTTCCCCAATAGGCACAAAAGAAGGGGAAAATGTTATATTTCTTTAATAAACAAACACCCTCTATCGTTTAGCACATGTATCATTCATTTCAAATTTTCACAAATTTTCATCGTTTTTGAAGTCTATAGTCATAAAATTAAGAGGCTTAAATCATGATTTTGAAATACGCCATTTTGGAGGCAATTTCTGATTGGAATGTAGTCACGTGATCAAAAATAATACAAATATACCATTTTAATTAACCTGCGCACACCTAAACTCCTAAAAATCAATATTTATTAAATTCCAGTGTTCAGTATTATTAAACTGCTCGTACTTCCCCAATCTCCACAAAAGAAGGGGAAAATGTTATAATTCTTTAATAAACAAACACCCTCTTTCGATTTGCACATGTATCATTCATTTCAAATTTTCACGAATTTTCATCATTTTTGAAGTCTATAGTCTTTATAAAATTAAGAGGCGAAATATCATGATTTTGAAATACGCCATTTTGGGGGTAATTTCTGATTTGAATGTAGTCACGTGATCAAAAATAATACAAATATACCATTTTATTAAACCCGCGCACACCTAAACTCCTAAAAATCAATATTTATTAAATTCCAGTGTTCAGTATTATTAAACTGCTCGTACTTCCCCAATCTCCACAAAAGAAGGGGATAATGTTATGATCTTTTAATAAACAAACAACCTCTATCGATTAGCACATGTATCATTCATTTCAAATTTTCACAAATTTTCATCGATTTTGAAGGCTGTCTTTATAAAATTAGGTGCGAAAAATCATGATTTAGAAATATGCCATTTTGGAGGTAATTTCTGATTGGGATGTAGTCACGGTATTAAAAATAATACAAATATACCATTTTATTAAACCTGTGCACACCTAAACTCCTAAAAATCAATATTTATCAAATTCCAGTGTTCAGTATTAATTACCGCTGTTACTTCCCCAATAGGCACAAAAGAAGGGGAAAATGTTATAATTCTTTAATAAACAAACACCCTCTATCGATTAGCACATGTATCATTCATTTCAAATTTTCACGAATTTTCATCATTTTTGAAGAATATAGTCTTTATAAAAATAAGAGGTGAAAAATCATGATTTTGAAAAAAGGCCATTTTGGAGGAAATTTCTGATTGGGATGTAGTCATGTGATCAAAACTAATACAAACATACCGTTTTATTAAACCTGCGCACACCCAAACAACAAAAATCAATAAATATTAAATTCCAGTGTTCCGTATAAAACCGCTCGTACTTCCCCAATAGGCACAAAAGAAGGGGAAAATGTTATAATTCTTTAATAAACAAACACCCTCTATCAAATAGCACATGTATCATTCATTTCAAATTTTCACGAATTTTCATCATTTTTGAAGTCTATAGTCTTTATAAAATTAAGAGGCGAAAAATCATGATTTTGAAATACGCCATTTTGGAGGTAATTTCTGATTGGAATGTAGTCACGTGATCAAAAATAATACAAATATACCATTTTATTAAACCTGCGCACACCTTAACTCCTAAAAATCAATATTTATTAAATTCCAGTGTTCAGTATTATTAAACTGCTCGTACTTCCCCAATCTCCACAAAAGAAGGGGAAAATGTTATAATTCTTTAATAACCAAACACCCTCTTTCGATTTGCACGTGCACAAGTTATTTTAAATTTTCACAAATTTTCATCATTTTTGAAGTCGTTATAGTCGTTATAAAATTAAGAGGTGAAAAATCAAGATTTTGAAATACGCCATTTTGGAGGAAATTTCTGATTGGGATGTAGTCACGTGATCAAAACTTATAAAAAATATACCATTTTATTGAACCTGCGCACACCCATATAACAAAAAATAAATATATATTAAATTCCAGTGTTCGGTATAAAACCGCTCCTACTTCCCCAATAGGCACAAAAGAAGGGGAAAATGTTATAATTCTTTAATAAACAAACACCCTCTATCAAATAGCACATTCATTTCAAATTTTCACGAATTTTCATCATTTTTGAAGTCTATAGTCTTTATAAAATTAAGAGGTGAAAAATCATGATTTTGAATACGCCATTTTGGAGGAAATTTCTGATTCGGATGTAGTCACGTGATCAAAAATAATACAAATATACCATTTTATTAAACCAGCGCACACTCATATAACAAAAAATAAACATGTAATTAACTCCAGTGTTCGGTATAAAACCGCTCGTGCTTCCCCGATAGGCACAAAAGAAGGGGAAAATGTTATGATTCTTAAATAAACAAACACCCTCTATCGACTAGCACATGTATCATTCATTTCAACTTTTCACAAATTTTCATCATTTTTGAAGTCTATAGTCTTTATAAAATTAAAAGGCGAAAAATCATGATTTTGAAATACGCCATTTTGGAAAAAATTTCTTATTGGGGTGTAGTCACGTTATTTAAAATAATACAAATATACCATTTTATTAAACCTGTGCACACCTTAACTCATAAAATATAATATATATTAAATTCCAGTGTTCGGTATAAAACCGCTCGTACTTCCCCAATAGGCCCAAAAGAAGGGGAAATTGTTATAATTCTTTAATAAACAAACACCTTCTATCGATTAGCACATGTCTCCTTCATTTCAAATTTACACAAATTTTCATTGTTTTTGAAGTCAATATAGTCTTTATAAAATTAAGAGGCGAAAAATCATGATTTTGAAATATGCCATTTTGGAGGAAATTTCCGATTGAGATGTAGTCACGTGATCAAAAATAATACAAATATACCATTTTATTAAACCTGTGCACACCTAAAACTCCTAAAAATCAATATTTATCAAATTTTAGTGTTCAGTATTAAACCGCTTTTACTTCCCCAATAGGCACAAAAGAAGGGGAAAATGTTATAACTCTTTAATAAACAAACACCCTCTATCGATTAGCACATGTATCATTCATTTCAAATTTTCATGAATTTTCATCATTTTTGAAGTCTATAGTCTTTATAAAATGAAGAGGTGAAAAATCATGATTTTGAAATACGCCATTTTGGAGGAAATTTCTGATTCGGATGTAGTCACGTGATCAAAAATAATACAAATATACCGTTTTATTAAACCTGCGCACACCCATATAGGTAACAAAAAATCAATATATATTAAATTCCAGTGTTCTGTATAAAACCGCTCGTACTTCCCCAATAGGCACAAAAGAAGGGGAAAATGTTATAATTCTTTAATAAACAAACACCCTCTTTCGATTAGCACATGTATCATTTATTTCAAATGTTCACGAATTTCCATCATTTTTGAAGTCTATAGTCTTTTTAAAATTAAGAGGTGAAAAATCATGATTTTGAAAAAAGGCCATTTTGGAGGAAATTTCTGATTGGGATGTAGTCATGTGATCAAAACTAATACAAACATACCGTTTTATTAAACCTGCACACACCCATACACCAAAAAATCAATATTTATTAAATTCCAGTGTTCGGTATAAAACCGCTCGTACTTCCCCAATAGGCACAAAAGAAGGGGAAAATGTTATAATTCTTAAATAAACAAACACCCTCTATCGATTAGCACATGTATCATTCATTTCAAATTTTCACAAATTTTCATCATTTTTGAAGTCTATATAGTCTTTACTAAATTAAGAGGCGAAAAATCATAATTTTGAAATACGCCATATTGGAGGCAATTTCTGATTGGGATGTAGTCACGGTATTAAAAATAATACAAATATACCATTTTATTAAACCTGTGCACACCTAAACTCCTAAAAATCAATATTTATCAAATTCCAGTGTTCAGTATTAAACCGCTCTTACTTCCCCAATAGGCACAAAAGAAGGGGAAAATGTTATAATTCTTTAATAAACAAACACCCTCTATCGATTAGCACATGTATCATTCATTTCAAATTTTCACGAATTTTTATCATTTTTGAAGTCTATAGTCTTTATAAACTTAAGAGGTGAAAAATCATGATTTTGAAAAATGGCCATTTTGGAGGAAATTTCTGATTGGGATGTAGTCATGTGATCAAAAATAATACAAATATACCATTTTATTAAACCTGCGCACACCCATATAACAAAAAATCAACATATATTAAATTCCAGTGTTCGGTATAAAACCGCTCGTACTTCCCCAATAGGCACAAAAGAAGGGGATAATGTTATGATCTTTAAATAAACAAACAACCTCTATCGATTAGCACATGTATCATTCATTTCAAATTTTCACAAATTTTCATCGATTTTGAAGGCTATAGTCTTTATAAAATTAAGAGGCGGAAAATCATGATTTAGAAATACGCCATTTTGGAGGTAATTTCTGATTGGGATGTAGTCACGGTATTAAAAATAATACAAATATACCATTTTATTAAACCTGTGCACACCTAAACTCCTAAAAATCAATATTTTTCGAATTCCAGATTTCATTATTAAACCGCTCGTACTTCCCCAATAGGCACAAAAGAAGGGGAAAATGTTATAATTCTTTAATAAACAAACACCCTCTATCGATTAGCACATGTATCATTCATTTCAAATTTTCACAAATTTTCATCATTTTTGAAGTCTATAGTCTTTATAAAATTGAGGCGAAAAATCATGATTTTGAAATACGCCATTTTGGAGGTAATTTCTGATTTGAATGTAGTCACGTGATCAAAAATAATACAAATATACCATTTTATTAAACCCGCGCACACCTAAACTCCTAAAAATCAATATTTATTAAATTCCAGTGTTCAGTATTATTAAACTGCTCGTACTTCCCCAATCTCCACAAAAGAAGGGGAAAATGTTATAATTCTTTAATAAACCAACACCCTCTTTCGATTTGCACGTGCACAAGTTATTTTAAATTTTCACAAATTTTCATCATTTTTGAAGTCTATATAGTCGTTATAAAATTAAGAGGTGAAAAATCAAGATTTTGAAATACGCTATTTTGGAGGAAATTTCTGATTGGGATGTAGTCACGTGATCAAAACTTATAAAAATATACAATTTTATTGAACCTGCGCACACCCATATAACAAAAAATAAATATATATTAAATTCCAGTGTTCGGTATAAAACCGCTCGTACTTCCCCAATAGGCACAAAAGAAGGGGAAAATGTTATAATTCTTTAATAAACAAACACCCTCTATCGATTAGCACATGTATCATTCATTTCAAATTTTCACAAATTTTCATCATTTTTGAAGTCTATATAGTCTTTATAAAATTAAAAGGCGAAAAATCATGATTTTGAAATACGCCATTTTGGAAAAAATTTCTTATTGGGGTGTAGTCACGTTATTTAAAATAATACAAATATACCATTTTATTAAACCTGTGCACACCTGAACTCATAAAATATAATATATATTAAATTCCAGTGTTCGGTATAAAACCGCTCGTACTTCCCCAATAGGCCAAAAAGAAGGGGAAATTGTTATAATTCTTTAATAAACAAACACCTTCTATCGATTAGCACATGTCTCCTTCATTTCAAATTTACACGAATTTTCATTGTTTTTGAAGTCAATATAGTCTTTATAAAATTAAGAGGCGAAAAATCATGATTTTGAAATATGCCATTTTGGAGGAAATTTCTGATTGAGATGTAGTCACGTGATCAAAAATAATACAAATATACCATTTTATTAAACCTGCGCACACCCATATAACAAAAAATCAACATATATTAAATTCCAGTGTTCAGTATAAAACCGCTCGTACTTCCCCAATAGGCACAAAAGAAGGGTAAAATGTTATAATTCTTTAATAAACAAACACCCTCTATCGATAAGCACATGTATCATTCATTTCAAATTTTCACAAATTTTCATCATTTTTGAAGTCTTTATATAATTAAGAGGCGAAAAATCATCATTTTGAAATACGCCATTTTGGAGGTAATTTCTGATTGGGATGTAGTCACGTTGTTTAAAATAAAACCAATATACCAATTTAATAAACCTGTGCACACCTAAAACTCCTAAAAATCAATATTTATCAAATTTTAGTGTTCAGTATTAAACCGCTTTTACTTCCCCAATAGGCACAAAAGAAAGGGAAAATGTTATAACTCTTTAATAAACAAACACCCTCTATCGATTAGCACATGTATCATTCATTTCAAATTTTCATGAATTTTCATCATTTTTGAAGTCTATAGTCTTTATAAAATGAAGAGGTGAAAAATCATGATTTTGAAATACGCCATTTTGGAGGAAATTTCTGATTCGGATGTAGTCACGTGATCAAAAATAATACAAATATACCGTTTTATTAAACCTGCGCACACCCATATAGGTAACAAAAAATCAATATATATTAAATTCCAGTGTTCTGTATAAAACCGCTCGTACTTCCCCAATAGGCACAAAAGAAGGGGAAAATGTTATAATTCTTTAATAAACAAACACCCTCTTTCGATTAGCACATGTATCATTTATTTCAAATGTTCACGAATTTCCATCATTTTTGAAGTCTATAGTCTTTTTAAAATTAAGAGGTGAAAAATCATGATTTTGAAAAAAGGCCATTTTGGAGGAAATTTCTGATTGGGATGTAGTCATGTGATCAAAACTAATACAAACATACCGTTTTATTAAACCTGCACACACCCATACACCAAAAAATCAATATTTATTAAATTCCAGTGTTCGGTATAAAACCGCTCGTACTTCCCCAATAGGCACAAAAGAAGGGGAAAATGTTATAATTCTTTAATAAACAAACACCCTCTATCGATTAGCACATGTATCATTCATTTCAAATTTTCACAAATTTTCATCATTTTTGAAGTCTATATAGTCTTTACTAAATTAAGAGGCGAAAAATCATAATTTTGAAATACGCCATATTGGAGGCAATTTCTGATTGGGATGTAGTCACGGTATTAAAAATAATACAAATATACCATTTTATTAAACCTGTGCACACCTAAACTCCTAAAAATCAATATTTATCAAATTCCAGTGTTCAGTATTAAACCGCTCTTAGTTCCCCAATAGGCACAAAAGAAGGGGAAAATGTTATAATTCTTTAATAAACAAACACCCTCTATCGATTAGCACATGTATCATTCATTTCAAATTTTCACGAATTTTTATCATTTTTGAAGTCTATAGTCTTTATAAACTTAAGAGGTGAAAAATCATGATTTTGAAAAATGGCCATTTTGGAGGAAATTTCTGATTGGGATGTAGTCATGTGATCAAAAATAATACAAATATACCATTTTATTAAACCTGCGCACACCCTTTAACAAAAAATCAACATATATTAAATTCCAGTGTTCGGTATAAAACCGCTCGTACTTCCCCAATAGGCACAAAAGAAGGGGATAATGTTATGATCTTTAAATAAACAAACAACCTCTATCGATTAGCACATGTATCATTCATTTCAAATTTACACGAATTTTCATTGTTTTTGAAGTCAATATAGTCTTTATAAAATTAAGAGGCGAAAAATCATGATTTTGAAATATGCCATTTTGGAGGAAATTTCTGATTGAGATGTAGTCACGTGATCAAAAATATTACAAATATACCATTTTATTAAACCTGCGCACACCCATATAACAAAAAATCAACATATATTAAATTCCAGTGTTCAGTATAAAACCGCTCGTACTTCCCCAATAGGCACAAAAGAAGGGTAAAATGTTATAATTCTTTAATAAACAAACACCCTCTATCGATAAGCACATGTATCATTCATTTCAAATTTTCACAAATTTTCATCATTTTTGAAGTCTTTATATAATTAAGAGGCGAAAAATCATGATTTTGAAATACGCCATTTTCGAGGTAATTTCTGATTGGGATGTAGTCACGTTGTTTAAAATAAAACCAATATACCAATTTAATAAACCTGTGCACACCTAAAACTCCTAAAAATCAATATTTATCAAATTTTAGTGTTCAGTATTAAACCGCTTTTACTTCCCCAATAGGCACAAAAGAAAGGGAAAATGTTATAACTCTTTAATAAACAAACACCCTCTATCGATTAGCACATGTATCATTCATTTCAAATTTTCATGAATTTTCATCATTTTTGAAGTCTATAGTCTTTATAAAATGAAGAGGTGAAAAATCATGATTTTGAAATACGCCATTTTGGAGGAAATTTCTGATTCGGATGTAGTCACGTGATCAAAAATAATACAAATATACCGTTTTATTAAACCTGCGCACACCCATATAGGTAACAAAAAATCAATATATATTAAATTCCAGTGTTCTGTATAAAACCGCTCGTACTTCCCCAATAGGCACAAAAGAAGGGGAAAATGTTATAATTCTTTAATAAACAAACACCCTCTTTCGATTAGCACATGTATCATTTATTTCAAATGTTCACGAATTTCCATCATTTTTGAAGTCTATAGTCTTTTTAAAATTAAGAGGTGAAAAATCATGATTTTGAAAAAAGGCCATTTTGGAGGAAATTTCTGATTGGGATGTAGTCATGTGATCAAAACTAATACAAACATACCGTTTTATTAAACCTGCACACACCCATACACCAAAAAATCAATATTTATTAAATTCCAGTGTTCGGTATAAAACCGCTCGTACTTCCCCAATAGGCACAAAAGAAGGGGAAAATGTTATAATTCTTTAATAAACAAACACCCTCTATCGATTAGCACATGTATCATTCATTTCAAATTTTCACAAATTTTCATCATTTTTGAAGTCTATATAGTCTTTACTAAATTAAGAGGCGAAAAATCATAATTTTGAAATACGCCATATTGGAGGCAATTTCTGATTGGGATGTAGTCACGGTATTAAAAATAATACAAATATACCATTTTATTAAACCTGTGCACACCTAAACTCCTAAAAATCAATATTTATCAAATTCCAGTGTTCAGTATTAAACCGCTCTTAGTTCCCCAATAGGCACAAAAGAAGGGGAAAATGTTATAATTCTTTAATAAACAAACACCCTCTATCGATTAGCACATGTATCATTCATTTCAAATTTTCACGAATTTTTTTCATTTTTGAAGTCTATAGTCTTTATAAACTTAAGAGGTGAAAAATCATGATTTTGAAAAATGGCCATTTTGGAGGAAATTTCTGATTGGGATGTAGTCATGTGATCAAAAATAATACAAATATACCATTTTATTAAACCTGCGCACACCCTTTAACAAAAAATCAACATATATTAAATTCCAGTGTTCGGTATAAAACCGCTCGTACTTCCCCAATAGGCACAAAAGAAGGGGATAATGTTATGATCTTTAAATAAACAAACAACCTCTATCGATTAGCACATGTATCATTCATTTCAAATTTTCACAAATTTTCATCGATTTTGAAGGCTATAGTCTTTATAAAATTAAGAGGCGGAAAATCATGATTTAGAAATACGCCATTTTGGAGGTAATTTCTGATTGGGATGTAGTCACGGTATTAAAAATAATACAAATATACCATTTTATTAAACCTGTGCACACCTAAACTCCTAAAAATCAATATTTTTCAAATTCCAGATTTAATATTAAACCGCTCGTACTTCCCCAATAGGCACAAAAGAAGGGGAAAATGTTATAATTCTTTAATAAACAAACACCCTCTATCGATTAGCACATGTATCATTCATTTCAAATTTTCACAAATTTTCATCATTTTTGAAGTCTATAGTCTTTATAAAATTGAGGCGAAAAATCATGATTTTGAAATACGCCATTTTGGAGGTAATTTCTGATTTGAATGTAGTCACGTGATCAAAAATAATACAAATATACCATTTTATTAAACCCGCGCACACCTAAACTCCTAAAAATCAATATTTATTAAATTCCAGTGTTCAGTATTATTAAACTGCTCGTACTTCCCCAATCTCCACAAAAGAAGGGGAAAATGTTATAATTCTTTAATAAACCAACACCCTCTTTCGATTTGCACGTGCACAAGTTATTTTAAATTTTCACAAATTTTCATCATTTTTGAAGTCTATATAGTCGTTATAAAATTAAGAGGTGAAAAATCAAGATTTTGAAATACGCCATTTTGGAGGAAAATTTCTGATTGGGATGTAGTTACGTGATCAAAACTTATAAAAATATACAATTTTATTGAACCTGCGCACACCCATATAACAAAAAATAAATATATATTAAATTCCAGTGTTCGGTATAAAACCGCTCGTACTTCCCCAATAGGCACAAAAGAAGGGGAAAATGTTATAATTCTTTAATAAACAAACACCCTCTATCGATTAGCACATGTATCATTCATTTCAAATTTTCACAAATTTTCATCATTTTTGAAGTCTATATAGTCTTTATAAAATTAAAAGGCGAAAAATCATGATTTTGAAATACGCCATTTTGGAAAAAATTTCTTATTGGGGTGTAGTCACGTTATTTAAAATAATACAAATATACCATTTTATTAAACCTGTGCACACCTGAACTCATAAAATATAATATATATTAAATTCCAGTGTTCGGTATAAAACCGCTCGTACTTCCCCAATAGGCCAAAAAGAAGGGGAAATTGTTATAATTCTTTAATAAACAAACACCTTCTATCGATTAGCACATGTCTCCTTCATTTCAAATTTACACGAATTTTCATTGTTTTTGAAGTCAATATAGTCTTTATAAAATTAAGAGGCGAAAAATCATGATTTTGAAATATGCCATTTTGGAGGAAATTTCTGATTGAGATGTAGTCACGTGATCAAAAATAATACAAATATACCATTTTATTAAACCTGCGCACACCCATATAACAAAAAATCAACATATATTAAATTCCAGTGTTCAGTATAAAACCGCTCGTACTTCCCCAATAGGCACAAAAGAAGGGTAAAATGTTATAATTCTTTAATAAACAAACACCCTCTATCGATAAGCACATGTATCATTCATTTCAAATTTTCACAAATTTTCATCATTTTTGAAGTCTTTATATAATTAAGAGGCGAAAAATCATGATTTTGAAATACGCCATTTTGGAGGTATTTTCTGATTGGGATGTAGTCACGTTGTTTAAAATAAAACCAATATACCATTTTATTAAACCTGTGCACACCTAAAACTCCTAAAAATCAATATTTATCAAATTTTAGTGTTCAGTATTAAACCGCTTTTACTTCCCCAATAGGCACAAAAGAAGGGGAAAATGTTATAACTCTTTAATAAACAAACACCCTCTATCGATTAGCACATGTATCATTCATTTCAAATTTTCATGAATTTTCATCATTTTTGAAGTCTACAGTCTTTATAAAATGAAGAGGTGAAAAATCATGATTTTGAAATACGCCATTTTGGGGGAAATTTCTGATTCGGATGTAGTCACGTGATCAAAAATAATACAAATATACCATTTTATTAAACCTGCGCACACCCATATAGGTAACAAAAAATCAATATTTATCAAATTTTAGTGTTCAGTATAAAACCGCTCGTACTTCCCCAATAGGCACAAAAGAAGGGGAAAATGTTATAATTCTTTAATAAACAAACACCCTCTTTCGATTAGCACATGTATCATTTATTTCAAATGTTCACGAATTTCCATCATTTTTGAAGTCTATAGTCTTTTTAAAATTAAGAGGTGAAAAATCATGATTTTGAAAAAAGGCCATTTTGGAGGAAATTTCTGATTGGGATGTAGTCATGTGATCAAAACTAATACAAACATACCGTTTTATTAAACCTGCACAGACCCATACACCAAAAAATCAATATTTATTAAATTCCAGTGTTCGGTATAAAACCGCTCGTACTTCCCCAATAGGCACAAAAGAAGGGGAAAATGTTATAATTCTTTAATAAACAAACACCCTCTATCGATTAGCACATGTATCATTCATTTCAAATTTTCACAAATTTTCATCATTTTTGAAGTCTATATAGTCTTTACTAAATTAAGAGGCGAAAAATCATAATTTTGAAATACGCCATATTGGAGGCAATTTCTGATTGGGATGTAGTCACGGTATTAAAAATAATACAAATATACCATTTTATTAAACCTGTGCACACCTAAACTCCTAAAAATCAATATTTATCAAATTCCAGTGTTCAGTATTAAACCGCTCTTACTTCCCCAATAGGCACAAAAGAAGGGGAAAATGTTATAATTCTTTAGTAAACAAACACCCTCTATCGATTAGCACATGTATCATTCATTTCAAATTTTCACGAATTTTTATCATTTTTGAAGTCTATAGTCTTTATAAAATTAAGAGGTGAAAAATCATGATTTTGAAAAAAGGCCATTTTGGAGGAAATTTCTGATTGGGATGTAGTCATGTGATCAAAAATAATACAAATATACCATTTTATTAAACCTGCGCACACCCATATAACAAAAAATCAACATATATTAAATTCCAGTGTTCGGTATAAAACCGCTCGTACTTCCCCAATAGGCACAAAAGAAGGGGATAATGTTATGATCTTTTAATAAACAAACAACCTCTATCGATTAGCACATGTATCATTCATTTCAAATTTTCACAAATTTTCATCGATTTTGAAGGCTATAGTCTTTATAAAATTAAGAGGCGGAAAATCATGATTTAGAAATACGCCATTTTGGAGGTAATTTTTGATTGGGATGTAGTCACGGTATTAAAAATAATACAAATATACCATTTTATTAAACCTGTGCACACCTAAACTCCTAAAAAATCAATATTTTTCAAATTCCAGAGTTCAGTATTAAACCGCTCGTACTTCCCCAATAGGCACAAAAGAAGGGGAAAATGTTATAATTCTTTAATAAACAAACACCCTCTATCGATTAGCACATGTATCATTCATTTCAAATTTTCACAAATTTTCATCATTTTTGAAGTCTATAATAAAATTAAGAGGCGAAAAATCATGATTTTGAAATACGCCATTTTGGAGGTAATTTCTGATTTGAATGTAGTCACGTGATCAAAAATAATACAAATATACCATTTTATTAAACCCGCGCACACCTAAACTCCTAAAAATCAATATTTATTAAATTCCAGTGTTCAGTATTATTAAACTGCTCGTACTTCCCCAATCTCCACAAAAGAAGGGGAAAATGTTATAATTCTTTAATAAACCAACACCCTCTTTCGATTTGCACGTGCACAAGTTATTTTAAATTTTCACAAATTTTCATCATTTTTGAAGTCTATATAGTCGTTATAAAATTAAGAGGTGAAAAATCAAGATTTTGAAATACGCCATTTTGGAGGAAATTTCTGATTGGGATGTAGTCACGTGATCAAAACTTATAAAAATATACCATTTTATTGAACCTGCGCACCCCCATATAACAAAAAATAAATATATATTAAATTCCAGTGTTCGGTATAAAACCGCTCGTACTTCCCCAATAGGCACAAAAGAAGGGGAAAATGTTATAATTCTTTAATAAACAAACACCCTCTATCGATAAGCACATGTATCATTCATTTCAAATTTTCACAAATTTTCATCATTTTTGAAGTCTATAGTCTTTATAAAATTAAAAGGCGAAAAATCATGATTTTGAAATACGCCATTTTGGAAAAAATTTCTTATTGGGGTGTAGTCACGTTATTTAAAATAATACAAATATACCATTTTATTAAACCTGTGCACACCTGAACTCATAAAATATAATAAATATTAAATTCCAGTGTTCGGTATAAAACCGCTCGTACTTCCCCAATAGGCCAAAAAGAAGGGGAAATTGTTATAATTCTTTAATAAACAAACACCTTCTATCGATTAGCACATGTCTCCTTCATTTCAAATTTACACGAATTTTCATTGTTTTTGAAGTCAATATAGTCTTTATAAAATTAAGAGGCGAAAAATCATGATTTTGAAATATGCCATTTTGGAGGAAATTTCTGATTGAGATGTAGTCACGTGATCAAAAATAATACAAATATACCATTTTATTAAACCTGCGCACACCCATATAACAAAAAAATCAACATATATTAAATTCCAGTGTTCAGTATAAAACCGCTCGTACTTCCCCAATAGGCACAAAAGAAGGGTAAAATGTTATAATTCTTTAATAAACAAACACCCTCTATCGATAAGCACATGTATCATTCATTTCAAATTTTCACAAATTTTCATCATTTTTGAAGTCTTTATATAATTAAGAGGCGAAAAATCATGATTTTGAAATACGCCATTTCGGAGGTAATTTCTGATTGGGATGTAGTCACGTTGTTTAAAATAAAACAAATATACCATTTTATTAAACCTGTGCACACCTAAACTCCTAAAAATCAATATTTATCAAATTTTAGTGTTCAGTATTAAACCGCTCTTACTTCCCCAATAGGCACAAAAGAAGGGGAAAATGTTATAACTCTTTAATAAACAAACACCCTCTATCGATTAGCACATGTATCATTCATTTTAAATTTTCATGAATTTTCATCATTTTTGAAGTCTATAGTCTTTATAAAATGAAGAGGTGAAAAATCATGATTTTGAAATACGCCATTTTGGAGGAAATTTCTGATTCGGATGTAGTCACGTGATCAAAAATAATACAAATATACCATTTTATTAAACCTGCGCACACCCATATAGGTAACAAAAAATCAATATTTATCAAATTTTAGTGTTCAGTATAAAACCGCTCGTACTTCCCCAATAGGCACAAAAGAAGGGGAAAATGTTATAATTCTTTAATAAACAAACACCCTCTTTCGATTAGCACATGTATCATTTATTTCAAATGTTCACGAATTTCCATCATTTTTGAAGTCTATAGTCTTTTTAAAATTAAGAGGTGAAAAATCATGATTTTGAAATACGCCATTTTGGAGGTACTTTTTGATTGGGATGTAGTCATGTGATCAAAACTAATACAAACATACCGTTTTATTAAACCTGCACACACCCATACACCAAAAAATCAATATTTATTAAATTCCAGTGTTCGGTATAAAACCGCTCGTACTTCCCCAATAGGCACAAAAGAAGGGGAAAATGTTATAATTCTTTAATAAACAAACACCCTCTATCGATTAGCACATGTATCATTCATTTCAAATTTTCACAAATTTTCATCATTTTTGAAGTCTATATAGTCTTTACTAAATTAAGAGGCGAAAAATCATAATTTTGAAATACGCCATATTGGAGGTAATTTCTGATTGGGATGTAGTTGCGGTATTAAAAATAATACAAATATACCATTTTATTAAACCTTGTGCACACCTAAACTCCTAAAAATCAATATTTATCAAATTCCAGTGTTCAGTATTAAACCGCTCTTACTTCCCCAATAGGCACAAAAGAAGGGGAAAATGTTATAATTCTTTAATAAACAAACACCCTCTATCGATTAGCACATGTATCATTCATTTCAAATTTTCACGAATTTTTATCATTTTTGAAGTCTATAGTCTTTATAAAATTAAGAGGTGAAAAATCATGATTTTGAAAAAAGGTCATTTTGGAGGAAATTTCTGATTGGGATGTAGTCATGTGATCAAAAATAATACAAATATACCATTTTATTAAACCTGCGCACACCCATATAACAAAAAATCAACATATATTAAATTTCAGTGTTCGGTATAAAACCGCTCGTACTTCCCCAATAGGCACAAAAGAAGGGGATAATGTTATGATCTTTAAATAAACAAACAACCTCTATCGATTAGCACATGTATCATTCATTTCAAATTTTCACAAATTTTCATCGATTTTGAAGGCTATAGTCTTTATAAAATTAAGAGGCGAAAAATCATGATTTAGAAATACGCCATTTTGGAGGTAATTTCTGATTGGGATGTAGTCACGGTATTAAAAATAATACAAATATACCATTTTATTAAACCTGTGCACATCGAAACTCCCAAAAATTTATATTTATCAAATTCCAGTGTTCAGTATTAAACCGCTCTTACTTCCCCAATAGGCACAAAAGAAGGGGAAAATGTTATAATTCTTTAATACACAAACACCCTCTATCGATTAGCACATGTATCATTCATTTCAAATTTTCACGAATTTTCATTATTTTTGAAGTCTATAGTCTATAAAAATATGAGGCGAAAAATCATGATTTTGAAATACGCCATTTTGGAGGAAATTTCTGATTGAGGTATGGTCACGTTGTTTAAAATAAAACAAATATACTATTTTATTAAACCTGCGCACACCCATACAACAAAAATCAATATATATTAAATTCCAGTGTTCGGTATAAAACCGCTCGTACTTCCCACATAGGCACAAAAGAAGGGGAAAATGTTATAATTCTTTAATAAACAAACACCCTCTATCAATTAGCACATGTATCATTCATTTCAAATTTTCACGAATTTTCATCATTTTTGAAGTCTATAGTCTTTATAAAATTAAGAGGTGAAAAATCATGATTTTGAAATACGCCATTTTGGAGGAAATTTCTGATTCGGATGTTGTCACGTGATCAAAAATAATACAAATATACCATTTTATTAAACCTGCGCACACCCATATAACAAAAAATAAACATATAATTAATTCCAGTGTTCGGTATAAAACCGCTCCTACTTCCCCAATAGGCACAAAAGAAGGGGAAAATGTTATGATTCTTTAATAAACAAACACCCTCTATCGATTAGCACATGTATCATTCATTTCAAATTTTCACAAATTTTCATCATTTTTGAAGTCTATATAGTCTTTACTAAATTAAGAGGCGAAAAATCATGATTTTGAAATACGCCATTTTGGAGGTGATTTCTGATTGGGATGTAGTCACGTTGTTTAAAATAAAACAAATATACCATTTTATTAAACCTGTGCACACCTAAACTCCTAAAAATCAATATTTATCAAATTTTAGTGTTCAGTATTAAACCGCTCTTACTTCCCCAATAGGCACAAAAGAAGGGGAAAATGTTATAATTCTTTAATAAACAAACACCCTCTATCGATTAGCACATGTATCATTCATTTTAAATTTTCACAAATTTTCATCATTTTTGAAGTCTATAGTCTTTATAAAATGAAGAGGTGAAAAATCATGATTTTGAAATACGCCATTTTGGAGGTACATTTTGATTGGGATGTAGTCATGTGATCAAAACTAATACAAACATACCGTTTTATTAAACCTGCACACACCCATACACCAAAAAATCAATTTTTATTAAATTCCAGTGTTCGGTATAAAACCGCTCGTACTACCCCAATAGGCACAAAAGAAGGGGAAAATGTTATAATTCTTTAATAAACAAACACCCTCTATCGATTAGCACATGTATCATTCATTTCAAATTTTCACGAATTTTCATCATTTTTGTCTTTATAAAATTAAGAGGCGAAAAATTATGATTTTGAAATACGCCATTTTGGAGGTAATTTCTTATTGGGATGTTGTCACGGTTTTAAAATCTCCACTGAGAAGGTTGAGGAATGTCTCATGAAACTCGTGAACAATAAAGCACCTGGTCCTGACTGCATTCCAGTCCGGGTGTTGAAACACTGTCGCCGTGCACTCGCCAGACCTCTAGCAGATATATTTAACACTGCATTGAAATCAGGAGTGTATCCGGATCGCTGGAAACATGCTGTTGTGACACCCGTCTTCAAAAAGGGCAGCCGTTACAAGATCTGTAATTACAGACCGATCTCACTGTTGTCTGTGTTATCTAAAATATTTGAACAGCTGATTCACGAGGCCCTGTACCAACATGTCAAGCTCCACTTAGCGACTGAGCAGCACGGGTTCTTTCGGAGACGCTCCACTGTGACAAACCTGGTTGAATACACACATGACATTGCCAAGAAGTTAAATAATAAAACTCAAGTTTATAGCATATACACAGACTTTGAAAAAGCATTCGACAGTGTGGATCACGGTCTTCTTTTACACAAAATTTAAGGTTATGGGGTACAGGGTCCACTTCTTGAATTAATAAAAAGTTATTTAGGTGGACGTAAACAAACCGTCGTCATAACGGATGCTCCTCAAAACCTGTTGTTATCAAGTCAGGGGTGCCTCAAGGCTCAACGCTTGGCCCTTTGTTGTTCAACCTTTACGTAAATGACATACCATCTTGTTTTAAATCCTCAAAATGTTTACTGTATGCTGATGATTTAAAGGTGTATCGGCCTATTTTGACCAAGAGTGACTGTGATTTGCTTCAAGAAGATCTTGATTCCTTTTCCCACTGGTGTTCTTGTTGGAACCTTAATCTCAACGTAAAAAAGTGCAGCGTCATAACATTCACGAACAAGCGAAAACATGTAATTCTGCATAATTATACAATTGACGGCACGAACATAGATCGAGTAAACTCAGTGAGTGACCTTGGTGTCACTATCTCCTCTGATTTATCTTTCAGAAAGCATCTGGATAAAGTTACACCAAAAGCCTTCAAACTTCTAGGTCTGTTAAGGCGGAACTGTATGGGCGATTTCACTAAGCCACCATAAGGATGTTATATCTAGCACTTGTTCGCCCGCAGGTGGAATACGCTAGCGTTATATGGAATCCGCATCACAAAACCAAAATAGACCACATTGAGAGGGTACAGAAAAAGTTTATTAAGTTAGTAACTTAGTATGTTATCATTATTTCAGGCAACCCTACCACCGAAATGAATATCTATTACACTGTCAAAACATGAGGTTCATGCCCCTAGAAAAGAGACGAACCTTGTTAAATGATGTTTCTGCACAAAATCACGCATAATTCAGTAAACAGCCCATTGATAACATATCTAAACTTTTTTTGTCCCCCTTAGAACAACTAGAAGACATTCTACATTTTACGTCCCCAGCAATAGAATTGATCTCTATAGGCATTGTGCCATCAATAGATTACCATCTTTATACAACCAGCTAGAAGAGCATTTGAGCACCGACATTTGTTTTGAAAGTTACAATTGATCTAAAATCTGTATAATCCAGGCGCTGTAGTCAGTTTTTTTTTTTTTTTTTTTTTTTTTTTTTTATTTTAATCATGTAATTTTCTTGATGTTGTTAAGGTATACTTGCTTATTTATGTCTTATGTATTATGTTTTGTTGTAACTGTTGTATTTTTTATTTTTTAATTATTGTAATTGTTCGTGTAATTGTTTGTTGTATTATTACTTACTTCTGTCTCCTGAGTGTATAATATTGTATTGCATTATGTTTGCACTAGTGGGATTTTGATATCCTGTTTGCAAATAAAGGCATTATTATTATTATTATTATTATGATTTTTATTATTTTATTAAACCTGTGCACACCTAAACTCCTAAAAATCAATATTTATCAAATTCCAGTGTTCAGTATTAAACCGCTCGTACTTCCCCAATAGGCACAAAAAAAGGGGAAAATGTTATCATTCTTTAATAAACAAACACCCTCTATCGATGAGCACATGTATCATTCACTTCAAATTTTCACGAATTTTCATCATTTTTGAAGTCTATAGTCTTTATAAAATTAAGAGGTGAAAAATCATGATTTTGAAATACGCCATTTTGGAGGAAATTTCTGATTGGGATGTAGTCACGCTATCAAAAATAATACAAATATACCATTTTATTAAACCTGCGCACACCCATATAACAAAAAATCAACATATATTAAATTCCAGTGTTCGGTATAAAACCGCTCGTACTTCCCCAATAGGCACAAAAGAAGGGGAAAATGTTATAATTCTTTAATAAACAAACACCCTCTATCGATTTGCACATGTATCATTCATTTCAAATTTTCACAAATTTTCATCATTTTTGAAGTCTATATAGTCTTTATAAAATTACAAGGCGAAAATAATGATTTTGCAATACACCATTTTGGAGGTAATTTCTGATTGGGATGTATCACTGTATTAAAAATATTACAAATATACCATTTTATTAAACCTGTGCACACCTAAACTCCTTAAAATCAATATTTATCAAATTCCAGTGTTCAGTATTAAACCGCTTGTACTTCCCCAATCTCCACAAAAGAAGGGAAAATGTTATAATTCTTTAATAAACAAACACCCTCTGGCCTCTATTGATTAGCACATGTATTTCATTCATTTCAAATTTTCACGAATTTTCATCATTTTTTAAGTCTTTATAAAATTAAGAGGCAAAAAATCATGATTTTGAAATACGCCATTTTGGAGGCAATTCCTGATTAGGATGTAGTCACGTGATCATTAAAATACAAATATACCATTTTATTAAACCTGCGCACACCTAAACTCCTAAAAATCAATATTTATTAAATTCCAGTGTTTAGTATAAAACCGCTTGTACTTCCCCAATAGGCACAAAAGAAGGGGAAAATGTTATAATTCTTTAATAAACAAACACCCTCTATCGATAAGCACATGTACCATGCATTTTAAATTTTCACAAATTTTCACCTTTTTTGAAGTCTATAGTCTTTATAAAATTAAGAGGCAAAAAATCATGATTTTGAAATACGCCATTTTGGAGGAAATTTATGATTGGGATGTAGTCACGTGATCAAAAATAATACAAATATACCATTTTATTAAACCTGCACACACCTAAACTTCTAAAAATCAATATTTATTAAATTCCAGTGTTCAGTATTAAACCGCTTGTACTTCCCCAATAGGCACAAAAGAAGGGGAAAATGTTATAATTCTTTAATAAACAAACACCCTCTATCGATTAGCACACGTACCATTCATTTTAAATTTTCACAAATTTTCACCATTTTTGAAGTCTATAGTCTTTATAAAATTAAGAGGCGAAAAATCATGATTTTGAAATACGCCATTTTGGAGGCAATTTCTGATTGGGATGTAGTCACGTGATCAAAAATAATACAAATATACCATTTTATTAAACCTGCGCACACATAAACTCCTAAAAATCAATATTTATTAAATTCCAGTGTTCGGTGTAAAACCGCTCGTACTTCCCCAATAGGCACAAAAGAAGGGGAAAATGTTATAATTCTTTAATAAACAAACACCCTCTATCGATTAGCACATGTATCATTCAAATCAAATTTTCACAAATTTTCATCATTTTTGAAGTCTATAGCCTATAGTCTTTATAAAATTAAGAGGCGAAAAATCATGATTTTGAAATACGCCATTTTGGAGGTAATTTTTGATTGGGATGTAGTCATGTGATCAAAAACGCGGGCGTGTGCCACACTACACGCAGCCAGGACCCAGAGGAGACAGACGGAGTGGACTACCACTTTGTGTCGCAGGAAGAGTTCAACAAGCTCACTGGGGTTGTTTGTGTGTAGATTCACGCGGGCGTGTGCCACACTACGCGCAGCCAGGACCCAGAGGAGACAGACGGAGTGGACTACCACTTTGTGTCGCAGGAAGAGTTCAACAAGCTCACTGGGGTTGTTTGTGTGTAGATTCACGCGGGCGTGTGTCACACTACGCGCAGCCAGGACCCAGAGGAGACAGACGGAGTGGACTACCACTTTGTGTCGCAGGAAGAGTTCAACAAGCTCACTGGGGTTGTTTGTGTGTAGATTCACGCGGGCGTGTGCCACACTACACGCAGCCAGGACCCAGAGGAGACAGACGGAGTGGACTACCACTTTGTGTCGCAGGAAGAGTTCAACAAGCTCACTGGGGTTGTTTGTGTGTAGATTCACGCGGGCGTGTGCCACACTACACGCAGCCAGGACCCAGAGGAGACAGACGGAGTGGACTACCACTTTGTGTCGCAGGAAGAGTTCAACAAGCTCACTGGGGTTGTTTGTGTGTAGATTCACGCGGGCGTGTGCCACACTACACGCAGCCAGGACCCAGAGGAGACAGACGGAGTGGACTACCACTTTGTGTCGCAGGAAGAGTTCAACAAGCTCACTGGGGTTGTTTGTGTGTAGATTCACGCGGGCGTGTGCCACACTACACGCAGCCAGGACCCAGAGGAGACAGACGGAGTGGACTACCACTTTGTGTCGCAGGAAGAGTTCAACAAGCTCACTGGGGTTGTTTGTGTGTAGATTCACGCGGGCGTGTGCCACACTACACGCAGCCAGGACCCAGAGGAGACAGACGGAGTGGACTACCACTTTGTGTCGCAGGAAGAGTTCAACAAGCTCACTGGGGTTGTTTGTGTGTAGATTCACGCGGGCGTGTGCCACACTACACGCAGCCAGGACCCAGAGGAGACAGACGGAGTGGACTACCACTTTGTGTCGCAGGAAGAGTTCAACAAGCTCACTGGGGTTGTTTGTGTGTAGATTCACGCGGGCGTGTGCCACACTACACGCAGCCAGGACCCAGAGGAGACAGACGGAGTGGACTACCACTTTGTGTCGCAGGAAGAGTTCAACAAGCTCACTGGGGTTGTTTGTGTGTAGATTCACGCGGGCGTGTGCCACACTACACGCAGCCAGGACCCAGAGGAGACAGACGGAGTGGACTACCACTTTGTGTCGCAGGAAGAGTTCAACAAGCTCACTCGGAACGGGATGTTCTTGTGCGTCAACGAGTTTCTCGGAGCGAGCTACGGACTCAGTAAGGCCAACACGGCAGCTCGCAACATTAACGTGTGTTAATGATGTCTTGGGAATGCTTTTATTGTATTTTGAAAGGTGATTCATACCCAGAATTAGTTTTTTGCATCAGCAAAACAACGAATTTAAAACCTTTTAAATAATTTCGTTCTGTCATTATTGTTATTTCTTTTACCATGCAATATAATTTATAATTCATTCATTACAGAAGTCAAATAACAATAGTTACACTTGTAATGTTTACAAAAATTTAAATCAATTGTTTAGCTGATTCAACACCAAATACTTGGTATAAATCACTTTTTCAATATCTTGTCACGTTCTCAATGTATCACAAACACAAACTACGGTCACGTTCCAAGTTGCAACATGTTTAGTGTTTGTTTATAATGTATCGAGTGTTTGGTTTCTAGACCGGATGGAAGTAGCCCAAGCTGTGAAAGATAAACAGCTTTGCATCACTCACATGGACCTCGTGGGCGCTTTGACCTTGAACAATCGCGGTATCCAACCTCATCTTGTGCTCTTTATCATTGAGGATGAAGATCTTCACGTAGATCGACTGCGGCAGAGGTAACTACAGTACAAGTAGTACCCTAGTAACTACCGTAGTAACCTAACGTAACTATTCTCATTGCTTACGAAATAGCCAATAGTACCAACTTAATTTCTACTTCTCACCATCTACCTGAAGCAGGTCCACTACGGATCATTTACAACATTGGGTTGGATACCTGGACATTTCTAACACAGCGGGCGTGACTAATGCAAATGAGGATTGTGCACTCTACTAACGGGAATACCGTGAATTTTGAAGGAATGCTAAGATCTGTTGTTTTTGTGGTAACAGTGCGCGTGAACGAGGTAACAGATAAGGATCTGAGGACTGTACAAAACTAGTTACGCTGGGACGAGTATAGAAATCGGCATTTATCATGGTGATGTTTGAACCTATTGTAGTGTCTGCACTTCCTGTCAGCTGACATACTTGTAAAAGACTTTTTATTAATATTATTATTTATTAATAATATTTAATATAATAATAACATAAAAATATGTACTGGTACATAAAATAATGATACAATGCAAGGAAAAAAATTTACACGATAACAGCTTTCATTTTTGGTAACCTAAAATGCGCTGAACACTCACTAAACGAGTTATGATTTGTTCTAGGTATGAAGCTGTCATTTATGATGACAAATCGTTCTTCTCGGGAGCCGTATCAGTACGCAAACGGAGTGCTTTAAAATCCATTGCCGCTTTAAGTAGGTACCAATAGTTCATATCTATCTAGTAAGTAATACATGTCGGTACCGGTACCTAGTTTATTTATTAACCTGTACATAAGTTTGCATTTGACAAACACTTCTGTATCACAAGTGTAAAATACTTATCACAGCAAGAATGACATGTTTGGCTAAAAATTGAAGTTGGTAAGTGGCAGAATAAACATTACTAATGCAACATTGACGTGTGAGATTGATTGGTGAGAAAAGAGTTATAATAATTAATCGTGGTAAATATTGTGTTTAGAAATAAGATGGGCTGTATAAGGAATCAGATTGTTATATTTATTTGTCATCTCATTGGAGACCACAGATGTATGAGGTATGTCAGATAATTGCCAGACTGGCTATGTATTATGGGTTTCACTGTGAGGGCAGCGAGCGCGAGAAACGGCACGGTTTCCAATCTACCGACTGTTTGTGTATCCCTTCATGTTCACTTATGTAGATTTACAAGTCCTTGTGCCATTATCTTGCCATTCAATCTTTCTCCGCTCAAGGGCTGACAAAACGACCTTTCCTAACATAAAGGGGTGATTGGCAGAGGGTTACTAATTGTTTTCCTTGTATCCACTCGGACTCCAATAACAAAATGCAAATAGTTTTTTGAAACAGAAATTCTAAGAAACCTGCTCGAGCTTTTACAATAATTACTATTGGGTTCCCAGTTCCACTCAACCACAACTAATTGGACATGTGACAGTTCCTCGACCCATTCTTAGCTTACCATCAGCAGTTCCAAAACTGCTGCGCCTGAAAGGGGTGTATCAATAATACTTATTGTAATAATAAAATAAAAATATATACTGGTCTGGTATATAGGCCTACTGTTTGGGTTAGTGAGAGAAACAAGTTTCCGTAGCCTGACATGTTTGCAGCTCGCAGTGAGACCCATAATAGGTCTAATGGCATACTGCACTCATGTGTTAGGTACCTATATTGATTGAGAGACCAATGGCAGTAGAGGAATATTGTGAGCAGGCAAGAAGATTTACACAAGAGAAGAGCAGCATATGAAAATTAAAATTAGTGATACATAGTGTCACTTGACAAAATCCTGTATTGTGCACATATTCTAATATAATGACAAAATTCAAAAGGCAATCGAATGACAAGAATACAAGTGACTTGGAGAAGAGTGAGGGTGGGGGGCTATAGGATGAAACGACCAAGGAGGGGTTGGACTAAGCAAAATGGAACAATTATTCTGAAGGGACGGGATTGGAGATTTATGATGAGAATATGTATTAAATAGTGTACGAGTACTGTGGTGCCCATTCCTCTTTGCAGGTGTTTATCAGGATAGACTTTGTTACTGATACAACAAGTAGGCAATGGGGTGTTTTATTAGCAGCAAGGAAATAATTTACCACGTATTTGCAGGACACACTCGGTCGGCAACAGTCATCGCTGGAAATATCCTGGAATCGCTGCTATGGGAGAAGGTCTACCCAAGCTTGCCTGAAACCCTCTCTCCAGTTAGAATGGAAACTGTTAAGGAAGAAGTCGGTGAACAATCCGAGACAGTTACTGAAACCAAGGAAATACGTCCGCATAAAAATGTAAGGTTGGTTAGTATTCCACGTTCTGATTCATGTCTAGCACCAAAGCAGTTTGTGCGTAGGGATACGAGCTGGGGGATAGGCCTATCCCAGGAGGATGAAACGGAGAATACAAGTTCCGATGATGTAAGTAGTAGTGTTGAGGAAATGAATGGAATAGAAACGGATTTAAATAACAAAGACACGAGTGTTTGTGAACCAACAACAAAGGATAATGTTCCAAACAAACAAGCATTTTCATGTTCAGAAATAGTAGATACAGTTTGGTACGGTCTTGATAAAGCACCTTCTCTGATTCAGTTATTACCAGTCAATAAAAAGAGCCAACAATTTGAAGAAAACGTGGAACCTGAATGTCCAATTGCACTCAGCACACCAGTGAATGAGGGTTTAAAATTGACTTTTGAGTGCCCAAGTGTTTACTCAACTCTAACTGAAATGAGCAACGAAAGCGAACTACCGGAATGCCAACAAAACGAAGAAAATCGTGGCGAACATAGCGAGGAGGAAAACCCTGGCGAAATGTCTCAATACCAACAGAACGAAAAACGTGGCGAACATAGCGAGGAGGAGAAACCTTGCGAAATGTCTGAAACGGAAAGGTTATGGCAACAGCAAACGGCCAATTGGACCGAGTCGGAGGACAGCATCCAAAACGTGGAAGAACTTTACATCAGGTCCATTCTGAATACGCGAGATGCTTACTTCAAGGTACATCGAGAGAACCCGGGCATATTTTCGGAAACGGTTTACAGCGACGATTTTGATCAGGCTTTCTCTAAACTCTACAAACACATCAAAGACACTTTTATTTCACGGCCCTCGCAGCGGCCCACTTTTACATATGAAGCCGATCCTGCATATAAGCTAATGATCCCTCGCAGGCTGGAGCTCTTTAGCCAGGATATTTACAGAGGGCACTCTACAATGGAGAAACAAATGGATGCAGCACCAAAATCTGACATCTTGCAACCAATAAAACAAAGGAGTGTGTACAAAATTGTAGGAGATATAGAAAATGTGGGACCCAAGCTGCACAGTAGAAAATGCAATTTGAATTATTGAAAGATACGAGCTTGGATTTACGAGTCAAACCAACAAATACAAACATAGACTGGATTCTTAACTAAATTGACAATAGGCTACACACCTTCTAATTTGACTTGAAATAATGTTTTCAAGAAACAAATATAAATATATAGTCTTGCTGCAGATGGAACCCTTCAATTTCATATGCTGTACTGTATGTGGGCATGACTGGAATAAAGGATCAGTAAATAGATCAGACACTTTTGAACACACTATTAGTAGTACTTTTATTACTCACAAGCACATGCAGTGTTTGCACATGAATCAATTCATTATATACCATACTTCCTATTTCGTTGTGACCTTGACAATGGTTCACATTCAAATCTTATGTACTACAGTCTAGCATTAAGTTCACATCAAAATGTTTTTACATTGTTTTTAAATTAAATTAACTTTGTTACACATTTTGTTTTATGCATTTACAGCAGGTGTAATTGGTAGGTTATAAAATTGCAATTCATAAAAAATAACATTAAATGCAATACATATAAATGTGATCAAACAATTAATAAACTTACTGAGATTGATTTATTTTTAATAAATGTTTGTTTTAACATTTGAATGGCTTGAAAAAGAAAAATGAACTCTTAAATGGAAGATAAAGGCTACAATAGGGAATTTACATGAAATTTAGTAAAATGGTTTCAAATCTCATTTCGTGAACTAGTTCATGCATTAATTTACAACACTTTTATGTACTGCAGGCCTACATGTTTGACAAACAAAACTACAGTAGCCTACATAGCCTATTTAAAAGCTTGATAATTAAAGGCAACCCATTCTTGACTGTAAAGCCCTGGTTGCGTGTTATGTCCTGTGCACTGGTAACAGGGATCTAGGATGGACCAGCATGCATAAGAACATATAGGCCTACCAGTAGCAAGTATTAAACATAAATCTTGTTAATAAAAGTCAAGAGATAAACATCAATAGCAATGGAACAAGTCACGATATTGTATCCTAAAAGTGAATCGATAGTACCGTACGAACAATTCCATTTTCTTAATCTAGCTTCTTGTAAATACGGCAATGAGATTGAAATATATGTCCAGATCAGTTATCTCTAACTAAGGGTACGGTCCGAAATCTGCTGAGAATGCTTAAGGCATGCTTGGCCAGTACCGAAAGTCGAAACCTATTGAATGTGCTTTACCCAGCGTTCCGAAACCTCATTCGGGAGCATATTCAGCACGCTCAATATGCCCGAGGTTTTCAGTTGAGCATCTCCAGCATAAGGTGGTTTTTGGCGGCATTTTAAAAATGCCTTATAGACGGACCTAACCTTGGGCTTAACCTAAGTGTAAAATTGCGCCAAAATCATATGTTTGCACATGTATTAGAGCCTAGTATATTTAATTGATTTGACTTACGCCTCTATCAACCTTTTTAATTTTACTAAACTGT
This sequence comes from Isoperla grammatica, assembly GCA_945910005.1. Classification (NCBI taxonomy): domain Eukaryota; kingdom Metazoa; phylum Arthropoda; class Insecta; order Plecoptera; family Perlodidae; genus Isoperla; species Isoperla grammatica. The sequence goes on from OX246737.1 coordinate 5,196,777, forward strand.
TTGACAGCTAATGTAGTGGGCGTGGCAAAACGACCTTGCGCCTGATTGGCCTAAACAGCCATGAAGTGTTCCGTAAGTATATCGTGCTTATAGATGCTTTAACGTGCTGGAGAATGCTAGGGGCAAAGCATTCTCAGCAGGTTATGGACCATACCCTAAGGAGGATAAAAAATACCAAAACAAAGTCTACAATTGCACAAAATAGTACCTATTTAAATGTCATGTGCATTCCCTACTGCTCAGTTAACATTTTAAATTGAATTCTCCTCGATAAATATGATCACTTTGTGTTGAATAGAGTCTTTCACAAAAACAGCACAAACATAAATAAATATAGCATGATCAACACGTCATCAAAGGTACATCTCTCTTTAGCTGCAATGTATAAATTTACACCTAGACAAATTTCAAACAACAATAAGCCAATTTTATACATCAGATCTTGTTATTAGTGATAATGAATGGATGAATAACCCTGTTTGAACTAGAATTTGCAGTCTTGTACACACATAATTCTACCAGAACACATAGATATTGTTCAGTGTAACAGCGCATGTGCAATGTTAAACATGCTCGTTATTGCATGTACAACACTGTAGGCTTGAACATGATCTAGAGCTATTAACACTACTGGCTCTGAACTCCCACTAGTTAGATGTGTCTTGTTCACTTCTTCTTAACAAATGTGTCATATTTAATTTACTGCTCAGTCACGCAAGTAAAGTAACAATACACTATGAAGCAATTTTAATCAAATTCTATTACTAATAATTAAAATGAGTAAATAAACTTGCCTGGATATTAACATCCAGTCCCGATTTGGTGGAATAGCCGTAACGAATGTATCAGTATAATACCCTTATTATCGTAATGTCGGCGTCGCAAGCCTTTTCGTCACTCGAGAGAGCCCGAAAGCGACTATTCACGTAAGAAAAGTTTTTGTAGTTGGAGTCGATACATGAACGTCTGAAATGATCAATTATTTTCACGCATACAAAACAACTACCGGTTGGTCAAGTAGGCCTACTACTAAAAATACTGAGTAAGCAATAGGTATTTACCAACCGGAAATAGAACGGTTGGCACAGATTATGATGCATATTTAGCAGTTGTTTGTGCAAGCCTGCAAATTCTGATTGAGTACAAATAGAATGTGGCACTACATGAAAACGTCTCTTCAGTCTTGGGCGCTCCGGTGTGCTTCGTAGTCTAGGCGGGTATACGTAGTAATAGGATTAGCACACCGTCGTGGAACGATACCACCCCGTTAAGTAACTGCGCCGGCAGTGGCGCGACCGTCCCCCGTATCATTAACACACACTAGGGTAGAGTACGTCGTCACGAGCTGGGTCCCATCTTCTCCACTCGACTGCAGAGTCGCGCCTCTTCGTCGGCAGTCAGAGACTTGAGCACCCGTTGCGTGCGATCCTTTTTACTCTGCAGGGCGCACTCTCCCTCCCAGCGAGCCTTGCCGATGGCGTGCGACTAGACAACAGACAAACACGGTCAGTAAACCCTTGGGTGGAACTAATCGTTCCGTGAAAACCAGAAATAAAAAAAATCCAACTAGCAATGGGATTTGAGCCCAGGTCATTCTCACACAGGGCAGACACCTTTACCACTAGACCACCAGAACATTGTTAAATTGCCACCCTTGTAGGCCAGTAGTGTAAGTGCCCACTTGGAAAGTGGGAGACCTCGGATCAATTCCCAGTTGGGGTTGGAGAAGAGCTGCTAAAGATGCAAGGTAATCTGTACCTTCATTTCAATCTTTCCCCTCATATCTTTATCCTAATACATAGTACAAATGACAGGCATGTTAAAGATTATATGCTTGCTTATTTATTTTACGAGACGGATATAGAAGGCAATTTTAGAATGGGTTCTATTCATCTCGTCAGTTACAATCAATCAATCACTGATTAATTTGTAAGCACAACAATTGTGAAAAGTATTAATAAAAGTGACTACATAATTTCAATTTGAAAAAGTGAAAGAGGTTGCCTAAGCTACCACGTGTGTGAAAAAGAATACTTTCAAAGAATTTCAGAAGGCCAAACAGCTAGGTTAGCAGTGGGACCAGCCACGAAGGGTCGGACAATAGACTCACCATTGTGAGATCTCTCTTCCACACGTTATGGCAGCGTCCTTCGCACTCTGGGCAGGGCCTCTCTAGGCTGTATCCACCACACTCTTGGCAGTCCAGGGAGACGTGGTCATCCTGCCAGCTGACGCCACACCTGCACGACAAGAATACACGCTTGAAAACACAACATTTATAATCTTCTACACAGGTGAGGTAATTCAACAATATCTAAAGACGCCATTATGGATACCATATCAAAAGCATGTTATATTATTGACATGTTCGTATTTAATACCTGCGATGGAATACACATCACACATAGGCTGTTTGTTGACCACTTCCATATGCACAACATTCAAACGTTCAAACTTTAAATTGAAACACTGACTTCTGAAAATACCAACATTATTTTTGTTTTTGTCTTAATTTTTCAGTGACCAGTACAGTCAATATTGCTACTTTAGTCCATTACACGTCGAACTAAGCTTTCAAGTAATAAATACTGGATGCATACAGTATTTGTTGTGGGTAATGAATGTCATAGCATTTTCAGTGCATTATCCTTACCATTATTTTGTTTACGACTGTTTTAATTTGCCGACATCACGAGTGCAATTGTAACAGAAACACATTTTTCTAATAAAGTGGAATGATTGGGTCTCCTGCAATGTTTCTAATCTAGTCTTGAATCTATCACACTAGAACACAATCTTGGCTGTGGACACACTGAACACAAAACAGGGAGCAAGAAAAGCTACTGCTTCTAGTATGCCTGAGCCACTAGAATGTGTATTTCTCCATTTATTTTACTACCTTGAAATGAGCTACCTAATCTAAAAAAATGCTTTCCAAGTACAAACTCTGTGGCTGGAAAACAAGAATAAGATCAAGGGAAGACTAGTACGTTGTATAAACAACGCCGCAATTACCTAACTGTCAACTCTTCCTGAATGTCATTGGACAATCTTACTCTGAGGAAATGTCACTAAACAGTGTCGACAGATGCACCAATCTGCTTATCTACCAAGTTTATTCAAATTCATTAAAATGAATACCAATTATAATACGGCAGTCATCGTGAATGTTGACATAGTCCTAACATAAGGATGCAATCCCCTTCACTTATTTCACTTTCTCCTGCAACAAGCCTGACTTTGAACTATTGGCTTACTTAGTAGCAGGCCTATTGAGGCTACCATCAACCCTATCAAAAGTGCTGAGTCAGGACTAAATGTTCGCTCAATGATAGTTTCAACACAGTCCCCCCCCCCCCCCCCCCTCCAACAGAACCACATTACATAACCTATCTACGTACAAAGTTCTAAAGCTGTTTGCTTGATGATGACAAATTACACAAATAAATTATTATTCCACCTGAACTCTGTAGACTTAACGATTTGCAAATTCCCATTTCATACATGGGCGTACCATTCTGAGAAACCATACTTCACTGTAAGAACCGTGCTGTGATTACGGATTAGCATAATTCTAGTTAGACCCACAGTACAGTATTTGTTTATAATATTTTACATCTTCCCAGGTATTGAAGGACACACGTTCTCTTAGTTGGATATGGAATTGTAATTTGTAATATATGCATAAATTCCGACATTCATTCCATACATGTGATTCCGTGCTACAAACATTATGAACACAATATAAACAAAATTAATTGCAATTAACTTAGTTCAATGCAAGGCAACTAAATACAAATTAGTCTACACAATAACCCAGTTTCCCCTCAGAGGCCTAACGTAAAGTAATTAAGAACAAAACTTCCTTTCTTCAAGGCAGATGCACGTATTAGATCAGATAGTGTTCTTGTGAAAGTGTTGTGTTTTAGTAAAAGATTTCCAAGGTGGGAAATCCTACCATATTTTACTAGAATGCCATCTGCCTGTAACATTCTAATTACCATCAACACCCATATGTCCTATGACTGTGTTCTAGCTGTATTATACCACTATTATGACAGAAGTGTTGGTAAGGTAACTCACGTGAAACACGAGTTTAGCTGAACCCGCAGTTCCTCTATGGAGATGACTGCGTCCGGGCCGTTGTTGTAGTAGTTGTGAAGCTCTTCAAACGAACTGCTTATGCTGCTTCTACTGAGACTACTCAAGCTCAGGTTGCTCACACTGTAAAACAAACGCCAGCGTTACAGACGGCGTTTAGTGATGCCGCTTCAGGCAAGGCTAAAGTGCATGTTTGTGGGACAGGTTGTATTTGCAATGTTACTTTCATCCCTCAAATTTATCATCTGTTAATCATAATGCTCAACATTTTGAATTCCCACAGATGTATTTGTTTTCATTATTTTTATGTCTCCTGGTGCAGATCAACTTGCTCTTGGTGTCATTAGAAGTAACAGACCCAATCCAATGCATAACATAAGAAAGTTGTTTTGCAGCCCAAATGATTCAATTAATATAGTATTTAGCATTCTTATTACAACTAAAATCTGTTACTCTATACAGATTTAGAATAATGTGGGACTACCTGCCTGCCTTAAGCTGTGGTGTAGGCCTACTTCTAGTTCGATTTAAAAATTCAAAACTTTTTTTGTACTTAATTTAACTTTTTTTTTTATATAAATGAAGTACGCAACACTAGTTTGTAATTCACTTACCTTCTATGTCGATTATGCATCTCTGCTGGATGTTGCACACTAGCCATTGACATCTTCTGAGATGAAACTGTAAACAAGAAACAAGAACATATTATTAGACAAACTCTCCAACTGAGAATAACGAAATCATGTTTATAATGTACAAACAAGAGTGGCGGTTGGACGTTGTACTATACAAGTGCTTGACACGAAGGATATGGGATCGTGTTCAGTGTGCACACCTAGACAGTCTCGCCCTTATCAATGGGTGGCGCCTACTGAATGAATCGCGTGTCTCGCGCCCTAATCACTGTGCTTGGTTACACGGCGGCAGATAACGAAATCATTTGTTTTATTTACGGCGAGCGTGTGCGGCACGCGGTACACAAGTGATTTGCTGTGGTTTGAATTTGGCGCCAAGCGAGAAGATCGCACACGGCGTTTGATAACTTCCGTGCGACATACAGCATCCACGAGAACGAGAATATTTATTATCAGCAAGAATGTGGAAAAAAAACTACTTCGTGAGGAGTGGTGTGCTTCGTATTCTTTGGTGGTCTGGTATCACATCACTGCTTAAAACAAGTACGATATTTCACTTTTGTTTACAATTCCAGCAAACGTGAGTGAGCTGGATTGTTTAACTTTGTCGGTACACCGTATTCATGTTTGTTTTTTAGGAGTCACAGAGTAGGTATAAATTTTAACGCGGTGTACCCTAAATAATCAAACATGCGTTTTTTTGGAACCCTGATCAGTTCGAGAATTTCAGCACATGCAAACATTCACTTCTTATGCGTGTGCGTGTATATACAGACCACACTAGTTGCCGAATAGTCGCTTTAGGACACGCGGCACAAACCAAACATAGAACGCAAAAAACTTCATTTCGGCGCATTCCACAATTTCCGCAAGTCACTCTCGCGCTCTCCAATGCCTCCAGTTAGCACATAAACATTACGGAAGCGATCCAGCTTGGCAGCCTTCAAGAGACACCCATAAGTTCCAAGATTAGACCAAGAAGGCTTGTTTACCTAATAATGCCCGCGAGTGTGTTCAGATAGACAGATACCGACAGAAGACTGCTCGCACTGCAGTTCAGTTTGCCTCGTGCTCCCCTCCCCTCCAGCGGCAGAGCAACCTCCCCTCGTCTACGTGCACCCCCACCCCCGAGACCCGCGCCCTGAACGTAGTGGAAAATACCCACGACCAAGTCATTCAACCCAGCCCAACCTCGTAAAACTTAGTGTGATGATAAAACATATTAATCCGTTGAGGAATGTCAAGGGTGTGAACTGTGAACGATGTTGTATCAACACACAACAGGGCACGAGGAGGATAATGTTGCAAGGTGCGCGTAACGCAACCAACCACGCCTTCCTTCTTGCGGCAGATCTCCTAGTCCAGTGGTCATTTTACCACAATAAATAAGTAATACGCCCTCAGGAAACGACGCCACTGCAGACATGTCAACACGCGTGCGCACAACGTCGAGTACGTCTGACCTTTTACCTCCAAAAGAGGCCGCACTCGACGTTCGGATATATATGCGACGCAAGTATTGATCGCTCACGTTGGCCATTATTCGACCGACATGCGCGTGTGACGTCACGCCAGACAGACAGACAGACGGACAGACGGCGAGGAATGCGACGTCATGATGCACTTCGTACTCCGGGTAACTTTCCACCACTCTAGTCTACACTACACGTGTAAGAGTAATCAAACACGGAGTGAACAGGAAGCCTACGGTGTACACTACACTATACTCAGCAATGTTGAGAAGGTCGCACTGGCAGGCCCGGAAATTACTTTATAATAACCTACGGCCGTCCGTCAAGTTCGTGCCTTATATGCCGAGTGAGTGGTCACTCGCCTACTGACCAACAACACTAATCACCATGGCAACGACAGTTGGTGTAAACTGTTCGGATGAAACGAATGAAGAGAGTGGTCTGATGTCAGTCGAAAAGGTAATTGCCCGCATATCGAAGCAAATAAATGTGTTTACAAACAAACTAAACTACCTATATATTAGGTGTCGAACATCCGTGTTCGTAATAATGGGCGAAATGTTTACAAGGTCACAACTCACAATCGTCGAGAGTTGAAATTTTCTTCCACACTCGACATAACAATTTGCGTGGATGACCGTCATCTTCTTTCAGTTCTAACGTCCCACTAGCTCAACATTTCAGACTGTGGAGCTCAAAATACTAAAACACGATTTATTAAATTTAAATAGTAGGCCTACACCTTGGTAATTTATATTTCACAACTTTATTTAAACGTCTAAATGAAAACTACCAACTTATCGATACAGGTGGTACCATTATTGCTTCTAAAATATACCACAATATGTTTAGTTTTAAAAAGGCATGTTAATCGACTTTCAAAAAGAAAATATTATATATACAATATTTTGATGGATTGGCGATTAATCCACATGTTTTGTGACAAATGATCTCATACTGTCGATTATTTTTGGTAATTGAAATTGAATTAAACTTTAAAGGGTCGATTGCGGTGTCTCATTCGCTCGGCTGTCCCCATGAAAGAAAATGAGTTGTCAATCTGTACCAAAACAATGAATTGTGTTTTTGATACATACTGGCCAAACAAGAAACAATCAACACTAATGACTAATCGCTAGTTATTTTATCGATAGATATCTTGAAACTTGCAGTAGGCCTACACCGCCGCCTCCGATCATCAATTCTTGATACCAAGGTCTACTTGATACAACTAGCGCCACGAGCCGTCTATTTATCTCAATCCAACAGATCACATCAGTTTCTCAAACACGCGCAGTAGTTGTGATGTAGTGGTAATAAGTCGCCAATGTCCGATCACACACGTCACACGTGGAGCTGTTGGTACACCGCAACAATGCGCGGTTTGGTTACAACACTGGCAAGCTCGGAGTATTTATAGATGTGGCAGGAATAAATTAGCAACAGGTAGCAGCTAAAATAAACTGTCAAATCCCGATGTTGCTTGAAGGCAATAAAATAGACATTGACGGACTACCAAGATTTAGTTCAGGCTTCAAACCACGATGTGGAACTGTACAAATATTACGTGTATATTAAAATTAATTAGATCTCACAATATAATATAAAATATATTTTATGCAGCGGAGCAATAATTCAAAATTTAAAAAAATGTATTCCTGTTTTGTCGCTAATTTTGGATAGGTAATACCTTTTGTCTATGAACATGTCACGTGGCCAAGTCAAAGGAAGCAGCACAATAATTCGATATTGTCCGTCAATGTTGGGAAGTAAAAGAAGCTATACATTGAGGAAATTAGTGATTTAGGTAATTTAGTGATTCAACATAAAATTGTTTCAATACACTTTTCAGTGACACTCATTATTTACGGAAGTACGGTGAGCAAAACAAGTAGGCCTACGTACATATTTTCTGCTCGAATTGATGACATTGGTAATAAGAATGTTTACGCCATGTAGATAATATGCAAAACGATAAATACAACCTGGGGCAATTAGTGCAGTATAAACGCAACATTCGATGAAAACATGAAATGACACAACAAAGTTGACAGCGAGAATAAAAACCAGTGGGCGTATATCACTTTCGCACCAGTAAGTAGGACCACTTTTATTTGAAATATAGATGGCTCAACCTTACGTAACAACTCTACTATTGTTTGTTACCAACAGAATGATAATTAGGCAACGGAAACAGACAGATAGCGCAGCCTAATGAGGGGGGGGGGGGGGGGGGGTTACTATGAGTTCGCTTCTCGCCAACGGCATTTCGCGTTATAATAATAATAATAATAATATTAGTTTATTGTCATAGAATCTACATTCTGCGAGAGGGATCAAGCATTTTCAGATGTACAGACAATCATGATACAAACAATACATGAAATACAGTTTGAAGTTCACAGTTTGAAGTATAGATGAAATACAGTAATACTTCATAATACAGTAAAACGTATACAATAGAATAACAAAATATATAGATTTAATATAAAATTTGAAATAATTACAGGTTATCCACTAAATATTCGTTTATGGAATAGTATGCTTTTGAAATAAGGAACTTTTTTACCGAGTATTTAAAACTGTTTAATGAGTCTATATTTTTTAGTTCAGCTGGTAATTTGTTAAAAAGTTTTGTGTGTGTGTAGTCGGAGTTTGTCTGTGTTGATGATTTTGAATAAAAATGTGTATGGATGTTATTTTTTAGGCGTGTGTCATGGGTGTGTATATTTTTATTTTTTGGTAATGTATCAATTTTTTTTTTAACTTTTAGGATTGCCTGCAAAATAAACAGACTATAGAATGTTAAAATATTTAATTTAATGAAGAGAGGTTTACAGTGTGACCTTTGTGACTTGTTCAGCATTGACCTGATTACCTTCTTTTGAACTATAAATATTTTCTTGGTGCTGGGAGAGCAGCCCCAAAACTCAATTCCATATCGTATATGTGCCTCAAAGTTAGAAAAATATACTATTTTGGCTGTTGCAATGTTTGCTACGGACTTAATGGATTTTATTGCAAAGTAGCCAGAGTTTAGTTTTTTAATTAACGAGTTTATGTGGTCGTGCCACTTGAGTTTATTATCTATTATTAATCCCACAAAGTTTGTTGATGACTCTACATTGATTGATGTGTTGTTTATACTATTATATACTGTTTTTATTTCTACCCGTGGGTCTTTGAGAAATTCAATCATTATAGATTTGGTTTCGTTTAGTAGCAGTCCATTGTCGTTGAACCATTCGGTGGCATTAGCAATTTTAATTTCAGATTCTTGTTTTAGAGTTGAATTGTCATTGGCTTTAGCTATTATGTTAGCATCGTCGGCAAACAGTTCAGAGTCTAGTATATTAAAAGGAAAGTCATTGATAAATATTAAAAAAAACAAAGGACCTATTATTGAACCCTGAGGAACTCCTATAGAGATATTCTCATTGACCGAAAGGAATTTAACTTCAGTCCCGTCTTCATTAGTGTGAGCTACCTCAACTCTTTGTTGCCTGTTACTAAGATAAGATTTAAGAAGAGCTAACTGAGTGCCTCTGATGCCGTAGTAGTTACATTTGTCCAGAAGGATGTCGTGATTCATGCAGTCGAACGCTTTAGTGAGGTCACAGAAAATTCCTGCTACCGGAGTCTTTTTTTCAATACAGTTAACAATCGTTTTAAGAAAACGTTCAACTGTGTTGTAGGTGGATCTGTTTGCTCTGAAACCATTCTGGCATTCAGAAATTGTGTTATTTTTTTCGAGAAATTCTACAATACGGGTGTTCAGTAATGATTCTAGAATTTTCGAGAATGCAGGTAGAATAGATACTGGTCTGTAGTTTTCGACTAGAGATTTTTTGCCTTTTTTATAAAGTGGAACTACTTTGGCCTCCTTTAGTTTTTCTGGAAATACACCAGATTCAATGCAGTTGTTAAAAATAAAGCATAGTGGTATGGCAGTATTGTGGATACATTTTTTAACCAAAGTAACTGGTATTCCATCCTGCCCACAAGAGTTTTTATTTTTTAATTTTTTAACTATATCCATTATCTCTTTTCCTGAAGTTGGTGCTAGGAACAATGATTTTTGAACTTTTCTGTTTGACTTAATTAAGTGTTTTTGATAGCTATTGTCCTGCGGTTTTAGATTACTGGTGAGATTATGGGCAATGTTACAAAAGTAGTTATTAAATACGTTGGCAATCTCTAGTGGGTCTGATGTTGTTTTATGTTGTAGTTGGTCGCATTCAAGTTCCATGTTTTCACCTGACCTTCCACTCTTTTTTATATGTCTGTTGATCACATCCCATACGGTTTTGGGTTTGTTGTCTGTATTGCTGATTTGGATGCTTATCTCCAGTCTTTTGGCCTGTAGTATGATATTTTTAAGAATTTTTTTGTATGATTCGTACTTATCGCGAATGAATTTACAGTTACTAAAGTGTTGTGATAATCTGTAGAGGCAAAGTTGTGTTGTATGGTATTTCTTATTCCAAGGTCACTCACTCACTATTCACAATGACACGTGTACACTGTATATCAGGACACGTGCCGGCCTCGCAGAGGTCAGATCGATCAGCCAATCAGACGACGGAGGCCCCGGATGGATAAACCGCTGACTTTCCTCTCTTACTGTGACGTAACCGGGTTGGAACAATCCCAAACATGATGACTCAACTGGACCCGACCAGCCAACGAGCGAGTGGGATAATGAATGCTATATTTAGCCACGTGCTATCTTGGAGGAGAGGGTATAATTAGAACAAGAATGTCAACACCGTGACACGAGATACGCGCGGGGGGAAGGGGGGGGGGGGGACGAAAATATTTCGAATACTTGCATGCAACGAAACGTGATCGCCCACCCCGTGCATATAAACAGTGTGATGGAAAGAAAGGTCGCGAGATAAGCACTAATTACGTACAACAATAAGATAAAATATTGACAGTTTGTAAATAGAATGTTTTCACTGGTCAAAATGTAATGTAAATTCTCTTCTAGCTTCTGGATACCCATTATAATCTATATCCTGGATTATCTGCTGCACACATTCCAAACTTGGTAAATTATTTATTTTTTAGTAATTCTTCGTGCTTGTTATTGACTTGACTTGAGTGTTGTTTTGACCCGATGAAGGAAATGCACAATAAGGTACTCGACCCCAACAATGTTTTCATTGGAACGGCTTCATGCACGAAGTAGGAAGTGCATCATTGCAACGTCCCCGTTTCGGCCAGCTAGTCTGTGATTGGTTGACTTTCTCACGGGCAGTGTCAACGATCTACGGAACAGTTAGTTGTGGATGTACTGCGCAGTAAACCCAGAACCTACTTTCACGTACGTGTGAACCTGTGTTGTTGTTTAGAAAATGGAAGAAAGCTTTTAGTGACAAGCAAGACTCTTCATAAATGTCCGTTAAGTATCTCATATGTCAGTCTTCGACTCCAATCGGAACTTCGTCAGGAGAACTTGTGAAAATGATCTCTTTACCTCACCAAAACAAAACAAAAAAATGCGCCAAGTGGAGAAGAAATTTCACAAAAAGCATGTTGCCTATATTGGTAGAAGAGACTTTCGTTTTTAAATATTGTTAAACTCGACATGTAATGTAATACTAATGTAAACAGCTTTGACCACCACTTTCACGCTTCAAAGTGAGAGTGCAACCCACACAACGGGCCTAAATTGTATGAGAAGTGAGAACCAATGGCACACTCAAGAGTAGACCTAGGCTGGCTAGTTTGTTTGGAAAACATACAAGAGCCAACTCTTTTATGACTAGTCTGATCTGATTGGCAGATCAATAGCGGATGTGTGACGAATAGATCAATTCGTCACTACTTGTCACTAACTAAAACATAACAATCAGGCAGCTGTACTACGCGACCGACTTGTCATAATCTGACAGCCACACGATTCACTTTCAACGATCAGATTTAAAGAAATATTACGGGTGATTCCATTCCATCGCGCACCTTGCAGACTACTGGCTATCAACGCAATAGAAGAAATACAAACAGTGAAACACCCCAACAAACATCACACACAAACAAAACAATTTAGGCTTAAGACGTGAATCTAAATTTTGAAACATATTTCAGTAATGAAATTGAAATGTCTTTTTTGGATAAATCAACATTATTACTTCTGCTTACTAGAGTTACAATACCCTTTCCTTGTACACGGTTCTTACTTCTTACACGTGTCAGCAATTACAGTTTAATGAACAATAAAATAACAAGTGCTCGTACGTAATGGACTTATAACCTTGATCACTTAACGCTGGCAGTACTTTATTGATATTGCCTTATAATAAACTACTCATTGTCACTTAGCTGCTTATTCAGTACCTACTGACCCAATCAGAAACGCACGAGGAAAATATAAACATCAAGTGTTGCTTGTACACAAACCTCTACACGTGCCACAAACAAATAGCAGATGGTGACGAAGTAGGTTAGGCTATGTCGTCTTGGTCTAGAAACCTGACGATGTCAAAGAAAACATTGCACAGCGTTGCACACGAGTGCATAGTAAACAACATTTGACTACAATCTATCCTGATAAGCAGCACTCGACAGGTTTTCAAACGAATCGATAGAAACAAAATCAAAACAAACAAGTCTAGTGTGAGATACGCCAAACTAGAACTGCGTCAAAGAAACGAAATTACTAACGACGAAAAGGCAAACAAATCATATGTTACGTCGAACCATAATAAAACAGTTGAAAACATCGTTCGAAAGTAATTATAGGTATTTCCAGCTTACCAAAAGTGATAAATATCCTTAGTGGTGAATATGTTCCAAAGATCAGCTGTGGATTTGTATTTTCAACACTGTCGATTGCGATTTGTGTAAAACTATGAACAAACTGGTATAACTTCACACGCCGGAGACAATCTGACAACTGACTTGCGCAGGGGAAATACTACAGCTTATAACCGCCGCGCGGGAGTGGGGGAAACGGAGGGGCGACGGAGGGGAAAACGGCGCCAGTTTGAGCGGACGGTACCAACGACCAATCGCGGACGGTTATTTTCGAATCATTAGCCAATCACACGAGTTGGTAATCGTTCCTTTTTTGATTTCCACGATGCGTCGTTATTTTTCCAGTGACGCAGCCTCATGAATCGGCGTCGGCGTCTCTAGTTCAGTGAGACTCACGACGATGCTCAACTTATCACGAAAATAGACGAGTTCAACTTGGTTTCGGTGAATTCCCTTACGTCGCACGAAACACACCGCTTAGGTGGAGGTCCATACTCCACGCCAGCTCTACGGTTCACAGAAGCGCAAACACCCACCACCACCATTAGTCAATACTCAATATACAGCCTGCAGATAATACCACGAATATCCAAAGGTGGAAACATTTACACGGACAAAACATAAAATATTGATATTTTAACGAGAAATTTAATATTTGGAGAACGCTAGGCCTACACGATGTGGTTAGTTTCGTACGAAATAAACATTTCATTGAAAAAGTTTCAAATATTCATTACATGGAAATTAAATATTTAACTTAAATTTATTTGTTTCACTAACAAGAACACTAACGCAATATTTTAAACTTCTTGAATCCAGTTTTTGGTTTTTACGAAACCACATCGTGGATGATTGCCACGTTCAATTGTGTAGATTTCTCAAAATATTGCTAAAAACGTAAATTGTGCGTAAAAAATGGACTGGGGGGAAAGCGTAGAAGTGGGATATAATGATGATATTTGCATGGGCAACGATGCTAATCGAGACGATAAGTGGGTGATGGATGAAGATGAGAAACAACCCACTACATCCACGCCCAAACCAGGATTCGAACCTGGAGCATTGGGAATAAGGTTTGTCAGGGCACGACCACTGCGTTGTCATTAGGAAGTATAAACGACAACAAGATATCAGATTTAAATCGATTCTAATCCCAGATCGATCTTGGAGAAACCAACGAGCTGTTATCAACACAACTCATCTTGATTGTTGTGTTTCAATCACGACTTGCAGTTTCCACTGTTACTGCGTGCATTTCTACATTTACAAGTCATAGTGCGAAACACTTATCAATCACAGACACATCATGAGTAAACTAAATTTAAAAATACTGAGTTATGCTTCATTGGTTTTCAGATTACCATCACAAACAAGTTAAACAATTGAACAAACTTGAAAAATTAAATTTTGAGAATCTTCATGCGGAATTTACGAAGTGATATAAAATGGATCGCTAAAGGTTTTAAATAGAGTTCCAGGATAATAACTGTTTTATTAGGATAGATTGATCCTTGATTCCCACAAAATATAATATTATCCTGCTATTTCAAATTGATCGGTAAATTCTCTATGTAAGATTCTAATTTATATAAGAAATCAATAGGCGAGGAAAATAATGAGAAAGAAGAAATTGGAGATACAAAAATAATGTTTAATAGAAGAATAAATAAATAATACACGAACAGGGTTGTACGTCCGCTACTGTATTAGAACGCAACATGAAGTGTTCGTCGCGCGCTTGCTCGGGGGGGTCCCCGGTTCGATACCCGCCACAACCCAGTCTGTCAAGGTCGCCGCGTCTACGGCCAAGGTCGCTCTGTGTTGATAAACATCAGCGCGCTACGTCAGAGCGGGGCGAGGCGGAACTTCAGCGCTTATTATCACATGATTGATTGATTACACTCAGGTCGCCGGGCGGGCGGCTACTTTCACTGCATACAGATATAGACACAATATGCAGACGCCAGACCCCGGAGCAATAACGCACAACAACCATTTCGATGGAATGTAATGCAATGTAAATGCAATGTAAAATGCAATGTAAATTTTTTTAACTTTAAACTTGAACCTTTCATACATGTTTTATGCCAAATAATGCAAATATTCAATGCACTGTATACTGTGTAATGTAATCGATGAATAAAGTTACTTAGAATTTTAATTTGACTTTGAATTTGACTTTTGTTTTCATGATTACTCGAAAATTATTTACTGCTTGTGATCAACATTAGGCATAACTAATTAAATAAATAAATTTGTATTTATAAAATATTATTTTACGTTAATATTTATGTAGCCAATACATTTTTTTTATTTAAATTTAAATTTAATTGGAATACAAATTATTATTACCGATGCGATCATGCGTGGGTAAAACCACGGGGTAAAACCAATAAAAAAAAGTTATAACCTCACAGTTACAAGGAAGATAAACAAGAATAATTGATGAACTCACTTATCTAAAAGAAAGTCTAACGAGAGCCAAGCCCGGTTGAATCAAAACGAAATAATAATAAAGTATTTAATTTGCATATTTTTTAGAATATCTGTAGATCTTGAAAATATAGCTAACCGCATCGTTCCAAAATTTTGATAATATTGAATGTAATTTTTAATATACGAACAATGCTTACGCTAATAGTTTTGTGGAACACTATGACAACTATGCCCGCGTCACACCTCGTAAGTGCAATTAGTGTTGTCTGCCTGTCACACTCACACTCAAAGTAAATCGAGTCCGCCAAAGAGCTTGAACTAAATACGAACCAACATTCCTGAGGCGCGTGGATGCCGCTATGCACGAGTGCCTTGGGTCGCCCACATTCACACAAACAGAGTGAAAACAATGAAATCGCGATTTATTTTTTCAAGCTAATTATCTTATGCATTTTGGAATGTACAAACACATATTTTCGGTTACATGAATCACAAGAAAAATAAAAATAAAAATCTAAAAGTGTGAACGATACTTTCTACCGCGATATATAATACATAGAGGCAGTTGCGAATTACACAATTACAATAGAGTGGGATGCAACTAGTACACACTGGCCTTCATAAGTAGGACTATTTCAAAATGAGAATAAAACTAGTAGAACCGGTAATTGGTATGAGTAATTGTTCTATTGCGATGCCATTATGTTTTAAATGTAAGCTGAAACATATAGGAAACATTAATTAGTTACCTTCAATAAACATAGAATGTGTGTGCATTACCTATCCAATACGCGAATATTAGCGAAGAACATTATAAAAACGTACCACATTATTATGACAGCTCCAAAAACACATTATTGTACAGTAGTTTTAGCAGAAACAACACAATAACCGGAACTGGGAATTGAACCCTGGTACTTCTGAATTGGAAGAACCGAAGGGCTAACTAAACTCACAGGGCCAACGAGCCGAAATGTAATCAGGGAATAAAACTACAATCCTCGCGGATAGACCACGTTCGAATCCCGGTTTTGCTGGGAGGGTTTATTTGTAAATTGACTTATCATAACATAGAAACGGAGACTTTTCAAGTATAGCAACGAAGCAGTAAGCACATAATACATTCTATTATGTCCCCTACTGAAAACAATTCTGTAACTGAGCATGGGTCTCTAAACCCTAAATACAAATGCATTTTTTGAGTCTTGTGTCTTTTGTTAACGCAAAATATTACTATAGTGTTCTCTTCAAGGGTCAATTGGAAGAAAAGTATTTTTATACTTAAATTCGTACATTTTTCTTATCATATCTTTCTTATATGTTTGAACTGTGTGTTTAAACTGATTGCATACTATGTAAAAAAAAAGGGGGGGAAAAATAAAGACACTATTCTATTCTATTATATATTCTATTCTATTCTCTTGTTGAATGAAATGAAGCAGTGAAGCACATGTGCAGAGGCAGAGCGCCCACACAGGTTGTGAATGTGGAGCGTGGGGGTTTCTAACAGCGAACCGGCCAACGTTTTCGATTAAAAATCTCATTCGAGGTAGGACTTAGTAGCTTAGTAGCTCGCAGAACATGACTGTTTCCCCCGAAGTATTGCGCGGCAAGCAACAATGTGACAACATTATTAATGCAATACTCTTGCGCTATAGTCACAGTTTACAAGTGGGGAATGGGGTTTTGCTGTATGTTTCGAAAGAGATCTCAGAACTATATTTCACACATACTAAAAGTGACAAGAGTAGCCAAAGGTTCGTGAAGAACTAAGAAGCAATATGGAAGAAAACGTTGAATTTTCTCCACCTTTTGACAGTTGTACCCACGGACAAAATAAGTTGACCCCTGCCGTGAAAGTCTCCAAAATTTATTAACAAACAGCAGTTCAATCACATTTTCATGCAAGTATCACAGATAACTAATTAGTTATCTGTGCAAGTATTAACTAACTACAACACAGTCCCGTACCAACCTACGCTGCCAAAATGTGACCGCCCTACCTGGAACTGCAAGGGTTCCCAACCGAACTTCCATCTAAATCCACGGTTGCGGTTTTCTGCTCTTGGGATTGACCGATTAATCGTAGGAAATTACATTTTTTTTTTATCTCTAGAATATTTAAGAACACGGACACCCATAAGCACTCCAGGCTAAATAATAGGTATATTATTGTAATCAGTAGAGTTGATATTCTGAATGTTAAATACATAGCAATTTAAAACGACCCTTCTGAGTATAATTAGATAATCATTTAAGTCCTGATTTACTAATATCGGATTGGTTGGCATGGTTTCAACAAACATTACATACAAAACGTATGGTGGCTGTCAGATCCGAGAATCGAACCCTTGATAAATTACTTTCGCCTTCCACAGCACAAACCCTTTATTTCAGAATCATTACAATGACTCATCAGTCATCAGTCATCGGTCAACGTGTTATTCAATAGTAAGTAGTTATAGTAACGTATTCAGACATACAACAGCTGTCAACATTCAGATTAGCATCTGTCCATTCACCTGAGACAATCAGAGATTAAAGGTTTGTGGTTTACAACATCAACCAGACCATCTGTCACACGCAGAGCGATGCCCACCTGTACGCATGGCACGGAGGTTATTCACCTCACAGACTAACTAAATTGCATTGTCATATAGCGGCTCTTACGACAAGCCTGGTCTTGTTGTCCCCAGGCGCAGACAGATCGAATATACTATTGTTGAGTGAGTAATATAGGGTAGGGCACAACGTCATCCGCCTTTTACTGCCCAACATACTTTAGTCGGGTAGTAGGGGTTCGCCAAGCGACGCCTGATTGGTCGGCTACTTAGCCGAAGATATGCGAAGACAGCCGATAGCTCTGTCGTTGTGTGGCGAACTCTACCACACCACCCAACTGCAGTATGTTGGACGGTAAGACGAGGTAGACTAACTGCCGATGGCGTTGGGCCTCTACCCTACATTACTCACTCAACGATACCATGTCAGTGCCCTGATCCAGTCACTGCGTAAACGTACATTTTACCCGCAGTAATGTCTACATATATCGTAAACCAGGGCAAATTGAAATTTGAATAACATGTAGACTAATTGCTTATCACAATACACAAAACATTATTTTTACAGGCGCAACCATACAATGCTTGCTGCCCTTCGTAAGAGGGGAAAAAATAAGTAAATTAACTGTGTCTATAAGTAAACAATGATATTTTAGTTACGATGTATAACTACAAGTCTAACAGTATCTAAGCTGTGTGCAGTGTAGTGTATGCAATATGTATGCTCCACGTGTGTTGACCCTAACCAAAGATTACTCCACTCAGTAATCTTTGCCCTAACGTTGATTCAGTTGAATAACGCCGAACAATACTGACTGAAACCATAACTATTTTAACTGTACAATGTCGTTTGCAAATAAATCATCAACTCTATTGTATTCGATCTAAATATAGTGCACGAATATATCAACATAGATGTATTCTGACACAATAAGTAAATCGCGCCAAGTACCGCAACGTAAGATTGGCAATAACTGCAACTCAAGTCCCCTCTGTAAATACCGCGTGTCAACAACGACGTCTTCATATTGTTTGCTGGAGGATACTGTCTTGTGACGTCACGCGACGCTACGACATAGATGCAATGACTTGCTGTATTAGTAGCTGCATGCAACGCATCATACACCAGCCCTTGGCTAAACTGCTGTAAATACCGCGTGTCAACAACAACGTCTTCATATTGTTTGCTGGAGGATACTGTCTTGTGACGTCACGCGACGCTACGACATAGATGCAATGACTTGCTGTATTAGTAGCTGCATGCAACGCATCATACACCAGCCCTTGGCTAAACTGCTGTAAATACCGCGTGTCAACAACGACGTCTCCATATTGTTTGCTGGAGGATACTGTCTTGTGACGTCACGCGACGCTACGACATAGATGCAATGACTTGCTGTATTAGTAGCTGCATGCAACGCATCATACACCAGCCCTTGGCTAAACTGCTGTAAATACCGCGTGTCAACAACGACGTCTCCATATTGTTTGCTGGAGGATACTGTCTTGTGACGTCACGCGACGCTACGACATAGATGCAATGACTTGCTGTATTAGTAGCTGCATGCAACGCATCATACACCAGCCCTTGGCTAAACTGCTGTAAATACCGCGTGTCAACAACGACGTCTCCATATTGTTTGCTGGAGGATACTGTCTTGTGACGTCACGCGACGCTACGACATAGATGCAATGACTTGCTGTATTAGTAGCTGCATGCAACGCATCATACACCAGCCCTTGGCTAAACTGCTGTAAATACCGCGTGTCAACAACAGCGTCTCCATATTGTTTGCTGGAGGATACTGTCTTGTGACGTCACGCGACGCTACGACATAGATGCAATGACTTGCTGTATTAGTAGCTGCATGCAACGCATCATACACCAGCCCTTGGCTAAACTGCTGTAAATACCGCGTGTCAACAACGACGTCTCCATATTGTTTGCTGGAGGATACTGTGTTGTGACGTCACGCGACGCTACGACATAGATGCAATGACTTGCTGTATTAGTAGCTGCATGCAACGCATCATACACCAGCCCTTGGCTAAACTGCTGTAAATACCGCGTGTCAACAACGACGTCTCCATATTGTTTGCTGGAGGATACTGTGTTGTGACGTCACGCGACGCTACGACATAGATGCAATGACTTGCTGTATTAGTAGCTGCATGCAACGCATCATACACCAGCCCTTGGCTAAACTGCTGTAAATACCGCGTGTCAACAACAGCGTCTCCATATTGTTTGCTGGAGGATACTGTCTTGTGACGTCACGCGACGCTACGACATAGATGCAATGACTTGCTGTATTAGTAGCTGCATGCAACGCATCATACACCAGCCCTTGGCTAAACTGCTGTAAATACCGCGTGTCAACAACGACGTCTCCATATTGTTTGCTGGAGGATACTGTGTTGTGACGTCACGCGACGCTACGACATAGATGCAATGACTTGCTGTATTAGTAGCTGCATGCAACGCATCATACACCAGCCCTTGGCTAAACTGCTGTAAATACCGCGTGTCAACAACGACGTCTCCATATTGTTTGCTGGAGGATACTGTCTTGTGACGTCACGCGACGCTACGACATAGATGCAATGACTTGCTGTATTAGTAGCTGCATGCAACGCATCATACACCAGCCCTTGGCTAAACTGCTGTAAATACCGCGTGTCAACAATGACGTCTCCATATTGTTTGCTGGAGGATACTGTCTTGTGACGTCACGCGACGCTACGACATAGATGCAATGACTTGCTGTATTAGTAGCTGCATGCAACGCATCATACACCAGCCCTTGGCTAAACTGCTGTAAATACCGCGTGTCAACAACGACGTCTCCATATTGTTTGCTGGAGGATACTGTCTTGTGACGTCACGCGACGCTACGACATAGATGCAATGACTTGCTGTATTAGTAGCTGCATGCAACGCATCATACACCAGCCCTTGGCTAAACTGCTGTAAATACCGCGTGTCAACAACGACGTCTCCATATTGTTTGCTGGAGGATACTGTGTTGTGACGTCACGCGACGCTACGACATAGATGCAATGACTTGCTGTATTAGTAGCTGCATGCAACGCATCATACACCAGCCCTTGGCTAAACTGCTGTAAATACCGCGTGTCAACAACGACGTCTCCATATTGTTTGCTGGAGGATACTGTGTTGTGACGTCACGCGACGCTACGACATAGATGCAATGACTTGCTGTATTAGTAGCTGCATGCAACGCATCATACACCAGCCCTTGGCTAAACTGCTGTAAATACCGCGTGTCAACAACGACGTCTCCATATTGTTTGCTGGAGGATACTGTCTTGTGACGTCACGCGACGCTACGACATAGATGCAATGACTTGCTGTATTAGTAGCTGCATGCAACGCATCATACACCAGCCCTTGGCTAAACTGCTGTAAATACCGCGTGTCAACAACGACGTCTCCATATTGTTTGCTGGAGGATACTGTCTTGTGACGTCACGCGACGCTACGACATAGATGCAATGACTTGCTGTATTAGTAGCTGCATGCAACGCATCATACACCAGCCCTTGGCTAAACTGCTGTAAATACCGCGTGTCAACAACGACGTCTCCATATTGTTTGCTGGAGGATACTGTGTTGTGACGTCACGCGACGCTACGACATAGATGCAATGACTTGCTGTATTAGTAGCTGCATGCAACGCATCATACACCAGCCCTTGGCTAAACTGCTGTAAATACCGCGTGTCAACAACGACGTCTCCATATTGTTTGCTGGAGGATACTGTCTTGTGACGTCACGCGACGCTACGACATAGATGCAATGACTTGCTGTATTAGTAGCTGCATGCAACGCATCATACACCAGCCCTTGGCTAAACTGCTGTAAATACCGCGTGTCAACAACGACGTCTCCATATTGTTTGCTGGAGGATACTGTCTTGTGACGTCACGCGACGCTACGACACACATGCAATGACTTGCTGTATTAGTAGCTGCATGCAACGCATCATACACCAGCCCTTGGCTAAACTGCTGTAAATACCGCGTGTCAACAACGACGTCTCCATATTGTTTGCTGGAGGATACTGTCTTGTGACGTCACGCGACGCTACGACATAGATGCAATGACTTGCTGTATTAGTAGCTGCATGCAACGCATCATACACCAGCCCTTGGCTAAACTGCTGTAAATACCGCGTGTCAACAACGACGTCTCCATATTGTTTGCTGGAGGATACTGTCTTGTGACGTCACGCGACGCTACGACACAGATGCAATGACTTGCTGTATTAGTAGCTGCATGCAACGCATCATACACCAGCCCTTGGCTAAACTGCTGTAAATACCGCGTGTCAACAACGACGTCTCCATATTGTTTGCTGGTGGATACTGTCTTGTGACGTCACGCGACGCTACGACACAGATGCAATGACTTGCTGTATTAGTAGCTGCATGCAACGCATCATACACCAGCCCTTGGCTAAACTGCTGTAAATACCGCGTGTCAACAACGACGTCTCCATATTGTTTGCTGGTGGATACTGTCTTGTGACGTCACGCGACGCTACGACACAGATGCAATGACTTGCTGTATTAGTAGCTGCATGCAACGCATCATACACCAGCCCTTGGCTAAACTGCTGTAAATACCGCGTGTCAACAACGACGTCTCCATATTGTTTGCTGGAGGATACTGTCTTGTGACGTCACGCGACGCTACGACACACATGCAATGACTTGCTGTATTAGTAGCTGCATGCAACGCATCATACACCAGCCCTTGGCTAAACTGCTGTAAATACCGCGTGTCAACAACGACGTCTCCATATTGTTTGCTGGAGGATACTGTCTTGTGACGTCACGCGACGCTACGACATAGATGCAATGACTTGCTGTATTAGTAGCTGCATGCAACGCATCATACACCAGCCCTTGGCTAAACTGCTGTAAATACCGCGTGTCAACAACAGCGTCTCCATATTGTTTGCTGGAGGATACTGTGTTGTGACGTCACGCGACGCTACGACATAGATGCAATGACTTGCTGTATTAGTAGCTGCATGCAACGCATCATACACCAGCCCTTGGCTAAACTGCTGTAAATACCGCGTGTCAACAACGACGTCTCCATATTGTTTGCTGGAGGATACTGTCTTGTGACGTCACGCGACGCTACGACATAGATGCAATGACTTGCTGTATTAGTAGCTGCATGCAACGCATCATACACCAGCCCTTGGCTAAACTGCTGTAAATACCGCGTGTCAACAACGACGTCTCCATATTGTTTGCTGGAGGATACTGTCTTGTGACGTCACGCGACGCTACGACATAGATGCAATGACTTGCTGTATTAGTAGCTGCATGCAACGCATCATACACCAGCCCTTGGCTAAACTGCTGTAAATACCGCGTGTCAACAACGACGTCTCCATATTGTTTGCTGGAGGATACTGTGTTGTGACGTCACGCGACGCTACGACATAGATGCAATGACTTGCTGTATTAGTAGCTGCATGCAACGCATCATACACCAGCCCTTGGCTAAACTGCTGTAAATACCGCGTGTCAACAACGACGTCTCCAGATTGTTTGTTTGGAGGATACTGTCTTGTGACGTCACGCGACGCTACGACATAGATGCAATGACTTGCTGTATTAGTAGCTGCATGCAACGCATCATACACCAGCCCTTGGCTAAACTGCTGTAAATACCGCGTGTCAACAACGACGTCTCCATATTGTTTGCTGGAGGATACTGTCTTGTGACGTCACGCGACGCTACGACATAGATGCAATGACTTGCTGTATTAGTAGCTGCATGCAACGCATCATACACCAGCCCTTGGCTAAACTGCTGTAAATACCGCGTGTCAACAACGACGTCTCCATATTGTTTGCTGGAGGATACTGTCTTGTGACGTCACGCGACGCTACGACATAGATGCAATGACTTGCTGTATTAGTAGCTGCATGCAACGCATCATACACCAGCCCTTGGCTAAACTGCTGTAAATACCGCGTGTCAACAACAGCGTCTCCATATTGTTTGCTGGAGGATACTGTGTTGTGACGTCACGCGACGCTACGACATAGATGCAATGACTTGCTGTATTAGTAGCTGCATGCAACGCATCATACACCAGCCCTTGGCTAAACTGCTGTAAATACCGCGTGTCAACAACGACGTCTCCATATTGTTTGCTGGAGGATACTGTCTTGTGACGTCACGCGACGCTACGACACAGATGCAATGACTTGCTGTATTAGTAGCTGCATGCAACGCATCATACACCAGCCCTTGGCTAAACTGCTGTAAATACCGCGTGTCAACAACAGCGTCTCCATATTGTTTGCTGGAGGATACTGTCTTGTGACGTCACGCGACGCTACGACATAGATGCAATGACTTGCTGTATTAGTAGCTGCATGCAACGCATCATACACCAGCCCTTGGCTAAACTGCTGTAAATACCGCGTGTCAACAACAACGTCTCCATATTGTTTGCTGGAGGATACTGTGTTGTGACGTCACGCGACGCTACGACATAGATGCAATGACTTGCTGTATTAGTAGCTGCATGCAACGCATCATACACCAGCCCTTGGCTAAACTGCTGTAAATACCGCGTGTCAACAACGACGTCTCCATATTGTTTGCTGGAGGATACTGTCTTGTGACGTCACGCGACGCTACGACATAGATGCAATGACTTGCTGTATTAGTAGCTGCATGCAACGCATCATACACCAGCCCTTGGCTAAACTGCTGTAAATACCGCGTGTCAACAACGACGTCTCCATATTGTTTGCTGGAGGATACTGTCTTGTGACGTCACGCGACGCTACGACACAGATGCAATGACTTGCTGTATTAGTAGCTGCATGCAACGCATCATACACCAGCCCTTGGCTAAACTGCTGTAAATACCGCGTGTCAACAACGACGTCTCCATATTGTTTGCTGGAGGATACTGTCTTGTGACGTCACGCGACGCTACGACACAGATGCAATGACTTGCTGTATTAGTAGCTGCATGCAACGCATCATACACCAGCCCTAGGCTAAACTGCTGTAAATACCGCGTGTCAACAACGACGTCTCCATATTGTTTGCTGGAGGATACTGTCTTGTGACGTCACGCGACGCTACGACATAGATGCAATGACTTGCTGTATTAGTAGCTGCATGCAACGCATCATACACCAGCCCTTGGCTAAACTGCTGTAAATACCGCGTGTCAACAACAGCGTCTCCATATTGTTTGCTGGAGGATACTGTCTTGTGATGTCACGCGACGCTACGACATAGATGCAATGACTTGCTGTATTAGTAGCTGCATGCAACGCATCATACACCAGCCCTTGGCTAAACTGCTGTAAATACCGCGTGTCAACAACGACGTCTCCATATTGTTTGCTGGAGGATACTGTCTTGTGACGTCACGCGACGCTACGACACAGATGCAATGACTTGCTGTATTAGTAGCTGCATGCAACGCATCATACACCAGCCCTTGGCTAAACTGCTGTAAATACCGCGTGTCAACAACGACGTCTCCATATTGTTTGCTGGAGGATACTGTCTTGTGACGTCACGCGACGCTACGACATAGATGCAATGACTTGCTGTATTAGTAGCTGCATGCAACGCATCATACACCAGCCCTTGGCTAAACTGCTGTAAATACCGCGTGTCAACAACAACGTCTCCATATTGTTTGCTGGAGGATACTGTCTTGTGACGTCACGCGACGCTACGACATAGATGCAATGACTTGCTGTATTAGTAGCTGCATGCAACGCATCATACACCAGCCCTTGGCTTAACTGCTGTAAATACCGCGTGTCAACAACGACGTCTCCATATTGTTTGCTGGAGGATACTGTCTTGTGACGTCACGCGACGCTACGACATAGATGCAATGACTTGCTGTATTAGTAGCTGCATGCAACGCATCATACACCAGCCCTTGGCTAAACTGCTGTAAATACCGCGTGTCAACAACGACGTCTCCATATTGTTTGCTGGAGGATACTGTGTTGTGACGTCACGCGACGCTACGACATAGATGCAATGACTTGCTGTATTAGTAGCTGCATGCAACGCATCATACACCAGCCCTTGGCTAAACTGCTGTAAATACCGCGTGTCAACAACGACGTCTCCATATTGTTTGCTGGAGGATACTGTCTTGTGACGTCACGCGACGCTACGACATAGATGCAATGACTTGCTGTATTAGTAGCTGCATGCAACGCATCATACACCAGCCCTTGGCTAAACTGCTGTAAATACCGCGTGTCAACAACGACGTCTCCATATTGTTTGCTGGAGGATACTGTCTTGTGACGTCACGCGACGCTACGACATAGATGCAATGACTTGCTGTATTAGTAGCTGCATGCAACGCATCATACACCAGCCCTTGGCTAAACTGCTGTAAATACCGCGTGTCAACAACGACGTCTCCATATTGTTTGCTAGAGGATACTGTCTTGTGACGTCACGCGACGCTACGACATAGATGCAATGACTTGCTGTATTAGTAGCTGCATGCAACGCATCATACACCAGCCCTTGGCTAAACTGCTGTAAATACCGCGTGTCAACAACGACGTCTCCATATTGTTTGCTGGAGGATACTGTGTTGTGACGTCACGCGACGCTACGACATAGATGCAATGACTTGCTGTATTAGTAGCTGCATGCAACGCATCATACACCAGCCCTTGGCTAAACTGCTGTAAATACCGCGTGTCAACAACGACGTCTCCATATTGTTTGCTGGAGGATACTGTCTTGTGACGTCACGCGACGCTACGACATAGATGCAATGACTTGCTGTATTAGTAGCTGCATGCAACGCATCATACACCAGCCCTTGGCTAAACTGCTGTAAATACCGCGTGTCAACAACGACGTCTCCATATTGTTTGCTGGAGGATACTGTCTTGTGACGTCACGCGACGCTACGACACAGATGCAATGACTTGCTGTATTAGTAGCTGCATGCAACGCATCATACACCAGCCCTTGGCTAAACTGCTGTAAATACCGCGTGTCAACAACGACGTCTCCATATTGTTTGCTGGAGGATACTGTCTTGTGACGTCACGCGACGCTACGACATAGATGCAATGACTTGCTGTATTAGTAGCTGCATGCAACGCATCATACACCAGCCCTTGGCTAAACTGCTGTAAATACCGCGTGTCAACAACGACGTCTCCATATTGTTTGCTGGAGGATACTGTCTTGTGACGTCACGCGACGCTACGACATAGATGCAATGACTTGCTGTATTAGTAGCTGCATGCAACGCATCATACACCAGCCCTTGGCTAAAGTGCTGTAAATACCGCGTGTCAACAACGACGTCTCCATATTGTTTGCTGGAGGATACTGTCTTGTGACGTCACGCGACGCTACGACACAGATGCAATGACTTGCTGTATTAGTAGCTGCATGCAACGCATCATACACCAGCCCTTGGCTAAACTGCTGTAAATACCGCGTGTCAACAACGACGTCTCCATATTGTTTGCTGGAGGATACTGTCTTGTGACGTCACGCGACGCTACGACATAGATGCAATGACTTGCTGTATTAGTAGCTGCATGCAACGCACCATACACCAGCCCTTGGCTAAACTGCTGTAAATACCGCGTGTCAACAACGACGTCTCCATATTGTTTGCTGGAGGATAATGTCTTGTGACGTCACGCGACGCTACGACACAGATGCAATGACTTGCTGTATTAGTAGCTGCATGCAACGCATCATACACCAGCCCTTGGCTAAACTGCTGTAAATACCGCGTGTCAACAACGACGTCTCCATATTGTTTGCTGGAGGATACTGTCTTGTGACGTCACGCGACGCTACGACATAGATGCAATGACTTGCTGTATTAGTAGCTGCATGCAACGCATCATACACCAGCCCTTGGCTAAACTGCTGTAAATAAGAGGCGTGTCAACAACGACGTCTCCATATTGTTTGCTGGAGGATACTGTGTTGTGACGTCACGCGACGCTACGACATAGATGCAATGACTTGCTGTATTAGTAGCTGCATGCAACGCATCATACACCAGCCCTTGGCTAAACTGCTGTAAATACCGCGTGTCAACAACGACGTCTCCATATTGTTTGCTGGAGGATACTGTCTTGTGACGTCACGCGACGCTACGACATAGATGCAATGACTTGCTGTATTAGTAGCTGCATGCAACGCATCATTCACCAGCCCTTGGCTTAACTGCTGTAAATAAGAGGCGTGTCAACAACGACGTCTCCATATTGTTTGCTGGAGGATACTGTCTTGTGACGTCACGCGACGCTACGACACAGATGCAATGACTTGCTGTATTAGTAGCTGCATGCAACGCATCATACACCAGCCCTTGGCTAAACTGCTGTAAATACCGCGTGTCAACAACGACGTCTCCATATTGTTTGCTGGAGGATACTGTATTGTGACGTCACGCGACGCTACGACATAGATGCAATGACTTGCTGTATTAGTAGCTGCATGCAACGCATCATACACCAGCCCTTGGCTAAACTGCTGTAAATAGCGCGTGTCAACAACGACGTCTCCATATTGTTTGCTGGAGGATACTGTCTTGTGACGTCACGCGACGCTACGACACAGATGCAATGACTTGCTGTATTAGTAGCTGCATGCAACGCATCATACACCAGCCCTTGGCTAAACTGCTGTAAATACCGCGTGTCAACAACAGCGTCTCCATATTGTTTGCTGGAGGATACTGTCTTGTGACGTCACGCGACGCTACGACATAGATGCAATGACTTGCTGTATTAGTAGCTGCATGCAACGCATCATACACCAGCCCTTGGCTAAACTGCTGTAAATACCGCGTGTCAACAACAGCGTCTCCATATTGTTTGCTGGAGGATACTGTCTTGTGACGTCACGCGACGCTACGACATAGATGCAATGACTTGCTGTATTAGTAGCTGCATGCAACGCATCATACACCAGCCCTTGGCTAAACTGCTGTAAATACCGCGTGTCAACAACAGCGTCTCCATATTGTTTGCTGGAGGATACTGTGTTGTGACGTCACGCGACGCTACGACATAGATGCAATGACTTGCTGTATTAGAAGCTGCATGCAACGCATCATACACCAGCCCTTGGCTAAACTGCTGTAAATACCGCGTGTCAACAACGACGTCTCCATATTGTTTGCTGGAGGATACTGTCTTGTGACGTCACGCGACGCTACGACATAGATGCAATGACTTGCTGTAGTAGTAGCTGCATGCAACGCATCATACACCAGCCCTTGGCTAAACTGCTGTAAATACCGCGTGTCAACAACGACGTCTCCATATTGTTTGCTGGAGGATACTGTGTTGTGACGTCACGCGACGCTACGACATAGATGCAATGACTTGCTGTATTAGTAGCTGCATGCAACGCATCATACACCAGCCCTTGGCTAAACTGCTGTAAATACCGCGTGTCAACAACAGCGTCTCCATATTGTTTGCTGGAGGATACTGTCTTGTGACGTCACGCGACGCTACGACATAGATGCAATGACTTGCTGTATTAGTAGCTGCATGCAACGCATCATACACCAGCCCTTGGCTAAACTGCTGTAAATACCGCGTGTCAACAACGACGTCTCCATATTGTTTGCTGGAGGATACTGTGTTGTGACGTCACGCGACGCTACGACACAGATGCAATGACTTGCTGTATTAGTAGCTGCATGCAACGCATCATACACCAGCCCTTGGCTAAACTGCTGTAAATACCGCGTGTCAACAACAGCGTCTCCATATTGTTTGCTGGAGGATACTGTGTTGTGACGTCACGCGACGCTACGACATAGATGCAATGACTTGCTGTATTAGTAGCTGCATGCAACGCATCATACACCAGCCCTTGGCTAAACTGCTGTAAATACCGCGTGTCAACAACAACGTCTCCATATTGTTTGCTGGAGGATACTGTCTTGTGACGTCACGCGACGCTACGACATAGATGCAATGACTTGCTGTATTAGTAGCTGCATGCAACGCATCATACACCAGCCCTTGGCTAAACTGCTGTAAATACCGCGTGTCAACAACGACGTCTCCATATTGTTTGCTGGAGGATACTGTCTTGTGACGTCACGCGACGCTACGACATAGATGCAATGACTTGCTGTATTAGTAGCTGCATGCAACGCATCATACACCAGCCCTTGGCTAAACTGCTGTAAATACCGCGTGTCAACAACGACGTCTCCATATTGTTTGCTGGAGGATACTGTCTTGTGACGTCACGCGACGCTACGACATAGATGCAATGACTTGCTGTATTAGTAGCTGCATGCAACGCATCATACACCAGCCCTTGGCTAAACTGCTGTAAATACCGCGTGTCAACAACGACGTCTCCATATTGTTTGCTGGAGGATACTGTCTTGTGACGTCACGCGACGCTACGACACAGATGCAATGACTTGCTGTATTAGTAGCTGCATGCAACGCATCATACACCAGCCCTTGGCTAAACTGCTGTAAATACCGCGTGTCAACAACGACGTCTCCATATTGTTTGCTGGAGGATACTGTGTTGTGACGTCACGCGACGCTACGACATAGATGCAATGACTTGCTGTATTAGTAGCTGCATGCAACGCATCATACACCAGCCCTTGGCTAAACTGCTGTAAATACCGCGTGTCAACAACGACGTCTCCATATTGTTTGCTGGAGGATACTGTGTTGTGACGTCACGCGACGCTACGACATAGATGCAATGACTTGCTGTATTAGTAGCTGCATGCAACGCATCATACACCAGCCCTTGGCTAAACTGCTGTAAATACCGCGTGTCAACAACGACGTCTCCATATTGTTTGCTGGAGGATACTGTGTTGTGACGTCACGCGACGCTACGACATAGATGCAATGACTTGCTGTATTAGTAGCTGCATGCAACGCATCATACACCAGCCCTTGGCTAAACTGCTGTAAATACCGCGTGTCAACAACGACGTCTCCATATTGTTTGCTGGAGGATACTGTGTTGTGACGTCACGCGACGCTACGACATAGATGCAATGACTTGCTGTATTAGTAGCTGCATGCAACGCATCATACACCAGCCCTTGGCTAAACTGCTGTAAATACCGCGTGTCAACAACGACGTCTCCATATTGTTTGCTGGAGGATACTGTCTTGTGACGTCACGCGACGCTACGACATAGATGCAATGACTTGCTGTATTAGTAGCTGCATGCAACGCATCATACACCAGCCCTTGGCTAAACTGCTGTAAATACCGCGTGTCAACAACGACGTCTCCATATTGTTTGCTGGAGGATACTGTCTTGTGACGTCACGCGACGCTACGACATAGATGCAATGACTTGCTGTATTAGTAGCTGCATGCAACGCATCATACACCAGCCCTTGGCTAAACTGCTGTAAATACCGCGTGTCAACAACGACGTCTCCATATTGTTTGCTGGAGGATACTGTCTTGTGACGTCACGCGACGCTACGACATAGATGCAATGACTTGCTGTATTAGTAGCTGCATGCAACGCATCATACACCAGCCCTTGGCTAAACTGCTGTAAATACCGCGTGTCAACAACGACGTCTCCATATTGTTTGCTGGAGGATACTGTCTTGTGACGTCACGCGACGCTACGACACAGATGCAATGACTTGCTGTATTAGTAGCTGCATGCAACGCACCATACACCAGCCCTTGGCTAAACTGCTGTAAATACCGCGTGTCAACAACGACGTCTCCATATTGTTTGCTGGAGGATACTGTCTTGTGACGTCACGCGACGCTACGACACAGATGCAATGACTTGCTGTATTAGTAGCTGCATGCAACGCATCATACACCAGCCCTTGGCTAAACTGCTGTAAATACCGCGTGTCAACAACAACGTCTCCATATTGTTTGCTGGAGGATACTGTCTTGTGACGTCACGCGACGCTACGACACAGATGCAATGACTTGCTGTATTAGTAGCTGCATGCAACGCATCATACACCAGCCCTTGGCTAAACTGCTGTAAATACCGCGTGTCAACAACGACGTCTCCATATTGTTTGCTGGAGGATACTGTCTTGTGACGTCACGCGACGCTACGACATAGATGCAATGACTTGCTGTATTAGTAGCTGCATGCAACGCATCATACACCAGCCCTTGGCTAAACTGCTGTAAATACCGCGTGTCAACAACGACGTCTCCATATTGTTTGCTGGAGGATACTGTCTTGTGACGTCACGCGACGCTACGACATAGATGCAATGACTTGCTGTATTAGTAGCTGCATGCAACGCATCATACACCAGCCCTTGGCTAAACTGCTGTAAATACCGCGTGTCAACAACGACGTCTCCATATTGTTTGCTGGAGGATACTGTCTTGTGACGTCACGCGACGCTACGACATAGATGCAATGACTTGCTGTATTAGTAGCTGCATGCAACGCATCATACACCAGCCCTTGGCTAAACTGCTGTAAATACCGCGTGTCAACAACGACGTCTCCATATTGTTTGCTGGAGGATACTGTCTTGTGACGTCACGCGACGCTACGACATAGATGCAATGACTTGCTGTATTAGTAGCTGCATGCAACGCATCATACACCAGCCCTTGGCTAAACTGCTGTAAATACCGCGTGTCAACAACAGCGTCTCCATATTGTTTGCTGGAGGATACTGTCTTGTGACGTCACGCGACGCTACGACATAGATGCAATGACTTGCTGTATTAGTAGCTGCATGCAACGCATCATACACCAGCCCTTGGCTAAACTGCTGTAAATACCGCGTGTCAACAACGACGTCTCCATATTGTTTGCTGGAGGATACTGTCTTGTGACGTCACGCGACGCTACGACATAGATGCAATGACTTGCTGTATTAGTAGCTGCATGCAACGCATCATACACCAGCCCTTGGCTAAACTGCTGTAAATACCGCGTGTCAACAACGACGTCTCCATATTGTTTGCTGGAGGATACTGTCTTGTGACGTCACGCGACGCTACGACATAGATGCAATGACTTGCTGTATTAGTAGCTGCATGCAACGCATCATACACCAGCCCTTGGCTAAACTGCTGTAAATACCGCGTGTCAACAACGACGTCTCCATATTGTTTGCTGGAGGATACTGTCTTGTGACGTCACGCGACGCTACGACATAGATGCAATGACTTGCTGTATTAGTAGCTGCATGCAACGCATCATACACCAGCCCTTGGCTAAACTGCTGTAAATACCGCGTGTCAACAACAACGTCTCCATATTGTTTGCTGGAGGATACTGTCTTGTGACGTCACGCGACGCTACGACATAGATGCAATGACTTGCTGTATTAGTAGCTGCATGCAACGCATCATACACCAGCCCTTGGCTAAACTGCTGTAAATACCGCGTGTCAACAACGACGTCTCCATATTGTTTGCTGGAGGATACTGTCTTGTGACGTCACGCGACGCTACGACATAGATGCAATGACTTGCTGTATTAGTAGCTGCATGCAACGCATCATACACCAGCCCTTGGCTAAACTGCTGTAAATACCGCTTGTCAACAACAGCGTCTCCATATTGTTTGCTGGAGGATACTGTCTTGTGACGTCACGCGACGCTACGACACAGATGCAATGACTTGCTGTATTAGTAGCTGCATGCAACGCATCATACACCAGCCCTTGGCTAAACTGCTGTAAATACCGCGTGTCAACAACGACGTCTCCATATTGTTTGCTGGAGGATACTGTCTTGTGACGTCACGCGACGCTACGACATAGATGCAATGACTTGCTGTATTAGTAGCTGCATGCAACGCATCATACACCAGCCCTTGGCTAAACTGCTGTAAATACCGCGTGTCAACAACAGCGTCTCCATATTGTTTGCTGGAGGATACTGTCTTGTGACGTCACGCGACGCTACGACATAGATGCAATGACTTGCTGTATTAGTAGCTGCATGCAACGCATCATACACCAGCCCTTGGCTAAACTGCTGTAAATACCGCGTGTCAACAACGACGTCTCCATATTGTTTGCTGGAGGATACTGTGTTGTGACGTCACGCGACGCTACGACATAGATGCAATGACTTGCTGTATTAGTAGCTGCATGCAACGCATCATACACCAGCCCTTGGCTAAACTGCTGTAAATACCGCGTGTCAACAACGACGTCTCCATATTGTTTGCTGGAGGATACTGTCTTGTGACGTCACGCGACGCTACGACATAGATGCAATGACTTGCTGTATTAGTAGCTGCATGCAACGCATCATACACCAGCCCTTGGCTAAACTGCTGTAAATACCGCGTGTCAACAACAGCGTCTCCATATTGTTTGCTGGAGGATACTGTCTTGTGACGTCACGCCACGCTACGACATAGATGCAATGACTTGCTGTATTAGTAGCTGCATGCAACGCATCATACACCAGCCCTTGGCTAAACTGCTGTAAATACCGCGTGTCAACAACGACGTCTCCATATTGTTTGCTGGAGGATACTGTCTTGTGACGTCACGCGACGCTACGACATAGATGCAATGACTTGCTGTATTAGTAGCTGCATGCAACGCATCATACACCAGCCCTTGGCTAAACTGCTGTAAATACCGCGTGTCAACAACGACGTCTCTATATTGTTTGCTGGAGGATACTGTCTTGTGACGTCACGCGACGCTACGACATAGATGCAATGACTTGCTGTATTAGTAGCTGCATGCAACGCATCATACACCAGCCCTTGGCTAAACTGCTGTAAATACCGCGTGTCAACAACGACGTCTCCATATTGTTTGCTGGAGGATACTGTCTTGTGACGTCACGCGACGCTACGACACAGATGCAATGACTTGCTGTATTAGTAGCTGCATGCAACGCATCATACACCAGCCCTTGGCTAAACTGCTGTAAATACCGCGTGTCAACAACAGCGTCTCCATATTGTTTGCTGGAGGATACTGTCTTGTGACGTCACGCGACGCTACGACACAGATGCAATGACTTGCTGTATTAGTAGCTGCATGCAACGCATCATACACCAGCCCTTGGCTAAACTGCTGTAAATACCGCGTGTCAACAACGACGTCTCCATATTGTTTGCTGGAGGATACTGTGTTGTGACGTCACGCGACGCTACGACACAGATGCAATGACTTGCTGTATTAGTAGCTGCATGCAACGCATCATACACCAGCCCTTGGCTAAACTGCTGTAAATACCGCGTGTCAACAACGACGTCTCCATATTGTTTGCTGGAGGATACTGTCTTGTGACGTCACGCGACGCTACGACATAGATGCAATGACTTGCTGTATTAGAAGCTGCATGCAACGCATCATACACCAGCCCTTGGCTAAACTGCTGTAAATACCGCGTGTCAACAACGACGTCTCCATATTGTTTGCTGGAGGATACTGTCTTGTGACGTCACGCGACGCTACGACATAGATGCAATGACTTGCTGTATTAGTAGCTGCATGCAACGCATCATACACCAGCCCTTGGCTAAACTGCTGTAAATACCGCGTGTCAACAACGACGTCTCCATATTGTTTGCTGGAGGATACTGTCTTGTGACGTCACGCGACGCTACGACATAGATGCAATGACTTGCTGTATTAGTAGCTGCATGCAACGCATCATACACCAGCCCTTGGCTAAACTGCTGTAAATACCGCGTGTCAACAACAGCGTCTCCATATTGTTTGCTGGAGGATACTGTCTTGTGACGTCACGCGACGCTACGACATAGATGCAATGACTTGCTGTATTAGTAGCTGCATGCAACGCATCATACACCAGCCCTTGGCTAAACTGCTGTAAATACCGCGTGTCAACCACGACGTCTCCATATTGTTTGCTGGAGGATACTGTCTTGTGACGTCACGCGACGCTACGACATAGATGCAATGACTTGCTGTATTAGTAGCTGCATGCAACGCATCATACACCAGCCCTTGGCTAAACTGCTGTAAATACCGCGTGTCAACAACGACGTCTCCATATTGTTTGCTGGAGGATACTGTCTTGTGACGTCACGCGACGCTACGACACAGATGCAATGACTTGCTGTATTAGTAGCTGCATGCAACGCATCATACACCAGCCCTTGGCTAAACTGCTGTAAATACCGCGTGTCAACAACGACGTCTCCATATTGTTTGCTGGAGGATACTGTCTTGTGACGTCACGCGACGCTACGACATAGATGCAATGACTTGCTGTATTAGTAGCTGCATGCAACGCATCATACACCAGCCCTTGGCTAAACTGCTGTAAATACCGCGTGTCAACAACGACGTCTCCATATTGTTTGCTGGAGGATACTGTCTTGTGACGTCACGCGACGCTACGACATAGATGCAATGACTTGCTGTATTAGTAGCTGCATGCAACGCATCATACACCAGCCCTTGGCTAAACTGCTGTAAATACCGCGTGTCAACAACGACGTCTCCATATTGTTTGCTGGAGGATACTGTATTGTGACGTCACGCGACGCTACGACATAGATGCAATGACTTGCTGTATTAGTAGCTGCATGCAACGCATCATACACCAGCCCTTGGCTAAACTGCTGTAAATACCGCGTGTCAACAACAACGTCTCCATATTGTTTGCTGGAGGATACTGTCTTGTGACGTCACGCGACGCTACGACATAGATGCAATGACTTGCTGTATTAGTAGCTGCATGCAACGCATCATACACCAGCCCTTGGCTAAACTGCTGTAAATACCGCGTGTCAACAACAACGTCTCCATATTGTTTGCTGGAGGATACTGTCTTGTGACGTCACGCGACGCTACGACATAGATGCAATGACTTGCTGTATTAGTAGCTGCATGCAACGCATCATACACCAGCCCTTGGCTAAACTGCTGTAAATACCGCGTGTCAACAACGACGTCTCCATATTGTTTGCTGGAGGATACTGTCTTGTGACGTCACGCGACGCTACGACATAGATGCAATGACTTGCTGTATTAGTAGCTGCATGCAACGCATCATACACCAGCCCTTGGCTAAACTGCTGTAAATACCGCGTGTCAACAACGACGTCTCCATATTGTTTGCTGGAGGATACTGTCTTGTGACGTCACGCGACGCTACGACATAGATGCAATGACTTGCTGTATTAGTAGCTGCATGCAACGCATCATACACCAGCCCTTGGCTAAACTGCTGTAAATACCGCGTGTCAACAACGACGTCTCCATATTGTTTGCTGGAGGATACTGTCTTGTGACGTCACGCGACGCTACGACATAGATGCAATGACTTGCTGTATTAGTAGCTGCATGCAACGCATCATACACCAGCCCTTGGCTAAACTGCTGTAAATACCGCTTGTCAACAACGACGTCTCCATATTGTTTGCTGGAGGATACTGTGTTGTGACGTCACGCGACGCTACGACATAGATGCAATGACTTGCTGTATTAGTAGCTGCATGCAACGCATCATTCACCAGCCCTTGGCTTAACTGCTGTAAATACCGCGTGTCAACAACAGCGTCTCCATATTGTTTGCTGGAGGATACTGTCTTGTGACGTCACGCGACGCTACGACATAGATGCAATGACTTGCTGTATTAGTAGCTGCATGCAACGCATCATTCACCAGCCCTTGGCTTAACTGCTGTAAATACCGCGTGTCAACAACAGCGTCTCCATATTGTTTGCTGGAGGATACTGTGTTGTGACGTCACGCGACGCTACGACATAGATGCAATGACTTGCTGTATTAGTAGCTGCATGCAACGCATCATTCACCAGCCCTTGGCTTAACTGCTGTAAATACCGCGTGTCAACAACGACGTCTCCATATTGTTTGCTGGAGGATACTGTGTTGTGACGTCACGCGACGCTACGACATAGATGCAATGACTTGCTGTATTAGTAGCTGCATGCAACGCATCATTCACCAGCCCTTGGCTTAACTGCTGTAAATACCGCGTGTCAACAACAGCGTCTCCATATTGTTTGCTGGAGGATACTGTCTTGTGACGTCACGCGACGCTACGACATAGATGCAATGACTTGCTGTATTAGTAGCTGCATGCAACGCATCATACACCAGCCCTTGGCTAAACTGCTGTAAATACCGCGTGTCAACAACGACGTCTCCATATTGTTTGCTGGAGGATACTGTCTTGAGACGTCACGCGACGCTACGACATAGATGCAATGACTTGCTGTATTAGTAGCTGCATGCAACGCATCATACACCAGCCCTTGGCTAAACTGCTGTAAATACCGCGTGTCAACAACGACGTCTCCATATTGTTTGCTGGAGGATACTGTCTTGTGACGTCACGCGACGCTACGACATAGATGCAATGACTTGCTGTATTAGTAGCTGCATGCAACGCATCATACACCAGCCCTTGGCTAAACTGCTGTAAATACCGCGTGTCAACAACGACGTCGCCATATTGTTTGCTGGAGGATACTGTCTTGTGACGTCACGCGACGCTACGACATAGATGCAATGACTTGCTGTATTAGTAGCTGCATGCAACGCATCATACACCAGCCCTTGGCTAAACTGCTGTAAATACCGCGTGTCAACAACGACGTCTCCATATTGTTTGCTGGAGGATACTGTATTGTGACGTCACGCGACGCTACGACATAGATGCAATGACTTGCTGTATTAGTAGCTGCATGCAACGCATCATACACCAGCCCTTGGCTAAACTGCTGTAAATACCGCGTGTCAACAACGACGTCTCCATATTGTTTGCTGGAGGATACTGTATTGTGACGTCACGCGACGCTACGACATAGATGCAATGACTTGCTGTATTAGTAGCTGCATGCAACGCATCATACACCAGCCCTTGGCTAAACTGCTGTAAATACCGCTTGTCAACAACAGCGTCTCCATATTGTTTGCTGGAGGATACTGTGTTGTGACGTCACGCGACGCTACGACATAGATGCAATGACTTGCTGTATTAGTAGCTGCATGCAACGCATCATACACCAGCCCTTGGCTAAACTGCTGTAAATACCGCGTGTCAACAACGACGTCTCCATATTGTTTGCTGGAGGATACTGTATTGTGACGTCACGCGACGCTACGACATAGATGCAATGACTTGCTGTATTAGTAGCTGCATGCAACGCATCATACACCAGCCCTTGGCTAAACTGCTGTAAATACCGCTTGTCAACAACAGCGTCTCCATATTGTTTGCTGGAGGATACTGTGTTGTGACGTCACGCGACGCTACGACATAGATGCAATGACTTGCTGTATTAGTAGCTGCATGCAACGCATCATACACCAGCCCTTGGCTAAACTGCTGTAAATACCGCGTGTCAACAACGACGTCTCCATATTGTTTGCTGGAGGATACTGTCTTGTGACGTCACGCGACGCTACGACAAAGATGCAATGACTTGCTGTATTAGTAGCTGCATGCAACGCATCATACACCAGCCCTTGGCTAAACTGCTGTAAATAAGAGGCGTGTCAACAACGACGTCTCCATATTGTTTGCTGGAGGATACTGTGTTGTGACGTCACGCGACGCTACGACATAGATGCAATGACTTGCTGTATTAGTAGCTGCATGCAACGCATCATACACCAGCCCTTGGCTAAACTGCTGTAAATACCGCGTGTCAACAACAACGTCTCCATATTGTTTGCTGGAGGATACTGTCTTGTGACGTCACGCGACGCTACGACACAGATGCAATGACTTGCTGTATTAGTAGCTGCATGCAACGCACCATGCACCAGCCCTTGGCTAAACTGCTGTAAATACCGCGTGTCAACAACGACGTCTCCATATTGTTTGCTGGAGGATACTGTCTTGTGACGTCACGCGACGCTACGACATAGATGCAATGACTTGCTGTATTAGTAGCTGCATGCAACGCATCATACACCAGCCCTTGGCTAAACTGCTGTAAATACCGCGTGTCAACAACGACGTCTCCATATTGTTTGCTGGAGGATACTGTCTTGTGACGTCACGCGACGCTACGACATAGATGCAATGACTTGCTGTATTAGTAGCTGCATGCAACGCATCATACACCAGCCCTTGGCTAAACTGCTGTAAATACCGCGTGTCAACAACGACGTCTCCATATTGTTTGCTGGAGGATACTGTCTTGTGACGTCACGCGACGCTACGACACAGATGCAATGACTTGCTGTATTAGTAGCTGAATGCAACGCATCATACACCAGCCCTTGGCTAAACTGCTGTAAATACCGCGTGTCAACAACGGCGTCTCCATATTGTTTGCTGGAGGATACTGTCTTGTGACGTCACGCGACGCTACGACATAGATGCAATGACTTGCTGTATTAGTAGCTGCATGCAACGCATCATACACCAGCCCTTGGCTAAACTGCTATAAATACCGCGTGTCAACAACAGCGTCTCCATATTGTTTGCTGGAGGATACTGTGTTGTGACGTCACGCGACGCTACGACATAGATGCAATGACTTGCTGTATTAGTAGCTGCATGCAACGCATCATACACCAGCCCTTGGCTAAACTGCTGTAAATACCGCGTGTCAACAACAGCGTCTCCATATTGTTTGCTGGAGGATTCTGTGTTGTGACGTCACGCGACGCTACGACATAGATGCAATGACTTGCTGTATTAGTAGCTGCATGCAACGCATCATACACCAGCCCTTGGCTAAACTGCTGTAAATACCGCGTGTCAACAACGACGTCTCCATATTGTTTGCTGGAGGATACTGTCTTGTGACGTCACGCGACGCTACGACATAGATGCAATGACTTGCTGTATTAGTAGCTGCATGCAACGCATCATACACCAGCCCTTGGCTAAACTGCTGTAAATACCGCGTGTCAACAACGACGTCTCCATATTGTTTGCTGGAGGATACTGTGTTGTGACGTCACGCGACGCTACGACATAGATGCAATGACTTGCTGTATTAGTAGCTGCATGCAACGCATCATACACCAGCCCTTGGCTAAACTGCTGTAAATACCGCGTGTCAACAACGACGTCTCCATATTGTTTGCTGGAGGATACTGTGTTGTGACGTCACGCGACGCTACGACATAGATGCAATGACTTGCTGTATTAGTAGCTGCATGCAACGCATCATACACCAGCCCTTGGCTAAACTGCTGTAAATACCGCGTGTCAACAACGACGTCTCCATATTGTTTGCTGGAGGATACTGTGTTGTGACGTCACGCGACGCTACGACATAGATGCAATGACTTGCTGTATTAGTAGCTGCATGCAACGCATCATACACCAGCCCTTGGCTAAACTGCTGTAAATACCGCGTGTCAACAACGACGTCTCCATATTGTTTGCTGGAGGATACTGTCTTGTGACGTCACGCGACGCTACGACATAGATGCAATGACTTGCTGTATTAGTAGCTGCATGCAACGCATCATACACCAGCCCTTGGCTAAACTGCTGTAAATACCGCGTGTCAACAACGACGTCTCCATATTGTTTGCTGGAGGATACTGTGTTGTGACGTCACGCGACGCTACGACATAGATGCAATGACTTGCTGTATTAGTAGCTGCATGCAACGCATCATACACCAGCCCTTGGCTAAACTGCTGTAAATACCGCGTGTCAACAACAACGTCTCCATATTGTTTGCTGGAGGATACTGTCTTGTGACGTCACGCGACGCTACGACATAGATGCAATGACTTGCTGTATTAGTAGCTGCATGCAACGCATCATACACCAGCCCTTGGCTAAACTGCTGTAAATACCGCGTGTCAACAACGACGTCTCCATATTGTTTGCTGGAGGATACTGTCTTGTGACGTCACGCGACGCTACGACACAGATGCAATGACTTGCTGTATTAGTAGCTGCATGCAACGCATCATACACCAGCCCTTGGCTAAACTGCTGTAAATACCGCGTGTCAACAACAGCGTCTCCATATTGTTTGCTGGAGGATACTGTCTTGTGACGTCACGCGACGCTACGACATAGATGCAATGACTTGCTGTATTAGTAGCTGCATGCAACGCATCATACACCAGCCCTTGGCTAAACTGCTGTAAATACCGCGTGTCAACAACGACGTCTCCATATTGTTT
This sequence comes from Isoperla grammatica, assembly GCA_945910005.1. Taxonomy (NCBI): domain Eukaryota; kingdom Metazoa; phylum Arthropoda; class Insecta; order Plecoptera; family Perlodidae; genus Isoperla; species Isoperla grammatica. Next base: position 5,238,889 of record OX246737.1, read on the forward strand.
GCTGGAGGATACTGTGTTGTGACGTCACGCGACGCTACGACATAGATGCAATGACTTGCTGTATTAGTAGCTGCATGCAACGCATCATACACCAGCCCTTGGCTAAACTGCTGTAAATACCGCGTGTCAACAACGACGTCTCCATATTGTTTGCTGGAGGATACTGTCTTGTGACGTCACGCGACGCTACGACATAGATGCAATGACTTGCTGTATTAGTAGCTGCATGCAACGCATCATACACCAGCCCTTGGCTAAACTGCTGTAAATACCACGTGTCAACAACGACGTCTCCATATTGTTTGCTGGAGGATACTGTCTTGTGACGTCACGCGACGCTACGACATAGATGCAATGACTTGCTGTATTAGTAGCTGCATGCAACGCATCATACACCAGCCCTTGGCTAAACTGCTGTAAATACCGCGTGTTAACAACAGCGTCTCCATATTGTTTGCTGGAGGATACTGTCTTGTGACGTCACGCGACGCTACGACATAGATGCAATGACTTGCTGTATTAGTAGCTGCATGCAACGCATCATACACCAGCCCTTGGCTAAACTGCTGTAAATACCGCGTGTCAACAACGACGTCTCCATATTGTTTGCTGGAGGATACTGTCTTGTGACGTCACGCGACGCTACGACATAGATGCAATGACTTGCTGTATTAGTAGCTGCATGCAACGCATCATACACCAGCCCTTGGCTAAACTGCTGTAAATACCGCGTGTCAACAACGACGTCTCCATATTGTTTGCTGGAGGATACTGTCTTGTGACGTCACGCGACGCTACGACATAGATGCAATGACTTGCTGTATTAGTAGCTGCATGCAACGCATCATACACCAGCCCTTGGCTAAACTGCTGTAAATACCGCGTGTCAACAACGACGTCTCCATATTGTTTGCTGGAGGATACTGTGTTGTGACGTCACGCGACGCTACGACATAGATGCAATGACTTGCTGTATTAGTAGCTGCATGCAACGCATCATACACCAGCCCTTGGCTAAACTGCTGTAAATACCGCGTGTCAACAACGACGTCTCCATATTGTTTGCTGGAGGATACTGTCTTGTGACGTCACGCGACGCTACGATATAGATGCAATGACTTGCTGTATTAGTAGCTGCATGCAACGCATCATACACCAGCCCTTGGCTAAACTGCTGTAAATACCGCGTGTCAACAACGACGTCTCCATATTGTTTGCTGGAGGATACTGTCTTGTGACGTCACGCGACGCTACGACACACATGCAATGACTTGCTGTATTAGTAGCTGCATGCAACGCATCATACACCAGCCCTTGGCTAAACTGCTGTAAATACCGCGTGTCAACAACGACGTCTCCATATTGTTTGCTGGAGGATACTGTCTTGTGACGTCACGCGACGCTACGACACACATGCAATGACTTGCTGTATTAGTAGCTGCATGCAACGCATCATACACCAGCCCTTGGCTAAACTGCTGTAAATACCGCGTGTCAACAACGACGTCTCCATATTGTTTGCTGGAGGATACTGTCTTGTGACGTCACGCGACGCTACGACACAGATGCAATGACTTGCTGTATTAGTAGCTGCATGCAACGCATCATACACCAGCCCTTGGCTAAACTGCTGTAAATACCGCGTGTCAACAACGACGTCTCCATATTGTTTGCTGGAGGATACTGTCTTGTGACGTCACGCGACGCTACGACACACATGCAATGACTTGCTGTATTAGTAGCTGCATGCAACGCATCATACACCAGCCCTTGGCTAAACTGCTGTAAATACCGCGTGTCAACAACGACGTCTCCATATTGTTTGCTGGAGGATACTGTCTTGTGACGTCACGCGACGCTACGACACAGATGCAATGACTTGCTGTATTAGAAGCTGCATGCAACGCATCATACACCAGCCCTTGGCTAAACTGCTGTAAATACCGCGTGTCAACAACAGCGTCTCCATATTGTTTGCTGGAGGATACTGTCTTGTGACGTCACGCGACGCTACGACATAGATGCAATGACTTGCTGTATTAGTAGCTGCATGCAACGCATCATACACCAGCCCTTGGCTAAACTGCTGTAAATACCGCGTGTCAACAACGACGTCTCCATATTGTTTGCTGGAGGATACTGTCTTGTGACGTCACGCGACGCTACGACACACATGCAATGACTTGCTGTATTAGTAGCTGCATGCAACGCATCATACACCAGCCCTTGGCTAAACTGCTGTAAATACCGCGTGTCAACAACGACGTCTCCATATTGTTTGCTGGAGGATACTGTCTTGTGACGTCACGCGACGCTACGACACAGATGCAATGACTTGCTGTATTAGTAGCTGCATGCAACGCATCATACACCAGCCCTTGGCTAAACTGCTGTAAATACCGCGTGTCAACAACGACGTCTCCATATTGTTTGCTGGAGGATACTGTCTTGTGACGTCACGCGACGCTACGACACAGATGCAATGACTTGCTGTATTAGTAGCTGCATGCAACGCATCATACACCAGCCCTTGGCTAAACTGCTGTAAATACCGCGTGTCAACAACGACGTCTCCATATTGTTTGCTGGAGGATACTGTCTTGTGACGTCACGCGACGCTACGACACAGATGCAATGACTTGCTGTATTAGTAGCTGCATGCAACGCATCATACACCAGCCCTTGGCTAAACTGCTGTAAATACCGCGTGTCAACAACGACGTCTCCATATTGTTTGCTGGAGGATACTGTCTTGTGACGTCACGCGACGCTACGACACAGATGCAATGACTTGCTGTATTAGTAGCTGCATGCAACGCATCATACACCAGCCCTTGGCTAAACTGCTGTAAATACCGCGTGTCAACAACGACGTCTCCATATTGTTTGCTGGAGGATACTGTCTTGTGACGTCACGCGACGCTACGACATAGATGCAATGACTTGCTGTATTAGTAGCTGCATGCAACGCATCATACACCAGCCCTTGGCTAAACTGCTGTAAATACCGCGTGTCAACAACGACGTCTCCATATTGTTTGCTGGAGGATACTGTCTTGTGACGTCACGCGACGCTACGACACACATGCAATGACTTGCTGTATTAGTAGCTGCATGCAACGCATCATACACCAGCCCTTGGCTAAACTGCTGTAAATACCGCGTGTCAACAACGACGTCTCCATATTGTTTGCTGGAGGATACTGTCTTGTGACGTCACGCGACGCTACGACACACATGCAATGACTTGCTGTATTAGTAGCTGCATGCAACGCATCATACACCAGCCCTTGGCTAAACTGCTGTAAATACCGCGTGTCAACAACGACGTCTCCATATTGTTTGCTGGAGGATACTGTCTTGTGACGTCACGCGACGCTACGACACAGATGCAATGACTTGCTGTATTAGTAGCTGCATGCAACGCATCATACACCAGCCCTTGGCTAAACTGCTGTAAATACCGCGTGTCAACAACGACGTCTCCATATTGTTTGCTGGAGGATACTGTCTTGTGACGTCACGCGACGCTACGACACAGATGCAATGACTTGCTGTATTAGTAGCTGCATGCAACGCATCATACACCAGCCCTTGGCTAAACTGCTGTAAATACCGCGTGTCAACAACAGCGTCTCCATATTGTTTGCTGGAGGATACTGTCTTGTGACGTCACGCGACGCTACGACACAGATGCAATGACTTGCTGTATTAGTAGCTGCATGCAACGCATCATACACCAGCCCTTGGCTAAACTGCTGTAAATACCGCGTGTCAACAACGACGTCTCCATATTGTTTGCTGGAGGATACTGTCTTGTGACGTCACGCGACGCTACGACACAGATGCAATGACTTGCTGTATTAGTAGCTGCATGCAACGCATCATACACCAGCCCTTGGCTAAACTGCTGTAAATACCGCGTGTCAACAACGACGTCTCCATATTGTTTGCTGGAGGATACTGTCTTGTGACGTCACGCGACGCTACGACACAGATGCAATGACTTGCTGTATTAGTAGCTGCATGCAACGCATCATACACCAGCCCTTGGCTAAACTGCTGTAAATACCGCGTGTCAACAACGACGTCTCCATATTGTTTGCTGGAGGATACTGTCTTGTGACGTCACGCGACGCTACGACACACATGCAATGACTTGCTGTATTAGTAGCTGCATGCAACGCATCATACACCAGCCCTTGGCTAAACTGCTGTAAATACCGCGTGTCAACAACGACGTCTCCATATTGTTTGCTGGAGGATACTGTCTTGTGACGTCACGCGACGCTACGACATAGATGCAATGACTTGCTGTATTAGTAGCTGCATGCAACGCATCATACACCAGCCCTTGGCTAAACTGCTGTAAATACCGCGTGTCAACAACGACGTCTCCATATTGTTTGCTGGAGGATACTGTCTTGTGACGTCACGCGACGCTACGACACACATGCAATGACTTGCTGTATTAGTAGCTGCATGCAACGCATCATACACCAGCCCTTGGCTAAACTGCTGTAAATACCGCGTGTCAACAACGACGTCTCCATATTGTTTGCTGGAGGATACTGTCTTGTGACGTCACGCGACGCTACGACACACATGCAATGACTTGCTGTATTAGTAGCTGCATGCAACGCATCATACACCAGCCCTTGGCTAAACTGCTGTAAATACCGCGTGTCAACAACGACGTCTCCATATTGTTTGCTGGAGGATACTGTCTTGTGACGTCACGCGACGCTACGACACAGATGCAATGACTTGCTGTATTAGTAGCTGCATGCAACGCATCATACACCAGCCCTTGGCTAAACTGCTGTAAATACCGCGTGTCAACAACGACGTCTCCATATTGTTTGCTGGAGGATACTGTCTTGTGACGTCACGCGACGCTACGACACACATGCAATGACTTGCTGTATTAGTAGCTGCATGCAACGCATCATACACCAGCCCTTGGCTAAACTGCTGTAAATACCGCGTGTCAACAACGACGTCTTCATATTGTTTGCTGGAGGATACTGTCTTGTGACGTCACGCGACGCTACGACACACATGCAATGACTTGCTGTATTAGTAGCTGCATGCAACGCATCATACACCAGCCCTTGGCTAAACTGCTGTAAATACCGCGTGTCAACAACGACGTCTCCATATTGTTTGCTGGAGGATACTGTCTTGTGACGTCACGCGACGCTACGACACACATGCAATGACTTGCTGTATTAGTAGCTGCATGCAACGCATCATACACCAGCCCTTGGCTAAACTGCTGTAAATACCGCGTGTCAACAACGACGTCTCCATATTGTTTGCTGGAGGATACTGTCTTGTGACGTCACGCGACGCTACGACATAGATGCAATGACTTGCTGTATTAGTAGCTGCATGCAACGCATCATACACCAGCCCTTGGCTAAACTGCTGTAAATACCGCGTGTCAACAACAGCGTCTCCATATTGTTTGCTGGAGGATACTGTCTTGTGACGTCACGCGACGCTACGACATAGATGCAATGACTTGCTGTATTAGTAGCTGCATGCAACGCATCATACACCAGCCCTTGGCTAAACTGCTGTAAATACCGCGTGTCAACAACGACGTCTCCATATTGTTTGCTGGAGGATACTGTCTTGTGACGTCACGCGACGCTACGACACAGATGCAATGACTTGCTGTATTAGTAGCTGCATGCAACGCATCATACACCAGCCCTTGGCTAAACTGCTGTAAATACCGCGTGTCAACAACGACGTCTCCATATTGTTTGCTGGAGGATACTGTCTTGTGACGTCACGCGACGCTACGACACAGATGCAATGACTTGCTGTATTAGTAGCTGCATGCAACGCATCATACACCAGCCCTTGGCTAAACTGCTGTAAATACCGCGTGTCAACAACGACGTCTCCATATTGTTTGCTGGAGGATACTGTCTTGTGACGTCACGCGACGCTACGACACAGATGCAATGACTTGCTGTATTAGTAGCTGCATGCAACGCATCATACACCAGCCCTTGGCTAAACTGCTGTAAATACCGCGTGTCAACAACAGCGTCTCCATATTGTTTGCTGGAGGATACTGTCTTGTGACGTCACGCGACGCTACGACATAGATGCAATGACTTGCTGTATTAGTAGCTGCATGCAACGCATCATACACCAGCCCTTGGCTAAACTGCTGTAAATACCGCGTGTCAACAACGACGTCTCCATATTGTTTGCTGGAGGATACTGTCTTGTGACGTCACGCGACGCTACGACACAGATGCAATGACTTGCTGTATTAGTAGCTGCATGCAACGCATCATACACCAGCCCTTGGCTAAACTGCTGTAAATACCGCGTGTCAACAACGACGTCTCCATATTGTTTGCTGGAGGATACTGTCTTGTGACGTCACGCGACGCTACGACACACATGCAATGACTTGCTGTATTAGTAGCTGCATGCAACGCATCATACACCAGCCCTTGGCTAAACTGCTGTAAATACCGCGTGTCAACAACGACGTCTCCATATTGTTTGCTGGAGGATACTGTCTTGTGACGTCACGCGACGCTACGACACAGATGCAATGACTTGCTGTATTAGTAGCTGCATGCAACGCATCATACACCAGCCCTTGGCTAAACTGCTGTAAATACCGCGTGTCAACAACGACGTCTCCATATTGTTTGCTGGAGGATACTGTCTTGTGACGTCACGCGACGCTACGACACACATGCAATGACTTGCTGTATTAGTAGCTGCATGCAACGCATCATACACCAGCCCTTGGCTAAACTGCTGTAAATACCGCGTGTCAACAACGACGTCTCCATATTGTTTGCTGGAGGATACTGTCTTGTGACGTCACGCGACGCTACGACACAGATGCAATGACTTGCTGTATTAGTAGCTGCATGCAACGCATCATACACCAGCCCTTGGCTAAACTGCTGTAAATACCGCGTGTCAACAACGACGTCTCCATATTGTTTGCTGGAGGATACTGTCTTGTGACGTCACGCGACGCTACGACACAGATGCAATGACTTGCTGTATTAGTAGCTGCATGCAACGCATCATACACCAGCCCTTGGCTAAACTGCTGTAAATACCGCGTGTCAACAACGACGTCTCCATATTGTTTGCTGGAGGATACTGTCTTGTGACGTCACGCGACGCTACGACACAGATGCAATGACTTGCTGTATTAGTAGCTGCATGCAACGCATCATACACCAGCCCTTGGCTAAACTGCTGTAAATACCGCGTGTCAACAACGACGTCTCCATATTGTTTGCTGGAGGATACTGTCTTGTGACGTCACGCGACGCTACGACACACATGCAATGACTTGCTGTATTAGTAGCTGCATGCAACGCATCATACACCAGCCCTTGGCTAAACTGCTGTAAATACCGCGTGTCAACAACGACGTCTCCATATTGTTTGCTGGAGGATACTGTCTTGTGACGTCACGCGACGCTACGACATAGATGCAATGACTTGCTGTATTAGTAGCTGCATGCAACGCATCATACACCAGCCCTTGGCTAAACTGCTGTAAATACCGCGTGTCAACAACAGCGTCTCCATATTGTTTGCTGGAGGATACTGTCTTGTGACGTCACGCGACGCTACGACATAGATGCAATGACTTGCTGTATTAGTAGCTGCATGCAACGCATCATACACCAGCCCTTGGCTAAACTGCTGTAAATACCGCGTGTCAACAACGACGTCTCCATATTGTTTGCTGGAGGATACTGTCTTGTGACGTCACGCGACGCTACGACACACATGCAATGACTTGCTGTATTAGTAGCTGCATGCAACGCATCATACACCAGCCCTTGGCTAAACTGCTGTAAATACCGCGTGTCAACAACGACGTCTCCATATTGTTTGCTGGAGGATACTGTCTTGTGACGTCACGCGACGCTACGACACACATGCAATGACTTGCTGTATTAGTAGCTGCATGCAACGCATCATACACCAGCCCTTGGCTAAACTGCTGTAAATACCGCGTGTCAACAACGACGTCTCCATATTGTTTGCTGGAGGATACTGTCTTGTGACGTCACGCGACGCTACGACATAGATGCAATGACTTGCTGTATTAGTAGCTGCATGCAACGCATCATACACCAGCCCTTGGCTAAACTGCTGTAAATACCGCGTGTCAACAACGACGTCTCCATATTGTTTGCTGGAGGATACTGTCTTGTGACGTCACGCGACGCTACGACACAGATGCAATGACTTGCTGTATTAGTAGCTGCATGCAACGCATCATACACCAGCCCTTGGCTAAACTGCTGTAAATACCGCGTGTCAACAACGACGTCTCCATATTGTTTGCTGGAGGATACTGTCTTGTGACGTCACGCGACGCTACGACACACATGCAATGACTTGCTGTATTAGTAGCTGCATGCAACGCATCATACACCAGCCCTTGGCTAAACTGCTGTAAATACCGCGTGTCAACAACGACGTCTCCATATTGTTTGCTGGAGGATACTGTCTTGTGACGTCACGCGACGCTACGACACAGATGCAATGACTTGCTGTATTAGTAGCTGCATGCAACGCATCATACACCAGCCCTTGGCTAAACTGCTGTAAATACCGCGTGTCAACAACGACGTCTCCATATTGTTTGCTGGAGGATACTGTCTTGTGACGTCACGCGACGCTACGACACAGATGCAATGACTTGCTGTATTAGTAGCTGCATGCAACGCATCATACACCAGCCCTTGGCTAAACTGCTGTAAATACCGCGTGTCAACAACAGCGTCTCCATATTGTTTGCTGGAGGATACTGTCTTGTGACGTCACGCGACGCTACGACATAGATGCAATGACTTGCTGTATTAGTAGCTGCATGCAACGCATCATACACCAGCCCTTGGCTAAACTGCTGTAAATACCGCGTGTCAACAACGACGTCTCCATATTGTTTGCTGGAGGATACTGTCTTGTGACGTCACGCGACGCTACGACACAGATGCAATGACTTGCTGTATTAGTAGCTGCATGCAACGCATCATACACCAGCCCTTGGCTAAACTGCTGTAAATACCGCGTGTCAACAACGACGTCTCCATATTGTTTGCTGGAGGATACTGTCTTGTGACGTCACGCGACGCTACGACACAGATGCAATGACTTGCTGTATTAGTAGCTGCATGCAACGCATCATACACCAGCCCTTGGCTAAACTGCTGTAAATACCGCGTGTCAACAACAGCGTCTCCATATTGTTTGCTGGAGGATACTGTCTTGTGACGTCACGCGACGCTACGACACAGATGCAATGACTTGCTGTATTAGTAGCTGCATGCAACGCATCATACACCAGCCCTTGGCTAAACTGCTGTAAATACCGCGTGTCAACAACGACGTCTCCATATTGTTTGCTGGAGGATACTGTCTTGTGACGTCACGCGACGCTACGACACAGATGCAATGACTTGCTGTATTAGTAGCTGCATGCAACGCATCATACACCAGCCCTTGGCTAAACTGCTGTAAATACCGCGTGTCAACAACGACGTCTCCATATTGTTTGCTGGAGGATACTGTCTTGTGACGTCACGCGACGCTACGACACAGATGCAATGACTTGCTGTATTAGTAGCTGCATGCAACGCATCATACACCAGCCCTTGGCTAAACTGCTGTAAATACCGCGTGTCAACAACGACGTCTCCATATTGTTTGCTGGAGGATACTGTCTTGTGACGTCACGCGACGCTACGACACACATGCAATGACTTGCTGTATTAGTAGCTGCATGCAACGCATCATACACCAGCCCTTGGCTAAACTGCTGTAAATACCGCGTGTCAACAACGACGTCTCCATATTGTTTGCTGGAGGATACTGTCTTGTGACGTCACGCGACGCTACGACACACATGCAATGACTTGCTGTATTAGTAGCTGCATGCAACGCATCATACACCAGCCCTTGGCTAAACTGCTGTAAATACCGCGTGTCAACAACGACGTCTCCATATTGTTTGCTGGAGGATACTGTCTTGTGACGTCACGCGACGCTACGACACAGATGCAATGACTTGCTGTATTAGTAGCTGCATGCAACGCATCATACACCAGCCCTTGGCTAAACTGCTGTAAATACCGCGTGTCAACAACGACGTCTCCATATTGTTTGCTGGAGGATACTGTCTTGTGACGTCACGCGACGCTACGACACACATGCAATGACTTGCTGTATTAGTAGCTGCATGCAACGCATCATACACCAGCCCTTGGCTAAACTGCTGTAAATACCGCGTGTCAACAACGACGTCTTCATATTGTTTGCTGGAGGATACTGTCTTGTGACGTCACGCGACGCTACGACATAGATGCAATGACTTGCTGTATTAGTAGCTGCATGCAACGCATCATACACCAGCCCTTGGCTAAACTGCTGTAAATACCGCGTGTCAACAACGACGTCTCCATATTGTTTGCTGGAGGATACTGTCTTGTGACGTCACGCGACGCTACGACATAGATGCAATGACTTGCTGTATTAGTAGCTGCATGCAACGCATCATACACCAGCCCTTGGCTAAACTGCTGTAAATACCGCGTGTCAACAACGACGTCTCCATATTGTTTGCTGGAGGATACTGTCTTGTGACGTCACGCGACGCTACGACATAGATGCAATGACTTGCTGTATTAGTAGCTGCATGCAACGCATCATACACCAGCCCTTGGCTAAACTGCTGTAAATACCGCGTGTCAACAACAGCGTCTCCATATTGTTTGCTGGAGGATACTGTCTTGTGACGTCACGCGACGCTACGACACAGATGCAATGACTTGCTGTATTAGTAGCTGCATGCAACGCATCATACACCAGCCCTTGGCTAAACTGCTGTAAATACCGCGTGTCAACAACGACGTCTCCATATTGTTTGCTGGAGGATACTGTCTTGTGACGTCACGCGACGCTACGACACAGATGCAATGACTTGCTGTATTAGTAGCTGCATGCAACGCATCATACACCAGCCCTTGGCTAAACTGCTGTAAATACCGCGTGTCAACAACAGCGTCTCCATATTGTTTGCTGGAGGATACTGTCTTGTGACGTCACGCGACGCTACGACATAGATGCAATGACTTGCTGTATTAGTAGCTGCATGCAACGCATCATACACCAGCCCTTGGCTAAACTGCTGTAAATACCGCGTGTCAACAACGACGTCTCCATATTGTTTGCTGGAGGATACTGTCTTGTGACGTCACGCGACGCTACGACACAGATGCAATGACTTGCTGTATTAGTAGCTGCATGCAACGCATCATACACCAGCCCTTGGCTAAACTGCTGTAAATACCGCGTGTCAACAACGACGTCTCCATATTGTTTGCTGGAGGATACTGTCTTGTGACGTCACGCGACGCTACGACACACATGCAATGACTTGCTGTATTAGTAGCTGCATGCAACGCATCATACACCAGCCCTTGGCTAAACTGCTGTAAATACCGCGTGTCAACAACGACGTCTCCATATTGTTTGCTGGAGGATACTGTCTTGTGACGTCACGCGACGCTACGACACAGATGCAATGACTTGCTGTATTAGTAGCTGCATGCAACGCATCATACACCAGCCCTTGGCTAAACTGCTGTAAATACCGCGTGTCAACAACGACGTCTCCATATTGTTTGCTGGAGGATACTGTCTTGTGACGTCACGCGACGCTACGACACACATGCAATGACTTGCTGTATTAGTAGCTGCATGCAACGCATCATACACCAGCCCTTGGCTAAACTGCTGTAAATACCGCGTGTCAACAACGACGTCTCCATATTGTTTGCTGGAGGATACTGTCTTGTGACGTCACGCGACGCTACGACACAGATGCAATGACTTGCTGTATTAGTAGCTGCATGCAACGCATCATACACCAGCCCTTGGCTAAACTGCTGTAAATACCGCGTGTCAACAACGACGTCTCCATATTGTTTGCTGGAGGATACTGTCTTGTGACGTCACGCGACGCTACGACACAGATGCAATGACTTGCTGTATTAGTAGCTGCATGCAACGCATCATACACCAGCCCTTGGCTAAACTGCTGTAAATACCGCGTGTCAACAACGACGTCTCCATATTGTTTGCTGGAGGATACTGTCTTGTGACGTCACGCGACGCTACGACACAGATGCAATGACTTGCTGTATTAGTAGCTGCATGCAACGCATCATACACCAGCCCTTGGCTAAACTGCTGTAAATACCGCGTGTCAACAACGACGTCTCCATATTGTTTGCTGGAGGATACTGTCTTGTGACGTCACGCGACGCTACGACACACATGCAATGACTTGCTGTATTAGTAGCTGCATGCAACGCATCATACACAAGCCCTTGGCTAAACTGCTGTAAATACCGCGTGTCAACAACGACGTCTCCATATTGTTTGCTGGAGGATACTGTCTTGTGACGTCACGCGACGCTACGACATAGATGCAATGACTTGCTGTATTAGTAGCTGCATGCAACGCATCATACACCAGCCCTTGGCTAAACTGCTGTAAATACCGCGTGTCAACAACAGCGTCTCCATATTGTTTGCTGGAGGATACTGTCTTGTGACGTCACGCGACGCTACGACATAGATGCAATGACTTGCTGTATTAGTAGCTGCATGCAACGCATCATACACCAGCCCTTGGCTAAACTGCTGTAAATACCGCGTGTCAACAACGACGTCTCCATATTGTTTGCTGGAGGATACTGTCTTGTGACGTCACGCGACGCTACGACACACATGCAATGACTTGCTGTATTAGTAGCTGCATGCAACGCATCATACACCAGCCCTTGGCTAAACTGCTGTAAATACCGCGTGTCAACAACGACGTCTCCATATTGTTTGCTGGAGGATACTGTCTTGTGACGTCACGCGACGCTACGACACACATGCAATGACTTGCTGTATTAGTAGCTGCATGCAACGCATCATACACCAGCCCTTGGCTAAACTGCTGTAAATACCGCGTGTCAACAACGACGTCTCCATATTGTTTGCTGGAGGATACTGTCTTGTGACGTCACGCGACGCTACGACATAGATGCAATGACTTGCTGTATTAGTAGCTGCATGCAACGCATCATACACCAGCCCTTGGCTAAACTGCTGTAAATACCGCGTGTCAACAACGACGTCTCCATATTGTTTGCTGGAGGATACTGTCTTGTGACGTCACGCGACGCTACGACACAGATGCAATGACTTGCTGTATTAGTAGCTGCATGCAACGCATCATACACCAGCCCTTGGCTAAACTGCTGTAAATACCGCGTGTCAACAACGACGTCTCCATATTGTTTGCTGGAGGATACTGTCTTGTGACGTCACGCGACGCTACGACACACATGCAATGACTTGCTGTATTAGTAGCTGCATGCAACGCATCATACACCAGCCCTTGGCTAAACTGCTGTAAATACCGCGTGTCAACAACGACGTCTCCATATTGTTTGCTGGAGGATACTGTCTTGTGACGTCACGCGACGCTACGACACAGATGCAATGACTTGCTGTATTAGTAGCTGCATGCAACGCATCATACACCAGCCCTTGGCTAAACTGCTGTAAATACCGCGTGTCAACAACGACGTCTCCATATTGTTTGCTGGAGGATACTGTCTTGTGACGTCACGCGACGCTACGACACAGATGCAATGACTTGCTGTATTAGTAGCTGCATGCAACGCATCATACACCAGCCCTTGGCTAAACTGCTGTAAATACCGCGTGTCAACAACGACGTCTCCATATTGTTTGCTGGAGGATACTGTCTTGTGACGTCACGCGACGCTACGACACAGATGCAATGACTTGCTGTATTAGTAGCTGCATGCAACGCATCATACACCAGCCCTTGGCTAAACTGCTGTAAATACCGCGTGTCAACAACAGCGTCTCCATATTGTTTGCTGGAGGATACTGTCTTGTGACGTCACGCGACGCTACGACATAGATGCAATGACTTGCTGTATTAGTAGCTGCATGCAACGCATCATACACCAGCCCTTGGCTAAACTGCTGTAAATACCGCGTGTCAACAACGACGTCTCCATATTGTTTGCTGGAGGATACTGTCTTGTGACGTCACGCGACGCTACGACACACATGCAATGACTTGCTGTATTAGCAGCTGCATGCAACGCATCATACACCAGCCCTTGGCTAAACTGCTGTAAATACCGCGTGTCAACAACGACGTCTCCATATTGTTTGCTGGAGGATACTGTCTTGTGACGTCACGCGACGCTACGACATAGATGCAATGACTTGCTGTATTAGTAGCTGCATGCAACGCATCATACACCAGCCCTTGGCTAAACTGCTGTAAATACCGCGTGTCAACAACGACGTCTCCATATTGTTTGCTGGAGGATACTGTCTTGTGACGTCACGCGACGCTACGACACAGATGCAATGACTTGCTGTATTAGTAGCTGCATGCAACGCATCATACACCAGCCCTTGGCTAAACTGCTGTAAATACCGCGTGTCAACAACGACGTCTCCATATTGTTTGCTGGAGGATACTGTCTTGTGACGTCACGCGACGCTACGACATACATGCAATGACTTGCTGTATTAGTAGCTGCATGCAACGCATCATACACCAGCCCTTGGCTAAACTGCTGTAAATACCGCGTGTCAACAACGACGTCTCCATATTGTTTGCTGGAGGATACTGTCTTGTGACGTCACGCGACGCTACGACACACATGCAATGACTTGCTGTATTAGTAGCTGCATGCAACGCATCATACACCAGCCCTTGGCTAAACTGCTGTAAATACCGCGTGTCAACAACGACGTCTCCATATTGTTTGCTGGAGGATACTGTCTTGTGACGTCACGCGACGCTACGACACACATGCAATGACTTGCTGTATTAGTAGCTGCATGCAACGCATCATACACCAGCCCTTGGCTAAACTGCTGTAAATACCGCGTGTCAACAACGACGTCTCCAAATTGTTTGCTGGAGGATACTGTCTTGTGACGTCACGCGACGCTACGACACAGATGCAATGACTTGCTGTATTAGTAGCTGCATGCAACGCATCATACACCAGCCCTTGGCTAAACTGCTGTAAATACCGCGTGTCAACAACGACGTCTCCATATTGTTTGCTGGAGGATACTGTCTTGTGACGTCACGCGACGCTACGACACAGATGCAATGACTTGCTGTATTAGTAGCTGCATGCAACGCATCATACACCAGCCCTTGGCTAAACTGCTGTAAATACCGCGTGTCAACAACGACGTCTCCATATTGTTTGCTGGAGGATACTGTCTTGTGACGTCACGCGACGCTACGACACACATGCAATGACTTGCTGTATTAGTAGCTGCATGCAACGCATCATACACCAGCCCTTGGCTAAACTGCTGTAAATACCGCGTGTCAACAACGACGTCTCCATATTGTTTGCTGGAGGATACTGTCTTGTGACGTCACGCGACGCTACGACACAGATGCAATGACTTGCTGTATTAGTAGCTGCATGCAACGCATCATAC
This sequence comes from Isoperla grammatica, assembly GCA_945910005.1. Taxonomy (NCBI): domain Eukaryota; kingdom Metazoa; phylum Arthropoda; class Insecta; order Plecoptera; family Perlodidae; genus Isoperla; species Isoperla grammatica. The sequence goes on from OX246737.1 coordinate 5,254,483, forward strand.
ACCAGCCCTTGGCTAAACTGCTGTAAATACCGCGTGTCAACAACGACGTCTCCATATTGTTTGCTGGAGGATACTGTCTTGTGACGTCACGCGACGCTACGACATAGATGCAATGACTTGCTGTATTAGTAGCTGCATGCAACGCATCATACACCAGCCCTTGGCTAAACTGCTGTAAATACCGCGTGTCAACAACGACGTCTCCATATTGTTTGCTGGAGGATACTGTCTTGTGACGTCACGCGACGCTACGACATAGATGCAATGACTTGCTGTATTAGTAGCTGCATGCAACGCATCATACACCAGCCCTTGGCTAAACTGCTGTAAATACCGCGTGTCAACAACGACGTCTCCATATTGTTTGCTGGAGGATACTGTCTTGTGACGTCACGCGACGCTACGACACAGATGCAATGACTTGCTGTATTAGTAGCTGCATGCAACGCATCATACACCAGCCCTTGGCTAAACTGCTGTAAATACCGCGTGTCAACAACGACGTCTCCATATTGTTTGCTGGAGGATACTGTCTTGTGACGTCACGCGACGCTACGACATAGATGCAATGACTTGCTGTATTAGTAGCTGCATGCAACGCATCATACACCAGCCCTTGGCTAAACTGCTGTAAATACCGCGTGTCAACAACGACGTCTCCATATTGTTTGCTGGAGGATACTGTCTTGTGACGTCACGCGACGCTACGACACAGATGCAATGACTTGCTGTATTAGTAGCTGCATGCAACGCATCATACACCAGCCCTTGGCTAAACTGCTGTAAATACCGCGTGTCAACAACGACGTCTCCATATTGTTTGCTGGAGGATACTGTCTTGTGACGTCACGCGACGCTACGACACACATGCAATGACTTGCTGTATTAGTAGCTGCATGCAACGCAACATACACCAGCCCTTGGCTAAACTGCTGTAAATACCGCGTGTCAACAACGACGTCTCCATATTGTTTGCTGGAGGATACTGTCTTGTGACGTCACGCGACGCTACGACACAGATGCAATGACTTGCTGTATTAGTAGCTGCATGCAACGCATCATACACCAGCCCTTGGCTAAACTGCTGTAAATACCGCGTGTCAACAACGACGTCTCCATATTGTTTGCTGGAGGATACTGTCTTGTGACGTCACGCGACGCTACGACACAGATGCAATGACTTGCTGTATTAGTAGCTGCATGCAACGCATCATACACCAGCCCTTGGCTAAACTGCTGTAAATACCGCGTGTCAACAACGACGTCTCCATATTGTTTGCTGGAGGATACTGTCTTGTGACGTCACGCGACGCTACGACACACATGCAATGACTTGCTGTATTAGTAGCTGCATGCAACGCATCATACACCAGCCCTTGGCTAAACTGCTGTAAATACCGCGTGTCAACAACGACGTCTCCATATTGTTTGCTGGAGGATACTGTCTTGTGACGTCACGCGACGCTACGACATAGATGCAATGACTTGCTGTATTAGTAGCTGCATGCAACGCATCATACACCAGCCCTTGGCTAAACTGCTGTAAATACCGCGTGTCAACAACGACGTCTCCATATTGTTTGCTGGAGGATACTGTCTTGTGACGTCACGCGACGCTACGACACAGATGCAATGACTTGCTGTATTAGTAGCTGCATGCAACGCATCATACACCAGCCCTTGGCTAAACTGCTGTAAATACCGCGTGTCAACAACGACGTCTCCATATTGTTTGCTGGAGGATACTGTCTTGTGACGTCACGCGACGCTACGACATAGATGCAATGACTTGCTGTATTAGTAGCTGCATGCAACGCATCATACACCAGCCCTTGGCTAAACTGCTGTAAATACCGCGTGTCAACAACGACGTCTCCATATTGTTTGCTGGAGGATACTGTCTTGTGACGTCACGCGACGCTACGACATAGATGCAATGACTTGCTGTATTAGTAGCTGCATGCAACGCATCATACACCAGCCCTTGGCTAAACTGCTGTAAATACCGCGTGTCAACAACAGCGTCTCCATATTGTTTGCTGGAGGATACTGTCTTGTGACGTCACGCGACGCTACGACATAGATGCAATGACTTGCTGTATTAGTAGCTGCATGCAACGCATCATACACCAGCCCTTGGCTAAACTGCTGTAAATACCGCGTGTCAACAACGACGTCTCCATATTGTTTGCTGGAGGATACTGTCTTGTGACGTCACGCGACGCTACGACACACATGCAATGACTTGCTGTATTAGTAGCTGCATGCAACGCATCATACACCAGCCCTTGGCTAAACTGCTGTAAATACCGCGTGTCAACAACGACGTCTCCATATTGTTTGCTGGAGGATACTGTCTTGTGACGTCACGCGACGCTACGACACACATGCAATGACTTGCTGAATTAGTAGCTGCATGCAACGCATCATACACCAGCCCTTGGCTAAACTGCTGTAAATACCGCGTGTCAACAACGACGTCTCCATATTGTTTGCTGGAGGATACTGTCTTGTGACGTCACGCGACGCTACGACATAGATGCAATGACTTGCTGTATTAGTAGCTGCATGCAACGCATCATACACCAGCCCTTGGCTAAACTGCTGTAAATACCGCGTGTCAACAACGACGTCTCCATATTGTTTGCTGGAGGATACTGTCTTGTGACGTCACGCGACGCTACGACACAGATGCAATGACTTGCTGTATTAGTAGCTGCATGCAACGCATCATACACCAGCCCTTGGCTAAACTGCTGTAAATACCGCGTGTCAACAACGACGTCTCCATATTGTTTGCTGGAGGATACTGTCTTGTGACGTCACGCGACGCTACGACACAGATGCAATGACTTGCTGTATTAGTAGCTGCATGCAACGCATCATACACCAGCCCTTGGCTAAACTGCTGTAAATACCGCGTGTCAACAACGACGTCTCCATATTGTTTGCTGGAGGATACTGTCTTGTGACGTCACGCGACGCTACGACATAGATGCAATGACTTGCTGTATTAGTAGCTGCATGCAACGCATCATACACCAGCCCTTGGCTAAACTGCTGTAAATACCGCGTGTCAACAACGACGTCTCCATATTGTTTGCTGGAGGATACTGTCTTGTGACGTCACGCGACGCTACGACACAGATGCAATGACTTGCTATATTAGTAGCTGCATGCAACGCATCATACACCAGCCCTTGGCTAAACTGCTGTAAATACCGCGTGTCAACAACGACGTCTCCATATTGTTTGCTGGAGGATACTGTCTTGTGACGTCACGCGACGCTACGACACAGATGCAATGACTTGCTGTATTAGTAGCTGCATGCAACGCATCATACACCAGCCCTTGGCTAAACTGCTGTAAATACCGCGTGTCAACAACGACGTCTCCATATTGTTTGCTGGAGGATACTGTCTTGTGACGTCACGCGACGCTACGACACAGATGCAATGACTTGCTGTATTACTAGCTGCATGCAACGCATCATACACCAGCCCTTGGCTAAACTGCTGTAAATACCGCGTGTCAACAACGACGTCTCCATATTGTTTGCTGGAGGATACTGTCTTGTGACGTCACGCGAAGCTACGACACACATGCAATGACTTGCTGTATTAGTAGCTGCATGCAACGCATCATACACCAGCCCTTGGCTAAACTGCTGTAAATACCGCGTGTCAACAACGACGTCTCCATATTGTTTGCTGGAGGATACTGTCTTGTGACGTCACGCGACGCTACGACATAGATGCAATGACTTGCTGTATTAGTAGCTGCATGCAACGCATCATACACCAGCCCTTGGCTAAACTGCTGTAAATACCGCGTGTCAACAACGACGTCTCCATATTGTTTGCTGGAGGATACTGTCTTGTGACGTCACGCGACGCTACGACACACATGCAATGACTTGCTGTATTAGTAGCTGCATGCAACGCATCATACACCAGCCCTTGGCTAAACTGCTGTAAATACCGCGTGTCAACAACGACGTCTCCATATTGTTTGCTGGAGGATACTGTCTTGTGACGTCACGCGACGCTACGACACAGATGCAATGACTTGCTGTATTACTAGCTGCATGCAACGCATCATACACCAGCCCTTGGCTAAACTGCTGTAAATACCGCGTGTCAACAACGACGTCTCCATATTGTTTGCTGGAGGATACTGTCTTGTGACGTCACGCGACGCTACGACACACATGCAATGACTTGCTGTATTAGTAGCTGCATGCAACGCATCATACACCAGCCCTTGGCTAAACTGCTGTAAATACCGCGTGTCAACAACAGCGTCTCCATATTGTTTGCTGGAGGATACTGTCTTGTGACGTCACGCGACGCTACGACACACATGCAATGACTTGCTGTATTAGTAGCTGCATGCAACGCATCATACACCAGCCCTTGGCTAAACTGCTGTAAATACCGCGTGTCAACAACAGCGTCTCCATATTGTTTGCTGGAGGATACTGTCTTGTGACGTCACGCGACGCTACGACACAGATGCAATGACTTGCTGTATTAGTAGCTGCATGCAACGCATCATACACCAGCCCTTGGCTAAACTGCTGTAAATACCGCGTGTCAACAACGACGTCTCCATATTGTTTGCTGGAGGATACTGTCTTGTGACGTCACGCGACGCTACGACATAGATGCAATGACTTGCTGTATTAGTAGCTGCATGCAACGCATCATACACCAGCCCTTGGCTAAACTGCTGTAAATACCGCGTGTCAACAACGACGTCTCCATATTGTTTGCTGGAGGATACTGTCTTGTGACGTCACGCGACGCTACGACACACATGCAATGACTTGCTGTATTAGTAGCTGCATGCAACGCATCATACACCAGCCCTTGGCTGAACTGCTGTAAATACCGCGTGTCAACAACGACGTCTCCATATTGTTTGCTGGAGGATACTGTCTTGTGACGTCACGCGACGCTACGACACAGATGCAATGACTTGCTGTATTAGTAGCTGCATGCAACGCATCATACACCAGCCCTTGGCTAAACTGCTGTAAATACCGCGTGTCAACAACGACGTCTCCATATTGTTTGCTGGAGGATACTGTCTTGTGACGTCACGCGACGCTACGACACAGATGCAATGACTTGCTGTATTAGTAGCTGCATGCAACGCATCATACACCAGCCCTTGGCTAAACTGCTGTAAATACCGCGTGTCAACAACGACGTCTCCATATTGTTTGCTGGAGGATACTGTCTTGTGACGTCACGCGACGCTACGACACACATGCAATGACTTGCTGTATTAGTAGCTGCATGCAACGCATCATACACCAGCCCTTGGCTAAACTGCTGTAAATACCGCGTGTCAACAACGACGTCTCCATATTGTTTGCTGGAGGATACTGTCTTGTGACGTCACGCGACGCTACGACATAGATGCAATGACTTGCTGTATTAGTAGCTGCATGCAACGCATCATACACCAGCCCTTGGCTAAACTGCTGTAAATACCGCGTGTCAACAACGACGTCTCCATATTGTTTGCTGGAGGATACTGTCTTGTGACGTCACGCGACGCTACGACATAGATGCAATGACTTGCTGTATTAGTAGCTGCATGCAACGCATCATACACCAGCCCTTGGCTAAACTGCTGTAAATACCGCGTGTCAACAACGACGTCTCCATATTGTTTGCTGGAGGATACTGTCTTGTGACGTCACGCGACGCTACGACACAGATGCAATGACTTGCTGTATTAGTAGCTGCATGCAACGCATCATACACCAGCCCTTGGCTAAACTGCTGTAAATACCGCGTGTCAACAACGACGTCTCCATATTGTTTGCTGGAGGATACTGTCTTGTGACGTCACGCGACGCTACGACACAGATGCAATGACTTGCTGTATTAGTAGCTGCATGCAACGCATCATACACCAGCCCTTGGCTAAACTGCTGTAAATACCGCGTGTCAACAACGACGTCTCCATATTGTTTGCTGGAGGATACTGTCTTGTGACGTCACGCGACGCTACGACACAGATGCAATGACTTGCTGTATTAGTAGCTGCATGCAACGCATCATACACCAGCCCTTGGCTAAACTGCTGTAAATACCGCGTGTCAACCACGACGTCTCCATATTGTTTGCTGGAGGATACTGTCTTGTGACGTCACGCGACGCTACGACACACATGCAATGACTTGCTGTATTAGTAGCTGCATGCAACGCATCATACACCAGCCCTTGGCTAAACTGCTGTAAATACCGCGTGTCAACAACAGCGTCTCCATATTGTTTGCTGGAGGATACTGTCTTGTGACGTCACGCGACGCTACGACACACATGCAATGACTTGCTGTATTAGTAGCTGCATGCAACGCATCATACACCAGCCCTTGGCTAAACTGCTGTAAATACCGCGTGTCAACAACGACGTCTCCATATTGTTTGCTGGAGGATACTGTCTTGTGACGTCACGCGACGCTACGACACACATGCAATGACTTGCTGTATTAGTAGCTGCATGCAACGCATCATACACCAGCCCTTGGCTAAACTGCTGTAAATACCGCGTGTCAACAACGACGTCTCCATATTGTTTGCTGGAGGATACTGTCTTGTGACGTCACGCGACGCTACGACATAGATGCAATGACTTGCTGTATTAGTAGCTGCATGCAACGCATCATACACCAGCCCTTGGCTAAACTGCTGTAAATACCGCGTGTCAACAACGACGTCTCCATATTGTTTGCTGGAGGATACTGTCTTGTGACGTCACGCGACGCTACGACACACATGCAATGACTTGCTGTATTAGTAGCTGCATGCAACGCATCATACACCAGCCCTTGGCTAAACTGCTGTAAATACCGCGTGTCAACAACGACGTCTCCATATTGTTTGCTGGAGGATACTGTCTTGTGACGTCACGCGACGCTACGACACAGATGCAATGACTTGCTGTATTAGTAGCTGCATGCAACGCATCATACACCAGCCCTTGGCTAAACTGCTGTAAATACCGCGTGTCAACAACAGCGTCTCCATATTGTTTGCTGGAGGATACTGTCTTGTGACGTCACGCGACGCTACGACACAGATGCAATGACTTGCTGTATTAGTAGCTGCATGCAACGCATCATACACCAGCCCTTGGCTAAACTGCTGTAAATACCGCGTGTCAACAACGACGTCTCCATATTGTTTGCTGGAGGATACTGTCTTGTGACGTCACGCGACGCTACGACACAGATGCAATGACTTGCTGTATTAGTAGCTGCATGCAACGCATCATACACCAGCCCTTGGCTAAACTGCTGTAAATACCGCGTGTCAACAACAGCGTCTCCATATTGTTTGCTGGAGGATACTGTCTTGTGACGTCACGCGACGCTACGACACAGATGCAATGACTTGCTGTATTAGTAGCTGCATGCAACGCATCATACACCAGCCCTTGGCTAAACTGCTGTAAATACCGCGTGTCAACAACAGCGTCTCCATATTGTTTGCTGGAGGATACTGTCTTGTGACGTCACGCGACGCTACGACACACATGCAATGACTTGCTGTATTAGTAGCTGCATGCAACGCATCATACACCAGCCCTTGGCTAAACTGCTGTAAATACCGCGTGTCAACAACAGCGTCTCCATATTGTTTGCTGGAGGATACTGTCTTGTGACGTCACGCGACGCTACGACACAGATGCAATGACTTGCTGTATTAGTAGCTGCATGCAACGCATCATACACCAGCCCTTGGCTAAACTGCTGTAAATACCGCGTGTCAACAACGACGTCTCCATATTGTTTGCTGGAGGATACTGTCTTGTGACGTCACGCGACGCTACGACACAGATGCAATGACTTGCTGTATTAGTAGCTGCATGCAACGCATCATACACCAGCCCTTGGCTAAACTGCTGTAAATACCGCGTGTCAACAACGACGTCTCCATATTGTTTGCTGGAGGATACTGTCTTGTGACGTCACGCGACGCTACGACACACATGCAATGACTTGCTGTATTAGTAGCTGCATGCAACGAATCATACACCAGCCCTTGGCTAAACTGCTGTAAATACCGCGTGTCAACAACAGCGTCTCCATATTGTTTGCTGGAGGATAATGTCTTGTGACGACACGCGACGCTACGACATAGATGCAATGACTTGCTGTATTAGTAGCTGCATGCAACGCATCATACACCAGCCCTTGGCTAAACTGCTGTAAATACCGCGTGTCAACAACAACGTCTCCATATTGTTTGCTGGAGGATACTGTCTTGTGACGTCACGCGACGCTACGACACAGATGCAATGACTTGCTGTATTAGTAGCTGCATGCAACGCATCATACACCAGCCCTTGGCTAAACTGCTGTAAATACCGCGTGTCAACAACGACGTCTCCATATTGTTTGCTGGAGGATACTGTCTTGTGACGTCACGCGACGCTACGACATAGATGCAATGACTTGCTGTATTAGTAGCTGCATGCAACGCATCATACACCAGCCCTTGGCTAAACTGCTGTAAATACCGCGTGTCAACAACAGCGTCTCCATATTGTTTGCTGGAGGATACTGTCTTGTGACGTCACGCGACGCTACGACATAGATGCAATGACTTGCTGTATTAGTAGCTGCATGCAACGCATCATACACCAGCCCTTGGCTAAACTGCTGTAAATACCGCGTGTCAACAACGACGTCTCCATATTGTTTGCTGGAGGATACTGTCTTGTGACGTCACGCGACGCTACGACATAGATGCAATGACTTGCTGTATTAGTAGCTGCATGCAACGCATCATACACCAGCCCTTGGCTAAACTGCTGTAAATACCGCGTGTCAACAACGACGTCTCCATATTGTTTGCTGGAGGATACTGTCTTGTGACGTCACGCGACGCTACGACACAGATGCAATGACTTGCTGTATTAGTAGCTGCATGCAACGCATCATACACCAGCCCTTGGCTAAACTGCTGTAAATACCGCGTGTCAACAACGACGTCTCCATATTGTTTGCTGGAGGATACTGTCTTGTGACGTCACGCGACGCTACGACATAGATGCAATGACTTGCTGTATTAGTAGCTGCATGCAACGCATCATACACCAGCCCTTGGCTAAACTGCTGTAAATACCGCGTGTCAACAACGACGTCTCCATATTGTTTGCTGGAGGATACTGTCTTGTGACGTCACGCGACGCTACGACATAGATGCAATGACTTGCTGTATTAGTAGCTGCATGCAACGCATCATACACCAGCCCTTGGCTAAACTGCTGTAAATACCGCGTGTCAACAACGACGTCTCCATATTGTTTGCTGGAGGATACTGTCTTGTGACGTCACGCGACGCTACGACACACATGCAATGACTTGCTGTATTAGTAGCTGCATGCAACGCATCATACACCAGCCCTTGGCTAAACTGCTGTAAATACCGCGTGTCAACAACGACGTCTCCATATTGTTTGCTGGAGGATACTGTCTTGTGACGTCACGCGACGCTACGACATAGATGCAATGACTTGCTGTATTAGTAGCTGCATGCAACGCATCATGCACCAGCCCTTGGCTAAACTGCTGTAAATACCGCGTGTCAACAACGACGTCTCCATATTGTTTGCTGGAGGATACTGTCTTGTGACGTCACGCGACGCTACGACATAGATGCAATGATTTGCTGTATTAGTAGCTGCATGCAACGCATCATACACCAGCCCTTGGCTAAACTGCTGTAAATACCGCGTGTCAACAACGACGTCTCCATATTGTTTGCTGGAGGATACTGTCTTGTGACGTCACGCGACGCTACGACACAGATGCAATGACTTGCTGTATTAGTAGCTGCATGCAACGCATCATACACCAGCCCTTGGCTTAACTGCTGTAAATACCGCGTGTCAACAACGACGTCTCCATATTGTTTGCTGGAGGATACTGTCTTGTGACGTCACGCGACGCTACGACATAGATGCAATGACTTGCTGTATTAGTAGCTGCATGCAACGCATCATACACCAGCCCTTGGCTAAACTGCTGTAAATACCGCGTGTCAACAACGACGTCTCCATATTGTTTGCTGGAGGATACTGTCTTGTGACGTCACGCGACGCTACGACATAGATGCAATGACTTGCTGTATTAGTAGCTGCATGCAACGCATCATACACCAGCCCTTGGCTAAACTGCTGTAAATACCGCGTGTCAACAACGACGTCTCCATATTGTTTGCTGGAGGATACTGTCTTGTGACGTCACGCGACGCTACGACATAGATGCAATGACTTGCTGTATTAGTAGCTGCATGCAACGCATCATACACCAGCCCTTGGCTAAACTGCTGTAAATACCGCGTGTCAACAACAGCGTCTCCATATTGTTTGCTGGAGGATACTGTCTTGTGACGTCACGCGACGCTACGACACAGATGCAATGACTTGCTGTATTAGTAGCTGCATGCAACGCATCATACACCAGCCCTTGGCTAAACTGCTGTAAATACCGCGTGTCAACAACGACGTCTCCATATTGTTTGCTGGAGGATACTGTCTTGTGACGTCACGCGACGCTACGACACAGATGCAATGACTTGCTGTATTAGTAGCTGCATGCAACGCATCATACACCAGCCCTTGGCTAAACTGCTGTAAATACCGCGTGTCAACAACGACGTCTCCATATTGTTTGCTGGAGGATACTGTCTTGTGACGTCACGCGACGCTACGACACAGATGCAATGACTTGCTGTATTAGTAGCTGCATGCAACGCATCATACACCAGCCCTTGGCTAAACTGCTGTAAATACCGCGTGTCAACAACGACGTCTCCATATTGTTTGCTGGAGGATACTGTCTTGTGACGTCACGCGACGCTACGACACACATGCAATGACTTGCTGTATTAGTAGCTGCATGCAACGCATCATACACCAGCCCTTGGCTAAACTGCTGTAAATACCGCGTGTCAACAACGACGTCTCCATATTGTTTGCTGGAGGATACTGTCTTGTGACGTCACGCGACGCTACGACACACATGCAATGACTTGCTGTATTAGTAGCTGCATGCAACGCATCATACACCAGCCCTTGGCTAAACTGCTGTAAATACCGCGTGTCAACAACGACGTCTCCATATTGTTTGCTGGAGGATACTGTCTTGTGACGTCACGCGACGCTACGACACACATGCAATGACTTGCTGTATTAGTAGCTGCATGCAACGCATCATACACCAGCCCTTGGCTAAACTGCTGTAAATACCGCGTGTCAACAACGACGTCTCCATATTGTTTGCTGGAGGATACTGTCTTGTGACGTCACGCGACGCTACGACATAGATGCAATGACTTGCTGTATTAGTAGCTGCATGCAACGCATCATACACCAGCCCTTGGCTAAACTGCTGTAAATACCGCGTGTCAACAACGACGTCTCCATATTGTTTGCTGGAGGATACTGTCTTGTGACGTCACGCGACGCTACGACACACATGCAATGACTTGCTGTATTAGTAGCTGCATGCAACGCATCATACACCAGCCCTTGGCTTAACTGCTGTAAATACCGCGTGTCAACAACGACGTCTCCATATTGTTTGCTGGAGGATACTGTCTTGTGACGTCACGCGACGCTACGACATAGATGCAATGACTTGCTGTATTAGTAGCTGCATGCAACGCATCATACACCAGCCCTTGGCTAAACTGCTGTAAATACCGCGTGTCAACAACGACGTCTCCATATTGTTTGCTGGAGGATACTGTCTTGTGACGTCACGCGACGCTACGACATAGATGCAATGACTTGCTGTATTAGTAGCTGCATGCAACGCATCATACACCAGCCCTTGGCTAAACTGCTGTAAATACCGCGTGTCAACAACGACGTCTCCATATTGTTTGCTGGAGGATACTGTCTTGTGACGTCACGCGACGCTACGACACAGATGCAATGACTTGCTGTATTAGTAGCTGCATGCAACGCATCATACACCAGCCCTTGGCTAAACTGCTGTAAATACCGCGTGTCAACAACGACGTCTCCATATTGTTTGCTGGAGGATACTGTCTTGTGACGTCACGCGACGCTACGACACACATGCAATGACTTGCTGTATTAGTAGCTGCATGCAACGCATCATACACCAGCCCTTGGCTAAACTGCTGTAAATACCGCGTGTCAACAACGACGTCTCCATATTGTTTGCTGGAGGATACTGTCTTGTGACGTCACGCGACGCTACGACACAGATGCAATGACTTGCTGTATTAGTAGCTGCATGCAACGCATCATACACCAGCCCTTGGCTAAACTGCTGTAAATACCGCGTGTCAACAACAGCGTCTCCATATTGTTTGCTGGAGGATACTGTCTTGTGACGTCACGCGACGCTACGACACACATGCAATGACTTGCTGTATTAGTAGCTGCATGCAACGCATCATACACCAGCCCTTGGCTAAACTGCTGTAAATACCGCGTGTCAACAACAGCGTCTCCATATTGTTTGCTGGAGGATACTGTCTTGTGACGTCACGCGACGCTACGACACAGATGCAATGACTTGCTGTATTAGTAGCTGCATGCAACGCATCATACACCAGCCCTTGGCTAAACTGCTGTAAATACCGCGTGTCAACAACGACGTCTCCATATTGTTTGCTGGAGGATACTGTCTTGTGACGTCACGCGACGCTACGACACACATGCAATGACTTGCTGTATTAGTAGCTGCATGCAACGCATCATACACCAGCCCTTGGCTAAACTGCTGTAAATACCGCGTGTCAACAACGACGTCTCCATATTGTTTGCTGGAGGATACTGTCTTGTGACGTCACGCGACGCTACGACACAGATGCAATGACTTGCTGTATTAGTAGCTGCATGCAACGCATCATACACCAGCCCTTGGCTAAACTGCTGTAAATACCGCGTGTCAACAACGACGTCTCCATATTGTTTGCTGGAGGATACTGTCTTGTGACGTCACGCGACGCTACGACACACATGCAATGACTTGCTGTATTAGTAGCTGCATGCAACGCATCATACACCAGCCCTTGGCTAAACTGCTGTAAATACCGCGTGTCAACAACGACGTCTCCATATTGTTTGCTGGTGGATACTGTCTTGTGACGTCACGCGACGCTACGACATAGATGCAATGACTTGCTGTATTAGTAGCTGCATGCAACGCATCATACACCAGCCCTTGGCTAAACTGCTGTAAATACCGCGTGTCAACAACAGCGTCTCCATATTGTTTGCTGGAGGATACTGTCTTGTGACGTCACGCGACGCTACGACACAGATGCAATGACTTGCTGTATTAGTAGCTGCATGCAACGCATCATACACCAGCCCTTGGCTAAACTGCTGTAAATACCGCGTGTCAACAACGACGTCTCCATATTGTTTGCTGGAGGATACTGTCTTGTGACGTCACGCGACGCTACGACACAGATGCAATGACTTGCTGTATTAGTAGCTGCATGCAACGCATCATACACCAGCCCTTGGCTAAACTGCTGTAAATACCGCGTGTCAACAACGACGTCTCCATATTGTTTGCTGGAGGATACTGTCTTGTGACGTCACGCGACGCTACGACATAGATGCAATGACTTGCTGTATTAGTAGCTGCATGCAACGCATCATACACCAGCCCTTGGCTAAACTGCTGTAAATACCGCGTGTCAACAACGACGTCTCCATATTGTTTGCTGGAGGATACTGTCTTGTGACGTCACGCGACGCTACGACACAGATGCAATGACTTGCTGTATTAGTAGCTGCATGCAACGCATCATACACCAGCCCTTGGCTAAACTGCTGTAAATACCGCGTGTCAACAACGACGTCTCCATATTGTTTGCTGGAGGATACTGTCTTGTGACGTCACGCGACGCTACGACACACATGCAATGACTTGCTGTATTAGTAGCTGCATGCAACGCATCATACACCAGCCCTTGGCTAAACTGCTGTAAATACCGCGTGTCAACAACAGCGTCTCCATATTGTTTGCTGGAGGATACTGTCTTGTGACGTCACGCGACGCTACGACACACATGCAATGACTTGCTGTATTAGTAGCTGCATGCAACGCATCATACACCAGCCCTTGGCTAAACTGCTGTAAATACCGCGTGTCAACAACGACGTCTCCATATTGTTTGCTGGAGGATACTGTCTTGTGACGTCACGCGACGCTACGACACAGATGCAATGACTTGCTGTATTAGTAGCTGCATGCAACGCATCATACACCAGCCCTTGGCTAAACTGCTGTAAATACCGCGTGTCAACAACGACGTCTCCATATTGTTTGCTGGAGGATACTGTCTTGTGACGTCACGCGACGCTACGACACACATGCAATGACTTGCTGTATTAGTAGCTGCATGCAACGCATCATACACCAGCCCTTGGCTAAACTGCTGTAAATACCGCGTGTCAACAACGACGTCTCCATATTGTTTGCTGGAGGATACTGTCTTGTGACGTCACGCGACGCTACGACATAGATGCAATGACTTGCTGTATTAGTAGCTGCATGCAACGCATCATACACCAGCCCTTGGCTAAACTGCTGTAAATACCGCGTGTCAACAACGACGTCTCCATATTGTTTGCTGGAGGATACTGTCTTGTGACGTCACGCGACGCTACGACACAGATGCAATGACTTGCTGTATTAGTAGCTGCATGCAACGCATCATACACCAGCCCTTGGCTAAACTGCTGTAAATACCGCGTGTCAACAACGACGTCTCCATATTGTTTGCTGGAGGATACTGTCTTGTGACGTCACGCGACGCTACGACACACATGCAATGACTTGCTGTATTAGTAGCTGCATGCAACGCATCATACACCAGCCCTTGGCTAAACTGCTGTAAATACCGCGTGTCAACAACGACGTCTCCATATTGTTTGCTGGAGGATACTGTCTTGTGACGTCACGCGACGCTACGACACAGATGCAATGACTTGCTGTATTAGTAGCTGCATGCAACGCATCATACACCAGCCCTTGGCTAAACTGCTGTAAATACCGCGTGTCAACAACGACGTCTCCATATTGTTTGCTGGAGGATACTGTCTTGTGACGTCACGCGACGCTACGACACAGATGCAATGACTTGCTGTATTAGTAGCTGCATGCAACGCATCATACACCAGCCCTTGGCTAAACTGCTGTAAATACCGCGTGTCAACAACGACGTCTCCATATTGTTTGCTGGAGGATACTGTCTTGTGACGTCACGCGACGCTACGACACAGATGCAATGACTTGCTGTATTAGTAGCTGCATGCAACGCATCATACACCAGCCCTTGGCTTAACTGCTGTAAATACCGCGTGTCAACAACAACGTCTCCATATTGTTTGCTGGAGGATACTGTCTTGTGACGTCACGCGACGCTACGACACAGATGCAATGACTTGCTGTATTAGTAGCTGCATGCAACGCATCATACACCAGCCCTTGGCTAAACTGCTGTAAATACCGCGTGTCAACAACGACGTCTCCATATTGTTTGCTGGAGGATACTGTCTTGTGACGTCACGCGACGCTACGACACACATGCAATGACTTGCTGTATTAGTAGCTGCATGCAACGCATCATACACCAGCCCTTGGCTAAACTGCTGGAAATACTGCGTGTCAACAACGACGTCTCCATATTGTTTGCTGGAGGATACTGTCTTGTGACGTCACGCGACGCTACGACACACATGCAATGACTTGCTGTATTAGTAGCTGCATGCAACGCATCATACACCAGCCCTTGGCTAAACTGCTGTAAATACCGCGTGTCAACAACGACGTCTCCATATTGTTTGCTGGAGGATACTGTCTTGTGACGTCACGCGACGCTACGACACAGATGCAATGACTTGCTGTATTAGTAGCTGCATGCAACGCATCATACACCAGCCCTTGGCTAAACTGCTGTAAATACCGCGTGTCAACAACGACGTCTCCATATTGTTTGCTGGAGGATACTGTCTTGTGACGTCACGCGACGCTACGACATAGATGCAATGACTTGCTGTATTAGTAGCTGCATGCAACGCATCATACACCAGCCCTTGGCTAAACTGCTGTAAATACCGCGTGTCAACAACGACGTCTCCATATTGTTTGCTGGAGGATACTGTGTTGTGACGTCACGCGACGCTACGACACAGATGCAATGACTTGCTGTATTAGTAGCTGCATGCAACGCATCATACACCAGCCCTTGGCTAAACTGCTGTAAATACCGCGTGTCAACAACGACGTCTCCATATTGTTTGCTGGAGGATACTGTCTTGTGACGTCACGCGACGCTACGACACACATGCAATGACTTGCTGTATTAGTAGCTGCATGCAACGCATCATACACCAGCCCTTGGCTAAACTGCTGTAAATACCGCGTGTCAACAACAGCGTCTCCATATTGTTTGCTGGAGGATACTGTCTTGTGACGTCACGCGACGCTACGACATAGATGCAATGACTTGCTGTATTAGTAGCTGCATGCAACGCATCATACACCAGCCCTTGGCTAAACTGCTGTAAATACCGCGTGTCAACAACGACGTCTCCATATTGTTTGCTGGAGGATACTGTCTTGTGACGTCACGCGACGCTACGACACACATGCAATGACTTGCTGTATTAGTAGCTGCATGCAACGCATCATACACCAGCCCTTGGCTAAACTGCTGTAAATACCGCGTGTCAACAACAGCGTCTCCATATTGTTTGCTGGAGGATACTGTCTTGTGACGTCACGCGACGCTACGACACACATGCAATGACTTGCTGTATTAGTAGCTGCATGCAACGCATCATACACCAGCCCTTGGCTAAACTGCTGTAAATACCGCGTGTCAACAACAGCGTCTCCATATTGTTTGCTGGAGGATACTGTCTTGTGACGTCACGCGACGCTACGACATAGATGCAATGACTTGCTGTATTAGTAGCTGCATGCAACGCATCATACACCAGCCCTTGGCTAAACTGCTGTAAATACCGCGTGTCAACAACAGCGTCTCCATATTGTTTGCTGGAGGATACTGTGTTGTGACGTCACGCGACGCTACGACATAGATGCAATGACTTGCTGTATTAGTAGCTGCATGCAACGCATCATACACCAGCCCTTGGCTAAACTGCTGTAAATACCGCGTGTCAACAACAACGTCTCCATATTGTTTGCTGGAGGATACTGTCTTGTGACGTCACGCGACGCTACGACATAGATGCAATGACTTGCTGTATTAGTAGCTGCATGCAACGCATCATACACCAGCCCTTGGCTAAACTGCTGTAAATACCGCGTGTCAACAACAGCGTCTCCATATTGTTTGCTGGAGGATACTGTCTTGTGACGTCACGCGACGCTACGACACAGATGCAATGACTTGCTGTATTAGTAGCTGCATGCAACGCATCATACACCAGCCCTTGGCTAAACTGCTGTAAATACCGCGTGTCAACAACGACGTCTCCATATTGTTTGCTGGAGGATACTGTCTTGTGACGTCACGCGACGCTACGACATAGATGCAATGACTTGCTGTATTAGTAGCTGCATGCAACGCATCATACACCAGCCCTTGGCTAAACTGCTGTAAATACCGCGTGTCAACAACGACGTCTCCATATTGTTTGCTGGAGGATACTGTCTTGTGACGTCACGCGACGCTACGACATAGATGCAATGACTTGCTGTATTAGTAGCTGCATGCAACGCATCATACACCAGCCCTTGGCTAAACTGCTGTAAATACCGCGATGCAACAACGACGTCTCCATATTGTTTGCTGGAGGATACTGTCTTGTGACGTCACGCGACGCTACGACATAGATGCAATGACTTGCTGTATTAGTAGCTGCATGCAACGCATCATACACCAGCCCTTGGCTAAACTGCTGTAAATACCGCGTGTCAACAACGACGTCTCCATATTGTTTGCTGGAGGATACTGTCTTGTGACGTCACGCGACGCTACGACACAGATGCAATGACTTGCTGTATTAGTAGCTGCATGCAACGCATCATACACCAGCCCTTGGCTAAACTGCTGTAAATACCGCGTGTCAACAACGACGTCTCCATATTGTTTGCTGGAGGATACTGTCTTGTGACGTCACGCGACGCTACGACATAGATGCAATGACTTGCTGTATTAGTAGCTGCATGCAACGCATCATACACCAGCCCTTGGCTAAACTGCTGTAAATACCGCGTGTCAACAACGACGTCTCCATATTGTTTGCTGGAGGATACTGTCTTGTGACGTCACGCGACGCTACGACATAGATGCAATGACTTGCTGTATTAGTAGCTGCATGCAACGCATCATACACCAGCCCTTGGCTAAACTGCTGTAAATACCGCTTGTCAACAACGACGTCTCCATATTGTTTGCTGGAGGATACTGTGTTGTGACGTCACGCGACGCTACGACATAGATGCAATGACTTGCTGTATTAGTAGCTGCATGCAACGCATCATTCACCAGCCCTTGGCTTAACTGCTGTAAATACCGCGTGTCAACAACAGCGTCTCCATATTGTTTGCTGGAGGATACTGTCTTGTGACGTCACGCGACGCTACGACATAGATGCAATGACTTGCTGTATTAGTAGCTGCATGCAACGCATCATTCACCAGCCCTTGGCTTAACTGCTGTAAATACCGCGTGTCAACAACAGCGTCTCCATATTGTTTGCTGGAGGATACTGTGTTGTGACGTCACGCGACGCTACGACATAGATGCAATGACTTGCTGTATTAGTAGCTGCATGCAACGCATCATTCACCAGCCCTTGGCTTAACTGCTGTAAATACCGCGTGTCAACAACGACGTCTCCATATTGTTTGCTGGAGGATACTGTGTTGTGACGTCACGCGACGCTACGACATAGATGCAATGACTTGCTGTATTAGTAGCTGCATGCAACGCATCATTCACCAGCCCTTGGCTTAACTGCTGTAAATACCGCGTGTCAACAACAGCGTCTCCATATTGTTTGCTGGAGGATACTGTCTTGTGACGTCACGCGACGCTACGACATAGATGCAATGACTTGCTGTATTAGTAGCTGCATGCAACGCATCATACACCAGCCCTTGGCTAAACTGCTGTAAATACCGCGTGTCAACAACGACGTCTCCATATTGTTTGCTGGAGGATACTGTCTTGAGACGTCACGCGACGCTACGACATAGATGCAATGACTTGCTGTATTAGTAGCTGCATGCAACGCATCATACACCAGCCCTTGGCTAAACTGCTGTAAATACCGCGTGTCAACAACGACGTCTCCATATTGTTTGCTGGAGGATACTGTCTTGTGACGTCACGCGACGCTACGACATAGATGCAATGACTTGCTGTATTAGTAGCTGCATGCAACGCATCATACACCAGCCCTTGGCTAAACTGCTGTAAATACCGCGTGTCAACAACGACGTCGCCATATTGTTTGCTGGAGGATACTGTCTTGTGACGTCACGCGACGCTACGACATAGATGCAATGACTTGCTGTATTAGTAGCTGCATGCAACGCATCATACACCAGCCCTTGGCTAAACTGCTGTAAATACCGCGTGTCAACAACGACGTCTCCATATTGTTTGCTGGAGGATACTGTATTGTGACGTCACGCGACGCTACGACATAGATGCAATGACTTGCTGTATTAGTAGCTGCATGCAACGCATCATACACCAGCCCTTGGCTAAACTGCTGTAAATACCGCGTGTCAACAACGACGTCTCCATATTGTTTGCTGGAGGATACTGTATTGTGACGTCACGCGACGCTACGACATAGATGCAATGACTTGCTGTATTAGTAGCTGCATGCAACGCATCATACACCAGCCCTTGGCTAAACTGCTGTAAATACCGCTTGTCAACAACAGCGTCTCCATATTGTTTGCTGGAGGATACTGTGTTGTGACGTCACGCGACGCTACGACATAGATGCAATGACTTGCTGTATTAGTAGCTGCATGCAACGCATCATACACCAGCCCTTGGCTAAACTGCTGTAAATACCGCGTGTCAACAACGACGTCTCCATATTGTTTGCTGGAGGATACTGTATTGTGACGTCACGCGACGCTACGACATAGATGCAATGACTTGCTGTATTAGTAGCTGCATGCAACGCATCATACACCAGCCCTTGGCTAAACTGCTGTAAATACCGCTTGTCAACAACAGCGTCTCCATATTGTTTGCTGGAGGATACTGTGTTGTGACGTCACGCGACGCTACGACATAGATGCAATGACTTGCTGTATTAGTAGCTGCATGCAACGCATCATACACCAGCCCTTGGCTAAACTGCTGTAAATACCGCGTGTCAACAACGACGTCTCCATATTGTTTGCTGGAGGATACTGTCTTGTGACGTCACGCGACGCTACGACAAAGATGCAATGACTTGCTGTATTAGTAGCTGCATGCAACGCATCATACACCAGCCCTTGGCTAAACTGCTGTAAATAAGAGGCGTGTCAACAACGACGTCTCCATATTGTTTGCTGGAGGATACTGTGTTGTGACGTCACGCGACGCTACGACATAGATGCAATGACTTGCTGTATTAGTAGCTGCATGCAACGCATCATACACCAGCCCTTGGCTAAACTGCTGTAAATACCGCGTGTCAACAACAACGTCTCCATATTGTTTGCTGGAGGATACTGTCTTGTGACGTCACGCGACGCTACGACACAGATGCAATGACTTGCTGTATTAGTAGCTGCATGCAACGCACCATGCACCAGCCCTTGGCTAAACTGCTGTAAATACCGCGTGTCAACAACGACGTCTCCATATTGTTTGCTGGAGGATACTGTCTTGTGACGTCACGCGACGCTACGACATAGATGCAATGACTTGCTGTATTAGTAGCTGCATGCAACGCATCATACACCAGCCCTTGGCTAAACTGCTGTAAATACCGCGTGTCAACAACGACGTCTCCATATTGTTTGCTGGAGGATACTGTCTTGTGACGTCACGCGACGCTACGACATAGATGCAATGACTTGCTGTATTAGTAGCTGCATGCAACGCATCATACACCAGCCCTTGGCTAAACTGCTGTAAATACCGCGTGTCAACAACGACGTCTCCATATTGTTTGCTGGAGGATACTGTCTTGTGACGTCACGCGACGCTACGACACAGATGCAATGACTTGCTGTATTAGTAGCTGAATGCAACGCATCATACACCAGCCCTTGGCTAAACTGCTGTAAATACCGCGTGTCAACAACGGCGTCTCCATATTGTTTGCTGGAGGATACTGTCTTGTGACGTCACGCGACGCTACGACATAGATGCAATGACTTGCTGTATTAGTAGCTGCATGCAACGCATCATACACCAGCCCTTGGCTAAACTGCTGTAAATACCGCGTGTCAACAACAGCGTCTCCATATTGTTTGCTGGAGGATACTGTGTTGTGACGTCACGCGACGCTACGACATAGATGCAATGACTTGCTGTATTAGTAGCTGCATGCAACGCATCATACACCAGCCCTTGGCTAAACTGCTGTAAATACCGCGTGTCAACAACAGCGTCTCCATATTGTTTGCTGGAGGATTCTGTGTTGTGACGTCACGCGACGCTACGACATAGATGCAATGACTTGCTGTATTAGTAGCTGCATGCAACGCATCATACACCAGCCCTTGGCTAAACTGCTGTAAATACCGCGTGTCAACAACGACGTCTCCATATTGTTTGCTGGAGGATACTGTGTTGTGACGTCACGCGACGCTACGACATAGATGCAATGACTTGCTGTATTAGTAGCTGCATGCAACGCATCATACACCAGCCCTTGGCTAAACTGCTGTAAATACCGCGTGTCAACAACGACGTCTCCATATTGTTTGCTGGAGGATACTGTGTTGTGACGTCACGCGACGCTACGACATAGATGCAATGACTTGCTGTATTAGTAGCTGCATGCAACGCATCATACACCAGCCCTTGGCTAAACTGCTGTAAATACCGCGTGTCAACAACGACGTCTCCATATTGTTTGCTGGAGGATACTGTGTTGTGACGTCACGCGACGCTACGACATAGATGCAATGACTTGCTGTATTAGTAGCTGCATGCAACGCATCATACACCAGCCCTTGGCTAAACTGCTGTAAATACCGCGTGTCAACAACGACGTCTCCATATTGTTTGCTGGAGGATACTGTCTTGTGACGTCACGCGACGCTACGACATAGATGCAATGACTTGCTGTATTAGTAGCTGCATGCAACGCATCATACACCAGCCCTTGGCTAAACTGCTGTAAATACCGCGTGTCAACAACGACGTCTCCATATTGTTTGCTGGAGGATACTGTGTTGTGACGTCACGCGACGCTACGACATAGATGCAATGACTTGCTGTATTAGTAGCTGCATGCAACGCATCATACACCAGCCCTTGGCTAAACTGCTGTAAATACCGCGTGTCAACAACAACGTCTCCATATTGTTTGCTGGAGGATACTGTCTTGTGACGTCACGCGACGCTACGACATAGATGCAATGACTTGCTGTATTAGTAGCTGCATGCAACGCATCATACACCAGCCCTTGGCTAAACTGCTGTAAATACCGCGTGTCAACAACGACGTCTCCATATTGTTTGCTGGAGGATACTGTCTTGTGACGTCACGCGACGCTACGACACAGATGCAATGACTTGCTGTATTAGTAGCTGCATGCAACGCATCATACACCAGCCCTTGGCTAAACTGCTGTAAATACCGCGTGTCAACAACAGCGTCTCCATATTGTTTGCTGGAGGATACTGTCTTGTGACGTCACGCGACGCTACGACATAGATGCAATGACTTGCTGTATTAGTAGCTGCATGCAACGCATCATACACCAGCCCTTGGCTAAACTGCTGTAAATACCGCGTGTCAACAACGACGTCTCCATATTGTTTGCTGGAGGATACTGTGTTGTGACGTCACGCGACGCTACGACATAGATGCAATGACTTGCTGTATTAGTAGCTGCATGCAACGCATCATACACCAGCCCTTGGCTAAACTGCTGTAAATACCGCGTGTCAACAACGACGTCTCCATATTGTTTGCTGGAGGATACTGTCTTGAGACGTCACGCGACGCTACGACATAGATGCAATGACTTGCTGTATTAGTAGCTGCATGCAACGCATCATACACCAGCCCTTGGCTAAACTGCTGTAAATACCGCGTGTCAACAACGACGTCTCCATATTGTTTGCTGGAGGATACTGTGTTGTGACGTCACGCGACGCTACGACATAGATGCAATGACTTGCTGTATTAGTAGCTGCATGCAACGCATCATACACCAGCCCTTGGCTAAACTGCTGTAAATACCGCGTGTCAACAACGACGTCTCCATATTGTTTGCTGGAGGATACTGTCTTGAGACGTCACGCGACGCTACGACATAGATGCAATGACTTGCTGTATTAGTAGCTGCATGCAACGCATCATACACCAGCCCTTGGCTAAACTGCTGTAAATACCGCGTGTCAACAACGACGTCTCCATATTGTTTGCTGGAGGATACTGTCTTGTGACGTCACGCGACGCTACGACATAGATGCAATGACTTGCTGTATTAGTAGCTGCATGCAACGCATCATACACCAGCCCTTGGCTAAACTGCTGTAAATACCGCGTGTCAACAACGACGTCGCCATATTGTTTGCTGGAGGATACTGTCTTGTGACGTCACGCGACGCTACGACATAGATGCAATGACTTGCTGTATTAGTAGCTGCATGCAACGCATCATACACCAGCCCTTGGCTAAACTGCTGTAAATACCGCGTGTCAACAACGACGTCTCCATATTGTTTGCTGGAGGATACTGTATTGTGACGTCACGCGACGCTACGACATAGATGCAATGACTTGCTGTATTAGTAGCTGCATGCAACGCATCATACACCAGCCCTTGGCTAAACTGCTGTAAATACCGCGTGTCAACAACGACGTCTCCATATTGTTTGCTGGAGGATACTGTATTGTGACGTCACGCGACGCTACGACATAGATGCAATGACTTGCTGTATTAGTAGCTGCATGCAACGCATCATACACCAGCCCTTGGCTAAACTGCTGTAAATACCGCTTGTCAACAACAGCGTCTCCATATTGTTTGCTGGAGGATACTGTGTTGTGACGTCACGCGACGCTACGACATAGATGCAATGACTTGCTGTATTAGTAGCTGCATGCAACGCATCATACACCAGCCCTTGGCTAAACTGCTGTAAATACCGCGTGTCAACAACGACGTCTCCATATTGTTTGCTGGAGGATACTGTATTGTGACGTCACGCGACGCTACGACATAGATGCAATGACTTGCTGTATTAGTAGCTGCATGCAACGCATCATACACCAGCCCTTGGCTAAACTGCTGTAAATACCGCTTGTCAACAACAGCGTCTCCATATTGTTTGCTGGAGGATACTGTGTTGTGACGTCACGCGACGCTACGACATAGATGCAATGACTTGCTGTATTAGTAGCTGCATGCAACGCATCATACACCAGCCCTTGGCTAAACTGCTGTAAATACCGCGTGTCAACAACGACGTCTCCATATTGTTTGCTGGAGGATACTGTCTTGTGACGTCACGCGACGCTACGACAAAGATGCAATGACTTGCTGTATTAGTAGCTGCATGCAACGCATCATACACCAGCCCTTGGCTAAACTGCTGTAAATAAGAGGCGTGTCAACAACGACGTCTCCATATTGTTTGCTGGAGGATACTGTGTTGTGACGTCACGCGACGCTACGACATAGATGCAATGACTTGCTGTATTAGTAGCTGCATGCAACGCATCATACACCAGCCCTTGGCTAAACTGCTGTAAATACCGCGTGTCAACAACAACGTCTCCATATTGTTTGCTGGAGGATACTGTCTTGTGACGTCACGCGACGCTACGACACAGATGCAATGACTTGCTGTATTAGTAGCTGCATGCAACGCACCATGCACCAGCCCTTGGCTAAACTGCTGTAAATACCGCGTGTCAACAACGACGTCTCCATATTGTTTGCTGGAGGATACTGTCTTGTGACGTCACGCGACGCTACGACATAGATGCAATGACTTGCTGTATTAGTAGCTGCATGCAACGCATCATACACCAGCCCTTGGCTAAACTGCTGTAAATACCGCGTGTCAACAACGACGTCTCCATATTGTTTGCTGGAGGATACTGTCTTGTGACGTCACGCGACGCTACGACATAGATGCAATGACTTGCTGTATTAGTAGCTGCATGCAACGCATCATACACCAGCCCTTGGCTAAACTGCTGTAAATACCGCGTGTCAACAACGACGTCTCCATATTGTTTGCTGGAGGATACTGTCTTGTGACGTCACGCGACGCTACGACACAGATGCAATGACTTGCTGTATTAGTAGCTGAATGCAACGCATCATACACCAGCCCTTGGCTAAACTGCTGTAAATACCGCGTGTCAACAACGGCGTCTCCATATTGTTTGCTGGAGGATACTGTCTTGTGACGTCACGCGACGCTACGACATAGATGCAATGACTTGCTGTATTAGTAGCTGCATGCAACGCATCATACACCAGCCCTTGGCTAAACTGCTGTAAATACCGCGTGTCAACAACAGCGTCTCCATATTGTTTGCTGGAGGATACTGTGTTGTGACGTCACGCGACGCTACGACATAGATGCAATGACTTGCTGTATTAGTAGCTGCATGCAACGCATCATACACCAGCCCTTGGCTAAACTGCTGTAAATACCGCGTGTCAACAACAGCGTCTCCATATTGTTTGCTGGAGGATTCTGTGTTGTGACGTCACGCGACGCTACGACATAGATGCAATGACTTGCTGTATTAGTAGCTGCATGCAACGCATCATACACCAGCCCTTGGCTAAACTGCTGTAAATACCGCGTGTCAACAACGACGTCTCCATATTGTTTGCTGGAGGATACTGTGTTGTGACGTCACGCGACGCTACGACATAGATGCAATGACTTGCTGTATTAGTAGCTGCATGCAACGCATCATACACCAGCCCTTGGCTAAACTGCTGTAAATACCGCGTGTCAACAACGACGTCTCCATATTGTTTGCTGGAGGATACTGTGTTGTGACGTCACGCGACGCTACGACATAGATGCAATGACTTGCTGTATTAGTAGCTGCATGCAACGCATCATACACCAGCCCTTGGCTAAACTGCTGTAAATACCGCGTGTCAACAACGACGTCTCCATATTGTTTGCTGGAGGATACTGTGTTGTGACGTCACGCGACGCTACGACATAGATGCAATGACTTGCTGTATTAGTAGCTGCATGCAACGCATCATACACCAGCCCTTGGCTAAACTGCTGTAAATACCGCGTGTCAACAACGACGTCTCCATATTGTTTGCTGGAGGATACTGTCTTGTGACGTCACGCGACGCTACGACATAGATGCAATGACTTGCTGTATTAGTAGCTGCATGCAACGCATCATACACCAGCCCTTGGCTAAACTGCTGTAAATACCGCGTGTCAACAACGACGTCTCCATATTGTTTGCTGGAGGATACTGTGTTGTGACGTCACGCGACGCTACGACATAGATGCAATGACTTGCTGTATTAGTAGCTGCATGCAACGCATCATACACCAGCCCTTGGCTAAACTGCTGTAAATACCGCGTGTCAACAACAACGTCTCCATATTGTTTGCTGGAGGATACTGTCTTGTGACGTCACGCGACGCTACGACATAGATGCAATGACTTGCTGTATTAGTAGCTGCATGCAACGCATCATACACCAGCCCTTGGCTAAACTGCTGTAAATACCGCGTGTCAACAACGACGTCTCCATATTGTTTGCTGGAGGATACTGTCTTGTGACGTCACGCGACGCTACGACACAGATGCAATGACTTGCTGTATTAGTAGCTGCATGCAACGCATCATACACCAGCCCTTGGCTAAACTGCTGTAAATACCGCGTGTCAACAACAGCGTCTCCATATTGTTTGCTGGAGGATACTGTCTTGTGACGTCACGCGACGCTACGACATAGATGCAATGACTTGCTGTATTAGTAGCTGCATGCAACGCATCATACACCAGCCCTTGGCTAAACTGCTGTAAATACCGCGTGTCAACAACGACGTCTCCATATTGTTTGCTGGAGGATACTGTGTTGTGACGTCACGCGACGCTACGACATAGATGCAATGACTTGCTGTATTAGTAGCTGCATGCAACGCATCATACACCAGCCCTTGGCTAAACTGCTGTAAATACCGCGTGTCAACAACGACGTCTCCATATTGTTTGCTGGAGGATACTGTCTTGTGACGTCACGCGACGCTACGACATAGATGCAATGACTTGCTGTATTAGTAGCTGCATGCAACGCATCATACACCAGCCCTTGGCTAAACTGCTGTAAATACCACGTGTCAACGACGACGTCTCCATATTGTTTGCTGGAGGATACTGTCTTGTGACGTCACGCGACGCTACGACATAGATGCAATGACTTGCTGTATTAGTAGCTGCATGCAACGCATCATACACCAGCCCTTGGCTAAACTGCTGTAAATACCGCGTGTTAACAACAGCGTCTCCATATTGTTTGCTGGAGGATACTGTCTTGTGACGTCACGCGACGCTACGACATAGATGCAATGACTTGCTGTATTAGTAGCTGCATGCAACGCATCATACACCAGCCCTTGGCTAAACTGCTGTAAATACCGCGTGTCAACAACGACGTCTCCATATTGTTTGCTGGAGGATACTGTCTTGTGACGTCACGCGACGCTACGACATAGATGCAATGACTTGCTGTATTAGTAGCTGCATGCAACGCATCATACACCAGCCCTAGGCTAAACTGCTGTAAATACCGCGTGTCAACAACGACGTCTCCATATTGTTTGCTGGAGGATACTGTGTTGTGACGTCACGCGACGCTACGACATAGATGCAATGACTTGCTGTATTAGTAGCTGCATGCAACGCATCATACACCAGCCCTTGGCTTAACTGCTGTAAATAAGAGGCGTGTCAACAACGACGTCTCCATATTGTTTGCTGGAGGATACTGTCTTGTGACGTCACGCGACGCTACGACACAGATGCAATGACTTGCTGTATTAGTAGCTGCATGCAACGCATCATACACCAGCCCTTGGCTAAACTGCTGTAAATACCGCGTGTCAACAACGACGTCTCCATATTGTTTGCTGGAGGATACTGTGTTGTGACGTCACGCGACGCTACGACATAGATGCAATGACTTGCTGTATTAGT
Source organism: Isoperla grammatica (assembly GCA_945910005.1). Taxonomy (NCBI): domain Eukaryota; kingdom Metazoa; phylum Arthropoda; class Insecta; order Plecoptera; family Perlodidae; genus Isoperla; species Isoperla grammatica. The sequence continues at coordinate 5,282,891 of OX246737.1, forward strand.
AGCTGCATGCAACGCATCATACACCAGCCCTTGGCTAAACTGCTGTAAATACCGCGTGTCAACAACGACGTCTCCATATTGTTTGCTGGAGGATACTGTCTTGTGACGTCACGCGACGCTACGATATAGATGCAATGACTTGCTGTATTAGTAGCTGCATGCAACGCATCATACACCAGCCCTTGGCTAAACTGCTGTAAATACCGCGTGTCAACAACGACGTCTCCATATTGTTTGCTGGAGGATACTGTCTTGTGACGTCACGCGACGCTACGACACACATGCAATGACTTGCTGTATTAGTAGCTGCATGCAACGCATCATACACCAGCCCTTGGCTAAACTGCTGTAAATACCGCGTGTCAACAACGACGTCTCCATATTGTTTGCTGGAGGATACTGTCTTGTGACGTCACGCGACGCTACGACACACATGCAATGACTTGCTGTATTAGTAGCTGCATGCAACGCATCATACACCAGCCCTTGGCTAAACTGCTGTAAATACCGCGTGTCAACAACGACGTCTCCATATTGTTTGCTGGAGGATACTGTCTTGTGACGTCACGCGACGCTACGACACAGATGCAATGACTTGCTGTATTAGTAGCTGCATGCAACGCATCATACACCAGCCCTTGGCTAAACTGCTGTAAATACCGCGTGTCAACAACGACGTCTCCATATTGTTTGCTGGAGGATACTGTCTTGTGACGTCACGCGACGCTACGACACACATGCAATGACTTGCTGTATTAGTAGCTGCATGCAACGCATCATACACCAGCCCTTGGCTAAACTGCTGTAAATACCGCGTGTCAACAACGACGTCTCCATATTGTTTGCTGGAGGATACTGTCTTGTGACGTCACTCGACGCTACGACACAGATGCAATGACTTGCTGTATTAGAAGCTGCATGCAACGCATCATACACCAGCCCTTGGCTAAACTGCTGTAAATACCGCGTGTCAACAACAGCGTCTCCATATTGTTTGCTGGAGGATACTGTCTTGTGACGTCACGCGACGCTACGACATAGATGCAATGACTTGCTGTATTAGTAGCTGCATGCAACGCATCATACACCAGCCCTTGGCTAAACTGCTGTAAATACCGCGTGTCAACAACGACGTCTCCATATTGTTTGCTGGAGGATACTGTCTTGTGACGTCACGCGACGCTACGACACACATGCAATGACTTGCTGTATTAGTAGCTGCATGCAACGCATCATACACCAGCCCTTGGCTAAACTGCTGTAAATACCGCGTGTCAACAACGACGTCTCCATATTGTTTGCTGGAGGATACTGTCTTGTGACGTCACGCGACGCTACGACACAGATGCAATGACTTGCTGTATTAGTAGCTGCATGCAACGCATCATACACCAGCCCTTGGCTAAACTGCTGTAAATACCGCGTGTCAACAACGACGTCTCCATATTGTTTGCTGGAGGATACTGTCTTGTGACGTCACGCGACGCTACGACACAGATGCAATGACTTGCTGTATTAGTAGCTGCATGCAACGCATCATACACCAGCCCTTGGCTAAACTGCTGTAAATACCGCGTGTCAACAACGACGTCTCCATATTGTTTGCTGGAGGATACTGTCTTGTGACGTCACGCGACGCTACGACACAGATGCAATGACTTGCTGTATTAGTAGCTGCATGCAACGCATCATACACCAGCCCTTGGCTAAACTGCTGTAAATACCGCGTGTCAACAACGACGTCTCCATATTGTTTGCTGGAGGATACTGTCTTGTGACGTCACGCGACGCTACGACACAGATGCAATGACTTGCTGTATTAGTAGCTGCATGCAACGCATCATACACCAGCCCTTGGCTAAACTGCTGTAAATACCGCGTGTCAACAACGACGTCTCCATATTGTTTGCTGGAGGATACTGTCTTGTGACGTCACGCGACGCTACGACATAGATGCAATGACTTGCTGTATTAGTAGCTGCATGCAACGCATCATACACCAGCCCTTGGCTAAACTGCTGTAAATACCGCGTGTCAACAACGACGTCTCCATATTGTTTGCTGGAGGATACTGTCTTGTGACGTCACGCGACGCTACGACACACATGCAATGACTTGCTGTATTAGTAGCTGCATGCAACGCATCATACACCAGCCCTTGGCTAAACTGCTGTAAATACCGCGTGTCAACAACGACGTCTCCATATTGTTTGCTGGAGGATACTGTCTTGTGACGTCACGCGACGCTACGACACACATGCAATGACTTGCTGTATTAGTAGCTGCATGCAACGCATCATACACCAGCCCTTGGCTAAACTGCTGTAAATACCGCGTGTCAACAACGACGTCTCCATATTGTTTGCTGGAGGATACTGTCTTGTGACGTCACGCGACGCTACGACACAGATGCAATGACTTGCTGTATTAGTAGCTGCATGCAACGCATCATACACCAGCCCTTGGCTAAACTGCTGTAAATACCGCGTGTCAACAACGACGTCTCCATATTGTTTGCTGGAGGATACTGTCTTGTGACGTCACGCGACGCTACGACACAGATGCAATGACTTGCTGTATTAGTAGCTGCATGCAACGCATCATACACCAGCCCTTGGCTAAACTGCTGTAAATACCGCGTGTCAACAACAGCGTCTCCATATTGTTTGCTGGAGGATACTGTCTTGTGACGTCACGCGACGCTACGACACAGATGCAATGACTTGCTGTATTAGTAGCTGCATGCAACGCATCATACACCAGCCCTTGGCTAAACTGCTGTAAATACCGCGTGTCAACAACGACGTCTCCATATTGTTTGCTGGAGGATACTGTCTTGTGACGTCACGCGACGCTACGACACAGATGCAATGACTTGCTGTATTAGTAGCTGCATGCAACGCATCATACACCAGCCCTTGGCTAAACTGCTGTAAATACCGCGTGTCAACAACGACGTCTCCATATTGTTTGCTGGAGGATACTGTCTTGTGACGTCACGCGACGCTACGACACAGATGCAATGACTTGCTGTATTAGTAGCTGCATGCAACGCATCATACACCAGCCCTTGGCTAAACTGCTGTAAATACCGCGTGTCAACAACGACGTCTCCATATTGTTTGCTGGAGGATACTGTCTTGTGACGTCACGCGACGCTACGACACACATGCAATGACTTGCTGTATTAGTAGCTGCATGCAACGCATCATACACCAGCCCTTGGCTAAACTGCTGTAAATACCGCGTGTCAACAACGACGTCTCCATATTGTTTGCTGGAGGATACTGTCTTGTGACGTCACGCGACGCTACGACACACATGCAATGACTTGCTGTATTAGTAGCTGCATGCAACGCATCATACACCAGCCCTTGGCTAAACTGCTGTAAATACCGCGTGTCAACAACGACGTCTCCATATTGTTTGCTGGAGGATACTGTCTTGTGACGTCACGCGACGCTACGACACAGATGCAATGACTTGCTGTATTAGTAGCTGCATGCAACGCATCATACACCAGCCCTTGGCTAAACTGCTGTAAATACCGCGTGTCAACAACGACGTCTCCATATTGTTTGCTGGAGGATACTGTCTTGTGACGTCACGCGACGCTACGACACACATGCAATGACTTGCTGTATTAGTAGCTGCATGCAACGCATCATACACCAGCCCTTGGCTAAACTGCTGTAAATACCGCGTGTCAACAACGACGTCTTCATATTGTTTGCTGGAGGATACTGTCTTGTGACGTCACGCGACGCTACGACACACATGCAATGACTTGCTGTATTAGTAGCTGCATGCAACGCATCATACACCAGCCCTTGGCTAAACTGCTGTAAATACCGCGTGTCAACAACGACGTCTCCATATTGTTTGCTGGAGGATACTGTCTTGTGACGTCACGCGACGCTACGACACACATGCAATGACTTGCTGTATTAGTAGCTGCATGCAACGCATCATACACCAGCCCTTGGCTAAACTGCTGTAAATACCGCGTGTCAACAACGACGTCTCCATATTGTTTGCTGGAGGATACTGTCTTGTGACGTCACGCGACGCTACGACATAGATGCAATGACTTGCTGTATTAGTAGCTGCATGCAACGCATCATACACCAGCCCTTGGCTAAACTGCTGTAAATACCGCGTGTCAACAACAGCGTCTCCATATTGTTTGCTGGAGGATACTGTCTTGTGACGTCACGCGACGCTACGACACAGATGCAATGACTTGCTGTATTAGTAGCTGCATGCAACGCATCATACACCAGCCCTTGGCTAAACTGCTGTAAATACCGCGTGTCAACAACGACGTCTCCATATTGTTTGCTGGAGGATACTGTCTTGTGACGTCACGCGACGCTACGACACAGATGCAATGACTTGCTGTATTAGTAGCTGCATGCAACGCATCATACACCAGCCCTTGGCTAAACTGCTGTAAATACCGCGTGTCAACAACGACGTCTCCATATTGTTTGCTGGAGGATACTGTCTTGTGACGTCACGCGACGCTACGACACAGATGCAATGACTTGCTGTATTAGTAGCTGCATGCAACGCATCATACACCAGCCCTTGGCTAAACTGCTGTAAATACCGCGTGTCAACAACAGCGTCTCCATATTGTTTGCTGGAGGATACTGTCTTGTGACGTCACGCGACGCTACGACATAGATGCAATGACTTGCTGTATTAGTAGCTGCATGCAACGCATCATACACCAGCCCTTGGCTAAACTGCTGTAAATACCGCGTGTCAACAACGACGTCTCCATATTGTTTGCTGGAGGATACTGTCTTGTGACGTCACGCGACGCTACGACACAGATGCAATGACTTGCTGTATTAGTAGCTGCATGCAACGCATCATACACCAGCCCTTGGCTAAACTGCTGTAAATACCGCGTGTCAACAACGACGTCTCCATATTGTTTGCTGGAGGATACTGTCTTGTGACGTCACGCGACGCTACGACACACATGCAATGACTTGCTGTATTAGTAGCTGCATGCAACGCATCATACACCAGCCCTTGGCTAAACTGCTGTAAATACCGCGTGTCAACAACGACGTCTCCATATTGTTTGCTGGAGGATACTGTCTTGTGACGTCACGCGACGCTACGACACAGATGCAATGACTTGCTGTATTAGTAGCTGCATGCAACGCATCATACACCAGCCCTTGGCTAAACTGCTGTAAATACCGCGTGTCAACAACGACGTCTCCATATTGTTTGCTGGAGGATACTGTCTTGTGACGTCACGCGACGCTACGACACACATGCAATGACTTGCTGTATTAGTAGCTGCATGCAACGCATCATACACCAGCCCTTGGCTAAACTGCTGTAAATACCGCGTGTCAACAACGACGTCTCCATATTGTTTGCTGGAGGATACTGTCTTGTGACGTCACGCGACGCTACGACACAGATGCAATGACTTGCTGTATTAGTAGCTGCATGCAACGCATCATACACCAGCCCTTGGCTAAACTGCTGTAAATACCGCGTGTCAACAACGACGTCTCCATATTGTTTGCTGGAGGATACTGTCTTGTGACGTCACGCGACGCTACGACACAGATGCAATGACTTGCTGTATTAGTAGCTGCATGCAACGCATCATACACCAGCCCTTGGCTAAACTGCTGTAAATACCGCGTGTCAACAACGACGTCTCCATATTGTTTGCTGGAGGATACTGTCTTGTGACGTCACGCGACGCTACGACACAGATGCAATGACTTGCTGTATTAGTAGCTGCATGCAACGCATCATACACCAGCCCTTGGCTAAACTGCTGTAAATACCGCGTGTCAACAACGACGTCTCCATATTGTTTGCTGGAGGATACTGTCTTGTGACGTCACGCGACGCTACGACACACATGCAATGACTTGCTGTATTAGTAGCTGCATGCAACGCATCATACACCAGCCCTTGGCTAAACTGCTGTAAATACCGCGTGTCAACAACGACGTCTCCATATTGTTTGCTGGAGGATACTGTCTTGTGACGTCACGCGACGCTACGACATAGATGCAATGACTTGCTGTATTAGTAGCTGCATGCAACGCATCATACACCAGCCCTTGGCTAAACTGCTGTAAATACCGCGTGTCAACAACAGCGTCTCCATATTGTTTGCTGGAGGATACTGTCTTGTGACGTCACGCGACGCTACGACATAGATGCAATGACTTGCTGTATTAGTAGCTGCATGCAACGCATCATACACCAGCCCTTGGCTAAACTGCTGTAAATACCGCGTGTCAACAACGACGTCTCCATATTGTTTGCTGGAGGATACTGTCTTGTGACGTCACGCGACGCTACGACACACATGCAATGACTTGCTGTATTAGTAGCTGCATGCAACGCATCATACACCAGCCCTTGGCTAAACTGCTGTAAATACCGCGTGTCAACAACGACGTCTCCATATTGTTTGCTGGAGGATACTGTCTTGTGACGTCACGCGACGCTACGACACACATGCAATGACTTGCTGTATTAGTAGCTGCATGCAACGCATCATACACCAGCCCTTGGCTAAACTGCTGTAAATACCGCGTGTCAACAACGACGTCTCCATATTGTTTGCTGGAGGATACTGTCTTGTGACGTCACGCGACGCTACGACATAGATGCAATGACTTGCTGTATTAGTAGCTGCATGCAACGCATCATACACCAGCCCTTGGCTAAACTGCTGTAAATACCGCGTGTCAACAACGACGTCTCCATATTGTTTGCTGGAGGATACTGTCTTGTGACGTCACGCGACGCTACGACACAGATGCAATGACTTGCTGTATTAGTAGCTGCATGCAACGCATCATACACCAGCCCTTGGCTAAACTGCTGTAAATACCGCGTGTCAACAACGACGTCTCCATATTGTTTGCTGGAGGATACTGTCTTGTGACGTCACGCGACGCTACGACACACATGCAATGACTTGCTGTATTAGTAGCTGCATGCAACGCATCATACACCAGCCCTTGGCTAAACTGCTGTAAATACCGCGTGTCAACAACGACGTCTCCATATTGTTTGCTGGAGGATACTGTCTTGTGACGTCACGCGACGCTACGACACAGATGCAATGACTTGCTGTATTAGTAGCTGCATGCAACGCATCATACACCAGCCCTTGGCTAAACTGCTGTAAATACCGCGTGTCAACAACGACGTCTCCATATTGTTTGCTGGAGGATACTGTCTTGTGACGTCACGCGACGCTACGACACAGATGCAATGACTTGCTGTATTAGTAGCTGCATGCAACGCATCATACACCAGCCCTTGGCTAAACTGCTGTAAATACCGCGTGTCAACAACAGCGTCTCCATATTGTTTGCTGGAGGATACTGTCTTGTGACGTCACGCGACGCTACGACATAGATGCAATGACTTGCTGTATTAGTAGCTGCATGCAACGCATCATACACCAGCCCTTGGCTAAACTGCTGTAAATACCGCGTGTCAACAACGACGTCTCCATATTGTTTGCTGGAGGATACTGTCTTGTGACGTCACGCGACGCTACGACACAGATGCAATGACTTGCTGTATTAGTAGCTGCATGCAACGCATCATACACCAGCCCTTGGCTAAACTGCTGTAAATACCGCGTGTCAACAACGACGTCTCCATATTGTTTGCTGGAGGATACTGTCTTGTGACGTCACGCGACGCTACGACACAGATGCAATGACTTGCTGTATTAGTAGCTGCATGCAACGCATCATACACCAGCCCTTGGCTAAACTGCTGTAAATACCGCGTGTCAACAACAGCGTCTCCATATTGTTTGCTGGAGGATACTGTCTTGTGACGTCACGCGACGCTACGACACAGATGCAATGACTTGCTGTATTAGTAGCTGCATGCAACGCATCATACACCAGCCCTTGGCTAAACTGCTGTAAATACCGCGTGTCAACAACGACGTCTCCATATTGTTTGCTGGAGGATACTGTCTTGTGACGTCACGCGACGCTACGACACAGATGCAATGACTTGCTGTATTAGTAGCTGCATGCAACGCATCATACACCAGCCCTTGGCTAAACTGCTGTAAATACCGCGTGTCAACAACGACGTCTCCATATTGTTTGCTGGAGGATACTGTCTTGTGACGTCACGCGACGCTACGACACAGATGCAATGACTTGCTGTATTAGTAGCTGCATGCAACGCATCATACACCAGCCCTTGGCTAAACTGCTGTAAATACCGCGTGTCAACAACGACGTCTCCATATTGTTTGCTGGAGGATACTGTCTTGTGACGTCACGCGACGCTACGACACACATGCAATGACTTGCTGTATTAGTAGCTGCATGCAACGCATCATACACCAGCCCTTGGCTAAACTGCTGTAAATACCGCGTGTCAACAACGACGTCTCCATATTGTTTGCTGGAGGATACTGTCTTGTGACGTCACGCGACGCTACGACACACATGCAATGACTTGCTGTATTAGTAGCTGCATGCAACGCATCATACACCAGCCCTTGGCTAAACTGCTGTAAATACCGCGTGTCAACAACGACGTCTCCATATTGTTTGCTGGAGGATACTGTCTTGTGACGTCACGCGACGCTACGACACAGATGCAATGACTTGCTGTATTAGTAGCTGCATGCAACGCATCATACACCAGCCCTTGGCTAAACTGCTGTAAATACCGCGTGTCAACAACGACGTCTCCATATTGTTTGCTGGAGGATACTGTCTTGTGACGTCACGCGACGCTACGACACAGATGCAATGACTTGCTGTATTAGTAGCTGCATGCAACGCATCATACACCAGCCCTTGGCTAAACTGCTGTAAATACCGCGTGTCAACAACGACGTCTCCATATTGTTTGCTGGAGGATACTGTCTTGTGACGTCACGCGACGCTACGACACACATGCAATGACTTGCTGTATTAGTAGCTGCATGCAACGCATCATACACCAGCCCTTGGCTAAACTGCTGTAAATACCGCGTGTCAACAACGACGTCTCCATATTGTTTGCTGGAGGATACTGTCTTGTGACGTCACGCGACGCTACGACACACATGCAATGACTTGCTGTATTAGTAGCTGCATGCAACGCATCATACACCAGCCCTTGGCTAAACTGCTGTAAATACCGCGTGTCAACAACGACGTCTCCATATTGTTTGCTGGAGGATACTGTCTTGTGACGTCACGCGACGCTACGACACACATGCAATGACTTGCTGTATTAGTAGCTGCATGCAACGCATCATACACCAGCCCTTGGCTAAACTGCTGTAAATACCGCGTGTCAACAACGACGTCTCCATATTGTTTGCTGGAGGATACTGTCTTGTGACGTCACGCGACGCTACGACATAGATGCAATGACTTGCTGTATTAGTAGCTGCATGCAACGCATCATACACCAGCCCTTGGCTAAACTGCTGTAAATACCGCGTGTCAACAACGACGTCTCCATATTGTTTGCTGGAGGATACTGTCTTGTGACGTCACGCGACGCTACGACACACATGCAATGACTTGCTGTATTAGTAGCTGCATGCAACGCATCATACACCAGCCCTTGGCTTAACTGCTGTAAATACCGCGTGTCAACAACGACGTCTCCATATTGTTTGCTGGAGGATACTGTCTTGTGACGTCACGCGACGCTACGACATAGATGCAATGACTTGCTGTATTAGTAGCTGCATGCAACGCATCATACACCAGCCCTTGGCTAAACTGCTGTAAATACCGCGTGTCAACAACGACGTCTCCATATTGTTTGCTGGAGGATACTGTCTTGTGACGTCACGCGACGCTACGACATAGATGCAATGACTTGCTGTATTAGTAGCTGCATGCAACGCATCATACACCAGCCCTTGGCTAAACTGCTGTAAATACCGCGTGTCAACAACGACGTCTCCATATTGTTTGCTGGAGGATACTGTCTTGTGACGTCACGCGACGCTACGACACAGATGCAATGACTTGCTGTATTAGTAGCTGCATGCAACGCATCATACACCAGCCCTTGGCTAAACTGCTGTAAATACCGCGTGTCAACAACGACGTCTCCATATTGTTTGCTGGAGGATACTGTCTTGTGACGTCACGCGACGCTACGACACACATGCAATGACTTGCTGTATTAGTAGCTGCATGCAACGCATCATACACCAGCCCTTGGCTAAACTGCTGTAAATACCGCGTGTCAACAACGACGTCTCCATATTGTTTGCTGGAGGATACTGTCTTGTGACGTCACGCGACGCTACGACACAGATGCAATGACTTGCTGTATTAGTAGCTGCATGCAACGCATCATACACCAGCCCTTGGCTAAACTGCTGTAAATACCGCGTGTCAACAACGACGTCTCCATATTGTTTGCTGGAGGATACTGTCTTGTGACGTCACGCGACGCTACGACATAGATGCAATGACTTGCTGTATTAGTAGCTGCATGCAACGCATCATACACCAGCCCTTGGCTAAACTGCTGTAAATACCGCGTGTCAACAACGACGTCTCCATATTGTTTGCTGGAGGATACTGTCTTGTGACGTCACGCGACGCTACGACATAGATGCAATGACTTGCTGTATTAGTAGCTGCATGCAACGCATCATACACCAGCCCTTGGCTAAACTGCTGTAAATACCGCGTGTCAACAACGACGTCTCCATATTGTTTGCTGGAGAATACTGTGTTGTGACGTCACGCGACGCTACGACATAGATGCAATGACTTGCTGTATTAGTAGCTGCATGCAACGCATCATACACCAGCCCTTGGCTAAACTGCTGTAAATACCGCGTGTCAACAACGACGTCTCCATATTGTTTGCTGGAGGATACTGTGTTGTGACGTCACGCGACGCTACGACACAGATGCAATGACTTGCTGTATTAGTAGCTGCATGCAACGCATCATACACCAGCCCTTGGCTAAACTGCTGTAAATACCGCGTGTCAACAACGACGTCTCCATATTGTTTGCTGGAGGATACTGTCTTGTGACGTCACGCGACGCTACGACACAGATGCAATGACTTGCTGTATTAGTAGCTGCATGCAACGCATCATACACCAGCCCTTGGCTAAACTGCTGTAAATACCGCGTGTCAACAACGACGTCTCCATATTGTTTGCTGGAGGATACTGTCTTGTGACGTCACGCGACGCTACGACACAGATGCAATGACTTGCTGTATTAGTAGCTGCATGCAACGCATCATACACCAGCCCTTGGCTAAACTGCTGTAAATACCGCGTGTCAACAACGACGTCTCCATATTGTTTGCTGGAGGATACTGTCTTGTGACGTCACGCGACGCTACGACACACATGCAATGACTTGCTGTATTAGTAGCTGCATGCAACGCATCATACACCAGCCCTTGGCTAAACTGCTGTAAATACCGCGTGTCAACAACGACGTCTCCATATTGTTTGCTGGAGGATACTGTCTTGTGACGTCACGCGACGCTACGACACAGATGCAATGACTTGCTGTATTAGTAGCTGCATGCAACGCATCATACACCAGCCCTTGGCTAAACTGCTGTAAATACCGCGTGTCAACAACGACGTCTCCATATTGTTTGCTGGAGGATACTGTCTTGTGACGTCACGCGACGCTACGACACAGATGCAATGACTTGCTGTATTAGTAGCTGCATGCAACGCATCATACACCAGCCCTTGGCTAAACTGCTGTAAATACCGCGTGTCAACAACGACGTCTCCATATTGTTTGCTGGAGGATACTGTCTTGTGACGTCACGCGACGCTACGACACACATGCAATGACTTGCTGTATTAGTAGCTGCATGCAACGCATCATACACCAGCCCTTGGCTAAACTGCTGTAAATACCGCGTGTCAACAACAGCGTCTCCATATTGTTTGCTGGAGGATACTGTCTTGTGACGTCACGCGACGCTACGACATAGATGCAATGACTTGCTGTATTAGTAGCTGCATGCAACGCATCATACACCAGCCCTTGGCTAAACTGCTGTAAATACCGCGTGTCAACAACGACGTCTCCATATTGTTTGCTGGAGGATACTGTGTTGTGACGTCACGCGACGCTACGACACAGATGCAATGACTTGCTGTATTAGTAGCTGCATGCAACGCATCATACACCAGCCCTTGGCTAAACTGCTGTAAATACCGCGTGTCAACAACGACGTCTCCATATTGTTTGCTGGAGGATACTGTCTTGTGACGTCACGCGACGCTACGACACAGATGCAATGACTTGCTGTATTAGTAGCTGCATGCAACGCATCATACACCAGCCCTTGGCTAAACTGCTGTAAATACCGCGTGTCAACAACGACGTCTCCATATTGTTTGCTGGAGGATACTGTCTTGTGACGTCACGCGACGCTACGACACACATGCAATGACTTGCTGTATTAGTAGCTGCATGCAACGCATCATACACCAGCCCTTGGCTAAACTGCTGTAAATACCGCGTGTCAACAACGACGTCTCCATATTGTTTGCTGGAGGATACTGTCTTGTGACGTCACGCGACGCTACGACATAGATGCAATGACTTGCTGTATTAGTAGCTGCATGCAACGCATCATACACCAGCCCTTGGCTAAACTGCTGTAAATACCGCGTGTCAACAACGACGTCTCCATATTGTTTGCTGGAGGATACTGTCTTGTGACGTCACGCGACGCTACGACACAGATGCAATGACTTGCTGTATTAGTAGCTGCATGCAACGCATCATACACCAGCCCTTGGCTAAACTGCTGTAAATACCGCGTGTCAACAACGACGTCTCCATATTGTTTGCTGGAGGATACTGTCTTGTGACGTCACGCGACGCTACGACATAGATGCAATGACTTGCTGTATTAGTAGCTGCATGCAACGCATCATACACCAGCCCTTGGCTAAACTGCTGTAAATACCGCGTGTCAACAACGACGTCTCCATATTGTTTGCTGGAGGATACTGTCTTGTGACGTCACGCGACGCTACGACACAGATGCAATGACTTGCTGTATTAGTAGCTGCATGCAACGCATCATACACCAGCCCTTGGCTAAACTGCTGTAAATACCGCGTGTCAACAACAACGTCTCCATATTGTTTGCTGGAGGATACTGTCTTGTGACGTCACGCGACGCTACGACATAGATGCAATGACTTGCTGTATTAGTAGCTGCATGCAACGCATCATACACCAGCCCTTGGCTAAACTGCTGTAAATACCGCGTGTCAACAACGACGTCTCCATATTGTTTGCTGGAGGATACTCTCTTGTGACGTCACGCGACGCTACGACTTAGATGCAATGACTTGCTGTATTAGTAGCTGCATGCAACGCATCATACACCAGCCCTTGGCTAAACTGCTGTAAATACCGCGTGTCAACAACGACGTCTCCTTATTGTTTGCTGGAGGATACTGTCTTGTGACGTCACGCGACGCTACGACATAGATGCAATGACTTGCTGTATTAGTAGCTGCATGCAACGCATCATACACCAGCCCTTGGCTAAACTGCTGGCAAGGCACACATTAAAAACTTATTTTTTTATTCAAATGGAATTTTAATAAAATTCAGCCCAATTTTAAAATGTATAATACGTTTTATGTACCAACCACGTAAATTCGTGATTTAAAAATTGTATTATTACTTTCAGACCAATTTTAAAATGTAGGCCTTTTGTAGATTTTCACTATCAAAGATCCGTAACTTGTTATACCTCGACATCATGATTACATATCAATAGTTTATTGTTTGTGCTCTATCGATTAGCTATAAAGTCGGCGCCAGCTACAACTAAGAATAGTATAGGCTATATACAGGTCACCGTTTGAATATTGTCAGCAACGGATATGACGAGGGGTATTGGAATTGAGGTTATACTTATAGTCTCCACTCGGTACATATCCGGTACCACTGTTTTGTTTTGATTTCCGTAGTAAGCCTTCTCTTGGCTCTTCCGCGTTCTGATTGGTTCGTCATAAGAAGATGCATCATGGGAAGTTGAAATAAGATGGTACCACTGTTTTGTTTTGATTTCCGTAGTAAGCTTTCTCTTGGCTCTTTCGCGTTCTGATTGGTTCGTCATAAGATGCATCATGGGAAGTTGAAATAAGAAATGAAATTGATTCATGTCACACGACTATTCAAAACACTGCGACGGATGTGCACCACAGCATTGTTATAGCATGTTCCAATTCGATTAAACTATATTGCTGCTTCACTAAACCAACCCTTATTTCCATTGTGAATCAGTCGTTAGTAAATTCCTACGGACTATTATATATACAGTCAATGCGTCTAACTTAAGTTATGAGAATCTCGAATACGAATCGGGATATCGGAAAACTTTTATTTACGGAGAAAGTTATTTAAAGTTAGATCATCATACCGTGTATATTGAATGGAAAACCATATTTTGTATTTGAAAGAAGATTTCTAAGTAATAAAACACACAAGTCGCAATATAATAAAACCGCTGAACACGTAAATCTTGAAACATCGGTAGTTATCGGAAAAGCATTCCGACAGTCGAAAATATAAATAGACCCATACATTCACATCCACAAAGTTATACTTGTCCTGAAACTATACCTTACAGATGCTTTCGTCATAGGTGAGTGACTGACTGGTGGACAACTAGAGGGCCCCAATTTCAAATATCGATCTTTGATTGGTTATCGCTCACTCGTCGATGGTGTTCGGAGCCTACAGGGCTGGTTTAGTCGCTTTAAATAAAAGTCCCCCACTGAAAATCAGTTTCGTTACTGAGTGGGTAGACTCTAAATGTGAATTTATTTATTTATTTATTTTATTTATGAGAAACGCATCGGTAAGGTTGTTTCTGAGCAAGTATATCATGTTGTCTGCCAGCACTGCTAGCGCTTCTGAGCAAGACTGATAGCGGGATGTACTTGTACTAATTACTACCTAAGTGAGCACTATCTCTTGAGTGTAAATACACCTGTATTACCCTAATAACATAACACGCTCAACACGAAGAGATGTATACATGCCACGGTGGTTCATGATAGGAACCGTTAGCAATCAAGGGACGTGGTTCGAACCCCGCACGAAGCACGGATTATTGTGATATCAGTTATCATGACACCCAATTATCTAAAACAACGTAAACGCACTTGAACGCGAAATTAAGTCGAGAGTCGATTTTAAGCAGTCAACAAATAGACATTTTCTTTACAAACGCCACTCTGAGAGAAATTTAATTGTAAGAAGGTTTTGAACCAGCATCGCAATACCAGAAGTTATGTAATGTACATTCAATTTTAATTATTATCATATTGCCGTACATAAAAATATAGCAATTAATTTGTATTGACACTTTACGTTATTGATCCATCTAACTATACAAGTCCAATGGCAATCAAGACAGTTTTTTATTTATTTATTTATTTATTTATTTATTTAAGGGTTGCAATAAAGCATTACAATTTTATTATATTTTTACTATTAACATGAAAAATGCTTGATGCCCTATTATGACTAAACTAAATATATAACTATTAGCCTATCCAAAAACTATGCTATTGTACACATCAAATAATACACATTTGAATATAGGAACATAATACCTTATACTACAGACAAATATGCATTATGAATGTTATATAACATTATAATAATACAGTATACAAATGTGCCTTAATTGAGGACATACGATTAGGGATATTTACGCAGTTTGGGGCCTACGAGCATCACGGAAGTTGTTGTAAATAGAACATAGAACAGTCCAGGGATTCCCGCCGCAAATTAGCTTCCCATCTTCCCACGATTAGTCTGGCCTCAGCGCTTGCATGTGAAAACACTCCACGCACGATATAACCAGACTCATCTGGTTCCAACGACTGCATCCATCTGTGACGTCACAACTCGCGCGTCTGTGTTGGACATGCAGAGAGTTCATAATAAGAATAACCATGTTGCTCCGGTTATGGCCGGTGTGGGCCGGTCTTATGTCTTGAGCCTCAAGGACTCTCTTACGCTCACATGAGATGAGAGGAACGAGCTCATCTTCTCATTACATCTGTACTTACATGTTCTAAAACTACGTGTATACTTGACATGAAACTTTTATCTGACTACTCAAGCTTTTTTGGCAATGTTTCACACTCTCGGCTAGGTTGCCATGGTCTCAACAAACATTACATACAAAATGCATGGTGGCTTCTACTGGGCGCCATTTTTGATCTCCGATTAACAGATAATCGCCGGATTCAAGTTTGGTGAAACTGGCCCTTAGTGTTATCTAAAAAAACAACACAAATTTTAAAAATGTATTGGACACTAATCCTAATAACCATGACGTTGTGTCCCCTAAGCTCCAAATAACTAACTAACTAACTAACTAACTAACTTTGGGACCCAAATCATGACGTCACTTCAACAATATAAACGCTACAATGCTCCTCACCGAAATTCAGTTTTCGTAACCGAGTCCTAGCTAGATAAAATACATATTTATTTGATTTACATAATTTCACTTTGAGTGAGTTGTTTTGACCGATAACTGTACACATACCGATGATGCGAGGTCTACGGATAGCGAGTGAAGTAATATTGGCACAACTTAGTGGTATAGTTGTTATGATTGGAACAACGGTGGGTCCTGTGAGTCTTAGCCCTGACTGCTCATCTGTCAAACATCTTTCTATTTACAATCACACAACCTCGCTAGAACTCACGTTTCAACGCTTTTGTGAGTGTCAGCTGAGAGCTCGGAGCTCACGGAGCGGCCTAGAAGTAGAACTCAACACTATTGGGAGTGAGTAACACTCTAGGCTGGCCGATGTTGTTATTGGCAAACAATAGTTGCTTGTTCTCTAGGTTTGTCCACTTCCTTCTTTTTTACGCGCGCAAGAAATGCAATATACTGACCGACTATGTATTTATATCCCAATAGGTGTTGGGGGAGGCCAAGGAAGAGAGATGGAAGGAGTCCTGGCAAGAGTACAGGTGGTAGGATGTGGAAGTGACAAGATTTTAGGAGGATAGGAAGAAGTGGTAACATTTGGTTGCAAAACCCCAAGATGACCCTGCTAGAAGCAGGAAACGGCGATTGATGATGATGATGATGCTGATGATGTGTGTAATATAGGTATTATGGGGGGGGGCAACGGGACTGGAGCCTCCGTAGTTTTCAATACAGTAGCTCAGCCCCCCCCCCCCCCAGTGCAATACTATATTATACATTTACTAATATGATTTAAATGAAATAAACTGTCTCGAACAGTGCGCGACATGCAATCCTATCCCACGCACCGGGTGTGACAACGAAGTGTGACAGCAAAGTGTGACAACGACGCACACGCAACTAAGTGTGACAGACATTGGCAGCCTCCACGAACCAGCACATTCCTCGGCGGATATCACAACCAAGACCAGAACTTACGCAACGCAATGTGACTGCCAGAGTGTCAGATTGCCAATTACACTCCACTATAAAGACATATTACAGATTATTTTCAATTTTCTAGATACTAACTGGTAAATGTCTGAATGAAAACCGAGACTACAACACTACAACTATACACTCATGAATCTGTCCGAGCAAGCTCCACCAAGGCCCAGATGCAGAGATGTAGTTAGAAGAACCCTTGTCTTATTTATGCTTTTTCCGTAAGAAAAACTATTACTTTAGGAAGGGGCTCAGGACCCAAATCTCCGCTACAAGCACCCCCCCTCCTCCAAGTAGATGTAGTTCGACAACCCACCGCTAGGGGACGCGACCCTGGTTGGGGTCTCGCCGAGCTCCAACCTACACGTGTGGTGGACCTTGGGTTATGGGAACGATTCTCTTTTAGGCCCTCGTCGTATCCTAACAGATCGACTTTGATTGAACAGGTGTAACATACATGACCTGTTGATACTATTCCAAACTATCTGCATCTTACCTTGGAGCTGAGAAACTCTACTTGATTGATCTCTCTATTTCCATCACTATAGCGATCACATTACGCATCATATTCATGTGGCTCCTTATCTTGCTTACCTTGCAATCATTGTAAATATCCGTTATACTCAGCATAGGCGGAGTATTTAGAGGTGAGAATAATTACAACAAATAGAGATACCCACTCGAACTATTGCCCCCCCCCCCCCCCCCCCCCCTAGATGAGCCTCAGTGCGTCGCGACCTATAGAGCCGGTACGCACTGACGTCTATTAATATATTTATTGCACCCAACTATCACAACACAACATCTGCAACAGTTTCCGGCTTCGCTGCACCTTCAGGTCATTCACCCAGGCAGATCTACGCAACGACACCAATATTATTATTTATGGTTCTAGTTTTACGCCGTACTCGACAGCTACGTCGGTTGAATCATCCGTACATCGCACATCACCGGGGACGTAATAAGGGAGGCAAGTTGGGGGGGGGGGGGGGGGGGGGTCAGGTCGCAACGACAGCCGGCAAGTACGTACAAGAATTGGAAGAGAAGAGATTAATAAGGAGATGAACAAAGAAATGACAGATTATATGCACAGAGCCCTCTTTGCGGGCACCGGTCACCACGAGGAGGGACCCACCTCGATCGCCAAAATACCCCGTCATCCAGTCTCATGATTCCCTGGATCTAAAACAGTTACACAATACCTTATACGATGAAAAATGATGATATTTGCGCTCTGCGTACGTCTCACATTTTGGTAAGGATGCTAATCGACACGATGAGTGGATGATAAAAACGCTATATAGTACATCCATACACAAGCTTGGAACCAAAGCTAGAACTCTGGCGTTGCGCCATCCACTAGACCGACGCCTCGATAGCATGATAAATGTAATGATAATTTTATGTATAAGCAGTGAATAAGATAATAAATCCAAAAGTTATTCGCTATTATAGAGAACGCTGAAAATGGGGGAGGGGGAGGAGGATTGCCCGCGGAATCGCAAAAGGAATTGCTATGCATGATAAGCGGTACTTATACGTGGGCAATATTGATTAAATGCCATAAATATTTTTGTACAAATGGAATTTGTTGCAAACTAGAGAAAAACAAATTGTTGAGTCGTCGTTTACATCCGAAAGTCACGCATCCATGTTGTGTTCTATCTACTTGTTGTGCCACCTACATAGCCTACCTACCATAGCCTACCTAGCCTACCTACATGATTTGGATGTTTATCTAGTTGTTGGTCAGTCACTACAAATAGGATGTAGATTGAGGTGTCGTAAGATATATATATGGAGAACCCCAAAAAACAAGACAAAACGGTGACTTTGGAGCCGTCCTCAGCAACGAAGCACTGAATACATTCAAAGTTGTTCCGAATCGGCCTTGTTGATTCTGACATTTGTCCGCAGGTGTTCGCACTGTTCCAATCGCTGATTCGTATATTTCATATTTGAAATATCGATCTTTGATTGGTTATCGCTCACTCGTCGATGGTGTTCGGAGCCTATAGTGTTGGTTTAGTCGCTTTAAAAATTAAAGTCCTCCACTGAAAATCAGTTTCGTTGCTGAGTGGGTAGACTCTAAATGTGATTTTTTAATTTTATTTTCACTTTGCCATTACCAACTCAGCTGTTCTTCTCGTAATATTGTCTCCAAGATTGGAATGATGCAACTACCGGATGGTCTGTGGGTAGGGTTGACCACAGAAATTGTATACTCTGCTATCAATGAACAGCTATTGCTATCTCCCCTTCCCCTATCCCTCTTACTATATTCTATTACTATATATAGTATTATATTTAAACCTAGCTTCACTTGAAGTTCTATCTTAGATAGGAAACTCACTGGAATCGCCTTGACAATGGCCGTACAAAGATCGCCTCGACATTTTTCTCCGAATGAGAAGTTGATAATTCATCGATTTCTTCAATGTTATGAATTGCACGAATACCGTATTGCCTCTATGTATCTAGAATTACAACGACACAAAGTAAACATAATAAAACATGAAATAAATTGAGTGTGCAAGAAAAAAAAGTGTTAGTATAGATAGACAGGTAGAGACATATTGCGTCACTACGCATGCGCGAAGCAACGAGGATGCAACCAGTTGTCTGTCATAGACACGCGCCAATCACGTGCACACGTGTTACGTCGTAGATAGCACAATGCAATGAGATTCAAATGATGTGTATATTATGAAACGATAACAAGAGGTCTACTGTAATTGGTCAAAGTGATTGTTTAGTATCGCATTGCATAATGATAAGATATTCTACTTGCTTCCTATATAGGTACTCTAAAACAATTGGATGGTTCTGAATGAGGCGTACACGGTACGTGGATTGGAGATAACTTTGTGTACAATAAAACTTATCATAGTATTATTTTTATTATTGTAAGCCAGTGTAGGGCACAATGCCCTCTTTAGTCTGATGAGTGATGACTGATGATTGATGAATGATAATGAGGAAGGGGGGAGGAGGGGAAGCCTGGTACCGGCACGTAGCCTACTCCTGTCGAAAAGTACCAAGGGGACCATCGGCTTTACGTCCCATCCGAAAGAACGGTGTAACTTTGACCTGTCATATAGGTTCCTCCACTAACCTGGACTGCCGAGCAGTTGACGAGAAGAACGAAGCTGTTACACAAGCTATCGAACCCTCCAATCCGCTCTAACCAGCAGTAACTAGTGTTTCAGAGGAGGATAATAGTATGTGGCTCGTTGGTCAAGTGTGTTTATTCCTGCTTCCAATACAGACGGGGTCGAAGGTCCACGGCTAGGGCAATATGAATATGACACTTGTGCACATGTGAAAACGGTCACTTTAGAGCCGTCAAAGCAAGGAAAGGAAGCACAAATCGTATAAAATCCCCCACTGAATATCAGTTATTCATTTATGACAAATACAACTAACAACATTTACAAGATAACAACAACACAATAATAACCACAAACCAACATAATAACTTATACATTATTAACAAACTGTATATAAATAATATAATATACCACTTACAACCCGCTCATCAGCTGTTAATGCATGGTTACATAATATGGCCCGACGAAATGCTTTGAGCAGAGATCTATAAAGCAAATACATCCCACTTCTAATATTAACCGGCACCAGTAAACCCAATCAGCGTCCTACTTATGCAGTTAGGATGTTGTGGTGATGGGGGGGGGGGGGGGGGCGATCAAAACAAATACATCCCACTGCTGATGTATTTTCATTCGTCGGCTGCCACCCGACATAATGTTTAGTTCACGCGAGGGGGCTTAAAACAAATCCATCCCACTGCTGACAGAAAACATCGTGAGCCGTCGCCATCACACTAGACGACGTAATGTTTAGTTTATGCAGCCAGTCATTACACTGTAGACTAGCCCGGTAATTATGATAATGTAATTGTCTCAACTTTTTAGTGTGGACGACCTAAATATCAAGGTAACGAGAGGGTAAGTTAGAACATAAGTCAAAGGTAAAGAGACAATCACGCAATATTGTGGATTACTCACTCGGGTGTTGAAACAACGAGAAGACTACAACAAACGACAACGGGAGGGGGGGGGGGGGGGGGGGATGGATTATAATTAAAGACGGGATGACCAGAAAATCATTTTCGTTCTTACCACACAAGACGATATATTCTGATATCCAATTCATAAATTTTGTGTTGCTGATATAAGTTTTTGGTTTTAAAGAAATAAGCAAATAAACGTAGCTGGTGATATCAAAATCAAAACAAATCTCATAATTCATAGTTAACTATAAGCATTCCTTCGCTAACAAGTGTTGGTTAATTTAATGCTTATTACACATGTTTCGCGCGTTGAAAATTAACAGTTAGGCCCTGATAAGTGTCGATGTGTTTTGCGCACATCTAAACGTGAATTCTTACGGCTTGCCCCCTGTAGGTAAACTTATGTCCGAGCATACGACTAGAGGACGAATAATTTCTCAATTATTTTTCCTTGTTCTTGATTTTTTTATAGTACAATAGTTTGTTTTATTTGTGTTCTTATCGTTATTTATGATTTCATTATTATTAATTGTTTGCATCAAAGATGTTGGAATAGTAATAGTACTATAGTAGGGGTTTGCATAGCCTAGTTTTATTTAAGGTCCTCCTTTGTAAATCAGTTTTTATAACTGAATAGGATAGACATTAAGAAATAAATAAAACAAAATAAATGAAAAGAGGAAGCAATTATATCAGTTGGAGTTAAAAATGTGACGATTTGCTTTGACTTGTTAAAACTAGGACATCACAGTTGAATAATACTATTGAGATGTGACTGATAACCCGTGGTTCACACACGTTACACAACCATTGTTTGCACACCGCGTTTGTGCGTTTCGTTTCGAACTAACAACCTTCATCAGCAGCAAAGAGGACCGATAATGCAACAACAATAACACCCATGACGTCAGAACCTTGATGATAATAACAACAACGTCATAAGCGATGATATCGCTCACGTTTTTTTGGGGGGAAATTCCTAGAGGAAGCTGTAATGTAGTAATGTAATAATGTACTGAATGACCTTTGATGTGGGACATTCGACCGCGTTCTGATATATCCCTGGCCTTTCACATCAGCTCGCCTTATTTTCGTGATTGTCAGGACTGATCTGAATTATTTATCTCGCTGTTGCGTCACTTAGGCTAGTTAACATCATTTATTCAGGACGCAACGATAAGTATGTTTTACGGTGGTCTGTTGACGTGGGCATAGACGCAACGATAAGTATGTTTTGGTTTATGGCGATCTGTTGACGTGGACATGGATGCAACGATAAGAATGTTTTGTTTTACGGCGATCTGTTGACGTGTCTAAAAAGTAAAATGCCAAAAGAGTTCACAAATATTCTATGTTTGAATTGTAGTAACAAATTGCTACGATTTCTCCACATAATAACAAATTGAGTTTAAGAACACATTTATTTTCTCCAGTTTCGAAGGTGTGTAGTAGCTCTGATAACTTCATTTCTCTGGCGTTGCTTCCATGTCGAGACGTCTCGTAGATGAGAGCCATCAATCTACAACTCCTCCAACGGGTGTTGTAGAAGAAGAAGAATAAGAAGCTCACTCCATGACAGACCAGTTACACTGGTTCAATGTCAGAAAACTAGAATAATACGAGCCGTCTGGACTGAAGGTTTATCCTCAGTCATACTACCTGTGACGCATCACAAATGCGGGAATATGAAGACAGCGCTGCCACGCGGAGCGGCTCTAGTTAAAGTGATTCACAGCCTGATGGATATGATTGTTGCATCCACGGCCACTGCCACCATTTTAGGACACATGCTTGAGATTAGAGCCTCACCGCTAGGATCGCTCCAAAACAGTGACGCCAATAAAACGGAGAGACCCTGAGGAACTCCCAATTTCTGTCCATTAAAATTGCTTAGAATGCTTTACATTTGTCCGCGCAATTGTCAAACATCCTCTAGTCAATTTAATACTACTTCTTATAAATGTTTCTCTGGACCAATTAACGTTTCCGTTTTTCAGATAAACTTAATTATTGTGCTAGGAGGATTGCATTATAACTTAATTAGAGCAAAGAAGCAGTCACAAGAAAGAACACTAAACCCTCCAGGGGATAACACATTGGGGTTTGCTTTTTGACAATTTTAAAGTAGTTTTAACCGACAGTAACCGACAGTAACCGACAGTAACCGACAGTAACCGACATAAGGCGAATGACATGTTGGATACATGGGCGGAGGTGAGTCATGCAGCTAACGATGGCCAGTGACACAAGAGAGCGTGTGAACCACTGCCAACAGCTGCATCACAGTTCTTACCAGCTCGGTATGAGACTGAGAGAGCTGTAACTCACAGCTTGGTGACACAGACACTAATATATATATACGACTGTCGAGTCATTTGCTTCCAAGATTATTATGATCAACTTATTCATCACACACGCTTCAGCTCAGCCAGATCTATCAAAATATAGTTTGGGGCCTATTTCGTGGATTGCCGGCTTTTTCTTTCTGCTGTTTGCAAAGCAGATGTTTCTACTACCTACAATGAAAACATAAATTCGTGCATGATGAATCTGTTTTGTGTTCGAGTATGGTCAGTGTTTTGGTTGTTGCTTTAGGTCTGTGAGAGAGATTGGCTGTGCATGCATGCCTGTCCAATAACAACCCCTTTCAACGACATTGGGCGTATAATTCGTCGACAATGATGGTGAAGAAGCCTATCTACGAAATTGCCAACAAATGTAAGAAACTTTATGAATAATTTAATTTTACATTGTCTGAAATCAAATATTGATATCATAAACAGTGGAAATGTACTGTAATAGCTGTGACGGCTATAAATAAGAAACATTGTATGTCCTTGCCGCGGTCTTGTGGTCAAATGTATCTTGTAAACATGTTTGCGATGTATGTACACACCATGAAAACATACGATGTGCGTATATCACACAGCGTTTTACAGTAAACACATTTCGTCATTAGCCTACGCACATAATTAATTGTGCGCAATCATAAATCCAATCCAATTACACTTAAACAAATGTCAATTAAATAAATGGACCTAAAAACCCGTAGCCTAGACGCTAAAACTGGATATTTCTAGTATGTTGCCGTTTTATAAAGGACTAATTATCTATTTCATTGACATTAATCTCGCCTGGGCGTTATGGTCGAAACCTATAAATCAATGTCTGCAGCAAAACATTGATAGCGTTACATCAGACAGCTACGCGGGTCAACATGCAATTGTTGAATGTTTTCCATAGCAAAACATTGATAGCGTTACATCATACAGCTATGCGGGTCAACATGCAATTGTTGAATGTTTTCCATAGAAAACATTGATAAAGTTACATCAGCTTCGAGGCAACATGTGTGGTTCATGTATTCCATCGAGCAAACATTGATACTGTTACATCAGATTCTTGGGTCCAAATTCAAAAACACTGTATTAATCTGTTTTGATAATCTCCGATTGGTTACCATGGTTCCAACAAACATTACATAGAAAATGCTTTCACTTCTATCAGGAACCTTGTTCATTAGGGGAAAAGCTCCGATTAACTCCTAATCTTGGAACTAGACCTTTGGTGAAACAGGCCCAAGAGATGCGAGCGAGTGAACATCTAGTGAAAACGTTATTCTCACGTTTCACTAATATCGCTCGTTCTGAAAGCATTTTAAACATTTCGTCAATATATTTCCGTTTTCAATAATTGACTATGTTAGCTTTTAGTTAACGTTAGGTTATGAATGACATGAAAACTGGACCAAATGAGTGCGACCCCTGAATGTCAAACTTTGTGTCGTTGTGACAAGCCCGATTGAGAAAGAAAGGTGTGCTACAAGGTGGCGTGATGTCCCCGTGGTTGTTCATTCTATTGTTCAATGGCGCGCGTCACGTCTCAATGAGGCTTGGGACTATGAGGTAGGGTGGAAACGGTTAGATATTGTTGGATGTTCTTGTGTAGGCCGAGGACGGAACTGGGCTTGCCGAGAGTGAGAATGATTGACCGGGAATGTAGTTTAGTAATGTATAGATCGCAAACGGTGAATGACGGTGAAGAATTGGTTGTGTCAATCGATGTCAATATTGTTAATATTTCTAAAAGTTTGCAATAGTCTTGCGTGATTTGATCTCATCAATATTTTAAATAACTTATTATGAAACTTTGTATGATACAGCCTTCATAATACGTACGTAACAAAGCGAAAATTCCAGATGCCACTATTAAATTTATTTTGTTTTCTAACTTTTAACAAACGTCATCATTGCATAGAAGTCCAACACATATTTGTACGCAAATAGCCTATATTTTAGCATCAAAAACATTGTGAGACAATTACTTTTTTCCAATTTGTAATCAAGTATTTAAAAAAATACAATTATTGTATTGTTATTAAGTGGTTATTTCAGTTATGAGTTAAAGATTTGATTTATGCGAAATGTTTTCTTAAGTGCACGAGTGACTCCAGCCACTCGCGGTACAAACATGCAAAGAATTGTTATATTTGCAAGTACAAGCAAGTTATACGCAGGCATCAGTATTGTCCTCCTTTGAAAATCGCCTTTATAACTGAATAAGATACACATAATATAGCCAACCCAAGACTATCTTACATATGCTTTCGTCACAGGCGAGGTATTCGTATGCTAATCAGAAAACCGCCCGAGACAATAGCCCGCATTGAAATACCGATCGCTGATTGGCTACAAATACCTCGCCTCTGACGAAGCATGTGTAAGGTTGTCTTGGGACAACTATAACATCAGATTGAGTGAGTCTCGTCTCTCAAACAATAGCTATATTGCGAAGTATTGGGCCGATTGATTCGCCAGGTGGCCCAAGTCAATGCAAACATGATTCACCTCCAGCGAAATGAGGACATGTCACACCTACCTCGATTAAAACATTGATTCCGATTCTAGGAATAACTTTCAAGATAATCCCTGGTGCCAATTCGAGATTACGCAACCTGGTTACAATACAGCCAGACGATAAACATATGGAGTTACCTAAGCGCGCCGCCATTATGGCGCCCAGCATCAGGTACTTCCTCGTACTGAGCGCTGATCGAAGCGACAGACAGTAATCGATATATCGAAGCGACAGACAGTAATCGATATATCGAAGCGACAGACAGTAATCGATATATCGAAGCGTACATGAAGTAGTGATCGATTGAGACTCGACAATCGACGAAAGTTTAGCACGGAGTTATTATGGAGGGTTTAGCAGGGAATTACGTCAAAGCATTGTGTTATTTTAGCAGAGCGATAGATAAGTTCTACTTTCTAGGGAAACTTCTTTGGTATTAGCAAACGACCGAACGATAAGAACACCTAATTCAATACCACGTATTTGACCTTTAGCAGGATTATTTCAAGTTAGTTTTACAATAATTACAGTAGCAGGACTTTGATTATTGCTTAAGTTTAAAAGAATATAAGAAAATAATAAGTGGAATACATTTTTTCAAGAAAACACCAACAAAGACTACGTTTTTTATGAAGCAGGCGAGTAGTAAATTCCAAAGATCTTGGAAAATAACACTTCTAATGATTTGATGATGAATTTATTAAAAACAATGTTGTTCGCAATGTTATGACGGCATATCATAATGGAGCGGGATAACCTCAAAACTATTTACTTTTGCTAAGTACAAATTAAATTCCGGTTACAAACTTTCGGAAAACCTATCGCCTTCTTAGCCGAATTCACAAAACATGATAGACATGAATTAATCGAAAGATATACAAAGGTTTATTGCAACTTAAAGTTGACGACATCGATGTCACCTGTCGTCCAAAAATAATCGTCCTAGATCCTCGTGCGACGTTGCCAAGTTAGTGAGATGTTCTCCATGCACAGTTCAGCCACCCGCGACCTGGCAACGTGGTCAGTCCGTGATTGACTCGATGATCCAATTAACAAGAGGCTAATTACGACTGACGTGACACGTGCTACTACAACTAGCGAGCACGCGGTCGATACGTGTTCGCATTACGCACCGTAGCCATGCAGTCCCATGTACATAACGTGGCTCGGCCGGGGTCCACTCCTGACTGAAGGGTTATCCCGAGTTCTTCACTATCATAAAGTGAATGTAAGGATTCAGTTCTGTAATACATGTAAAAATAATGTTGTTCTCCAAAGTTTTGCTTGTAAAGCATGAGTGTGTTGGGGGGGGGGGGGGGGGGGGGGGGGCGAGTCATTTGATGGAAAAAGTAATGTAACAAATCACAACCTAATAAGTTTGATCGTGACTTTAAAGACAGGCTCTTGCATTCACGAAATTAGGCTACACATTAGATTCAGTTAGAGATTTTTCCACACTATCCAAACACCTTTAATACATCAGCTATAATTAGTCACCAGATAACAGATAACAGTTTTCATTTTTAGTATCTTGGAAAAGCGTGACTTAGAAAAAAAACTGTGACCAAAATAATGTGTAATTTCGTGAATATAAGAGTCTGTCTTTAAAATCACGATCAAACCTATTATAGGTTGTAATTGGCTAAGTTAATTTTTCCATCAAATGACTCCCTCCCCCCCCCCCCCCCCACCCCCCCCCTCCCAACACTCATTCTTTCCAAGCAAAACTTTGTAGAACGACATCATTTTAACGCTTTGTATTTGGACATATTTGTATTAGGAAAACACGTAATTTCTCAAACAAAAACAAAATAATATTCATAACTCCCACAATTAAAAAATGTCTGGCAAAAAAAAAGATAGAAAAGATACAATTTACAAGTTGTTCTGTTGGCCACCATGTTTTCATCTGGAGACAAAGTATTATTGGACAAAATCAGTTGGACAAATTAATGACACGCATCCGTTACAAATATCTTCGTTTCATTACCCAACGCACTTCTTTCTTCTCCTAAAAAGCTTCAGTGATAAATGATTGTGATAAGAAAAAATTAGCGAGATTGATCAATGGAGGATGTAAAAAATACACTTATTCATTCATGTATAACTCAGAGTTACACAATGTGAATGTGGTGTTGGTGCGCAAATATAAACATAACCCGACTGAATAACAAAGGTCGGATCACAGCATTCAATTGATTATTAAGTATCAAGCAAGAGTTCTTTGGCTCACAACTGTTTCTTGTTACTTTGGTTTTTTATCACCATGTTTTGTTCGCGTGCGGTAACTTATTTGTATTTATGTTTTGTTACGGACAAACCACATGACTTCGCAAGTCCTACGCCCCATGAAAGCTGCTACCACAGATAAGGGATTGTAGGCTACAAATCAGTTGTCTGTGCTGCTACCATTGGAAGCGGTAGCCTTGATGGCCCAACTTGCGCTTTTTGTACGTTCTAGACTTTAATAAGCCTTTCGCTAAAGTTAGAGCGTTTAGCGAAGCCAGTAATACATCGCAAGCTTGTTCCCCATAGGAGCTAGTATTCAACCCTGTGTAATCAATACGATAATCACACAACAGAAGACACATTGAAAGTTTAATGTTTAAGTTTTTCTTTATTATATAATGTTAAATTTATGTATGAATCTGTTTTAACTTTTAACCCGGATCAATTCTGGTATTTTTTAATGTTAGTTCGTTCTAAGTTTTCGTTTTGTTTCATAGTAAATTGTTAGTTGTGTATATTGTCCTTCTTTGTAAATCAGTTTAGAATAGACATTAATGATTAATTAATGAAATACCAACATAAAATATTGTATGTATCTCCGTGAATGAGAGTGCACTCAGAGTAGGTGTAGTGCACGGGTGTGGTGCAAGACGAGTGAACACACCTCGCACGCTATTATCTACATGATTACACCCATCAGACACTGCCGGGGTTTGATTACCGTACTTACTGTGTACTAACTACACTCATGCCCCCCCCTGCACTAAGGCTAATCAACACTGGAGGCGTCGCAACGTTGTTTTAATTACTGGATGTGAATAATATCATTAGACTTTATGTCCAGATCTCAGAGCTGCAATAACATATTTTGCCAACGATGGAGGAAACTTCTACTGTATATCTTCTTCTTACTTTCATGTCGACGTTGCTCTCCCTATCAAGCGAGGAAAAGCGAAAACGTTAACAATATATATAAACGTGATTGAAAACCACGAATCCAAGACTGAGCTCTAATTCTTGCAGGACTTGAATGAAGCATGTTAGATTCACAGTCAGTTTGAAAGTTGTTACTTTTCCTGCAGTTATTTAGCTCGAATCATTCAAGATCTGAACGTCAAAAACGTTGTTTTGGCCAAAACCATTCAATCAATCAATCAGTCAATAAGTCAATCAGTCAGGAGACGAGAATACTTCACTATGATTGTGGAAGCATTTTTCCAACTAGTGTCTTTTTCATTTAATTTTGTTTCCAAGCTCAGTTTCATAACTTTCCAAACATTAATGTAACATTTTTTCATAGAAGGGGCTTATAAAAGTGTTAATACTTCCGGCCCACAAAATAGCGGTGAAATAGGTCACGAGATGACCTTGACGTGTAAACATGGGGCCTGCTCGTCTTCCTGTCCCCTACTCGACCCTTAGCACGGTCGCGCACTCGAGGAATGTCCAAGGCTGAGCTGACTGGACACAGGAAGTGAGAGCAAAGAAATC
>OX246737.1:5313169-5353792 GCA_945910005.1 Isoperla grammatica
GGAGAGGGTATTATACTCTGTCAACGAGTTATGAGAACCTTCGATACGATATTTTTTATTTTTTTTATTTTTTAGTTATTAATATCACATTTTACATTTTTAATTCCTTATTAATTAGTTTTTAATCAATCTTTAACAGATGTATGTTTCCAGCATTTTTGAGTAGTGCAAGTCTTAATTAATTAATTATAGCAAATTGCAAAATGTATGGTTGACTATAGGTAACTTTTAATCTTGATCAGTTGAAATCTTGTTTGTGCTGCACGCCTGGTATATATTTCGTAATGTATGTGTATGCATGTAACTTATGTATGTATTATGTATATAACCTGTTTGATCCATGCAATTGCTGTACATGCTCAAAGGATGATAAATAACTATGAACTATAAAAACAGATTTAAAAAATATTACATTTGAATTCATTTTTGTACAATTTGAAATAATATTGACATTTTCTACTTTTATCTACAGACAATCAGTTTTGAATACATTTTTTTGAGAATATATTATGTAGATCTTAAAAGTATATCTAGCCACACTTATTTCCAAAATTTTGACAGTGAATGTCAAAGATTCGAACAAAAAGCTTTAATTTCCCACGCTTTTCAAAGCTATTTCTGCACCACAACCAAGATTTCCGAGGAACGTTATTAGTTATCATTATTAGTGACCTCTGCCCTTTGTACGTGAAGTGCGCCCTGTGGCAGGGTGGGTAGGTATAACGCGCGCTCACTGGCTCCTGTCAGCGAGTCTAGCGTCTGTGTGGGGTGTGGGTGGTGGGTGGTAAGACTGCTGCACCCAGGGGACGGGCTGAGTATTACCCCCCCCCCCTACAGGGTACGTATGACGTCATCAAGACAAGACGCACGGGACTTACACCCCCACAACGAGAGGACGGAACAGTCAATAAGAGATTTGCGCTTCACCCGTATCACAAGATGACATGATTGTGGTTATAAAAGTTTCATTTCAATTCATGACAGTCATTTTTAACATTGGTGTTCTTGTATGTGAACATATGTATCGAAAACTTTGGATTTACCTAAGTACCTCTACGAATAACGGCTTCGAAACATTAAAAAAATCACACTCACTAGAAAAAAATGGTTATTAACTTTTATAATTGTTTTAAATGCAAAAAAAAACATAATCATGATTTTTTTTAAAATGATTTTCCAAATATTTTTAACTGAAATGTATATTATACGTATCGAAATCTTTCTTTATATTTTAGCTAAAATCATGCAAAATTTCAGATGTATCAAATTCATCCTGAGAGCAGAATACTTATTCTGTATTCAAGAACATCACAACACATATTTTGTAAACGTACTCTAATGAATTGGATTACGATGAATTGCAATCATGTCTCTTAATAAGATCCGATCACGATTCTAAACTCAGTACATGTCATCATTTCTAATAGAAACTCTTTTCCTCTTACTAAAGCTAAATTTATTTCCAATCATTCAATGGGTAACATACTTAATTTGCACTCATCATTTTACTGCCTGCAACATTGTGTGTATTTTGTTACTATTGTAAAAAGGTTTAATTATTGTTAGAAAATAATTTAAACTATCTGTTTTAAAGAATACCTGTTGTAATCTGTTTTTTAGAATACCTTGGTGGTTATTTGGTATATTGTTTTGAAATTATTCTGAAAATCGATTGGTGACTGCCAATCTTTTCTAAAAATACACTTATTAGAATCTTGGTATAATAATAAACACACAATCAAAACATAATGCAATTACTCTCAACATATGTAATACAAAATCAGGGTCAATCAATAATAATTCTTACGAACAAGGATGCAAAGTTAGAACAATAACATGGCGCAACTAAAAGAATTTTCACGTCCGAGAAGATCCTATTTCCCCGCTTGTTAGTGTGACCCCCCCCCCCCCCCCCCGCAAGACATACGACCCCCCCCCCCCTGGGGATTCACACAATCGATATGTCTCGACCTTGACTTGTATTAACTACGTCATTAGGAGACACAAGGTGAAGGTGATATATATGAACCTCTTCACTGCGCGCGCATCTATCTCATGCCTTGTGTATAATCACTTCACTTACAAGTTACAACACACGAACATTCTCATGTTTCATAACTGAACAGGAAGTATCTGTTTGAGAATATTTGGAACAGAGAATCCATTGACTATAGACATACTGATTCACAATTGAAAAAGAGTTGGCCAACAGTAATAATAATAATAAAAAATGTGCTTTATTTGGAAATTAGTACAAGTTCCACAAAATGGCGAGATTCTAACAAACAGTTCGCTCTTCCACCTAACCATAGGGTATAGGGGTATAGGGTATTATATTTTCGCCATCTTTGAACTTCCGGCGTTCTGATTGGTGGCTCGTTATAACGCATCGGCACAAGGTGCATCATGGGAAGTTGAAACAAAAAATAGAATCCGAATAATCTAATTTCTTATGTCTGTGAACTACAGCGTAGTGTTTGCAAACAATCCCAGCATATGCAGTGTAGTACAGACTACAGAGTGTAGTACAGTACAGTGTAGTACACACATGCACGCGTATGCACTATAACACACCCACCAATAACAGTCGATATACTACAATATTTACGATCCAATCAATTTATAGGAAGTATTTCCCAGTAACTCAACTCGTTGCACAGTCGGGATATAATGAATTCGAAATATATAAGTGACGGCAATTTTCTTCTCGTTTTCCGATTGAAATCAATGTCTATTTGTGTGTGGCCGGTTCAATCATGTTCTAGGAATGTATCCCCGTTATGAAGCCAAGACTTGATGCAGAAACATGACAGCAACACTATTCTGAGCCTGTCATTAACATTCACACTCATTCTATTATTACCATTAGTCTTGGTACTACTTACATTTCATTCTTCTGTGGACTGGAGTGCATTCTAATATAACTACACTATTGTCTTCCTAAGTAAATCAGTTTATACATTTAATAAACAAAAATACATTATATGCTATATTATATATTAATTTATATAATATTATATAATAATGTATTATATGTGTGATTTATGATACAGAATTTTCCTTCGCGAGCCCAGTATAAAATGTGATAAGTTATATACAGCGCAGGCGAAGCGTCATCTTTGTTTCGTACGATCGTTCTCACTCAACGGTACGGTTAAGAATTTACATTAATAAATTCATTCATTATAGAATTTAGAATGGAAACAAGTCCCGATACAGTCTGGGAGGAAAATTTCTTCTATCTAAACTTAGAACTGTGTGTTGGAACAAGATCGTTATTGAAAGCTGATTTCCTCTAGAGTCTGATCTCATCGACAAAGGTGGGTTAGAGTGGCTGACAGGGGCTACATGACACACTGCTGCAACCATGTCACCATAGAAGCCGTATTGGTGGGAAACCGTATGGGGTCAACATAGGCTTAGTTCTGGAGTTAGGTAACTCATTTGGTACACTTAAATATTACGTACGTTGTTTACTGTATATATACATTCATATTTGGGAAATCTTTAAAACTAAGGCTGTTTGAACATTTTAATTAATAGGACTCATTCGGATCCAGCAGAAGTTCTGGTAAAAATAAATTCTGTGCCGAATAGTTGATGGTTAAAAGGTTCCTTTCTTGGGCTATAACGCAGAGAATCCCAGTTCAAGATTTCGCGCCTTTTGATTGATTGTTATTGGCTGCGATAGCCTTGCATTGATACGGCAGAGCCCTCAACAACAACAACAACAGCAACAAGACTATATCCAGTTGGGCTGCCTCCAAATATTACAATACCCAAATATTCGAATGAGCTAATGGTCAAATGCTCAAAAGTCCGAACTTGTATGTATTACATTTTATGCGGACAAATTCTTAAACGCACCAATTCAATCTAAGGTCTCGTGAAGATTTGTATGGTGAATATCGCGTAAAAAATAATTGACGGAAAACAGTTGAGATTTAAAAACTGTTTACTTCATAGTTATGTTGTGTATATGTGCTTGCATTTTTCAGCAAGAACAATAGCTACGAATAGTTTCCCTTTCTACTCAATGATGTATGATTATATAACCGAAAATCAATTGTATTCGTTATATAATGCAGCTATATATAACTGAACGATCTTTCTTACGCAATTTCTTGTTGACATGTTATATACCTGTGTGAACAATACACTGAGCTTGAACTCAAATGTTTGAATATAACCTAACTTATTCGAACAAAGCATTTCAACAACTGCAGTGGTCTCGCATCCCATAAGGGACAGCCATATCGTCTCTAGACACTCCTATCATACATTGTCTGGTGAATAGTGTTCGTAAGCGTTCCAGGTTCGAATCCTGGCTTGGGCATAGATGGCATGATCATAGGTCACCCACTAATCGTCTCGATAAGCATTGTGGCCAAAGTATGAGACGTGAAGCCCCCAATACCATCATACTGAGTGAATGTATGTATGAGTTAATGAATTAATTTAATTAATTAAAATCATTAATTAATTAGTGCATGTCTTTATTTGACAACCTTGTGTATAACACTCTTTACCAATTATGTAATTACACAATTGGTACATATTTATTATGTTGTGCTATACTGGCGTGTGGCTGTGAACAGGTTAATGTTGTATTTCATATTATTACATCTAAATTTAGACTCGTGCGTAGGCCTATATATTATTCGAAGTGACAAGTTTATGTTAGAAGAACCTCTCTTGAGATTGAGCAACTGTGGTTTACTCCTTGCAATACCCGGCGCACAAGTATCGGTTGAGTAAGCCCAGAGAATCAGCGGTGTGAACTGTGAAGAAAACAATTAGCAATTACAGGTTGGCTGGCCTTGAGATGGGTTCTTGCGTTACACACAAATCAAATCAACACGTGTGCTTTATTTGCGTTGTGCCACACTGTACTTTGACATCTGTAAAACCACGTTCTAGCAACTTATACCAGGAACACAAACACTGGATTGGTGTTTACCCACTGTGTTGCTAAAAGTTTATTTTGGGTTTGTGAACCGGCGATCGCGAAGCCGAATCGAATGTAAAACCGGAAAAACAAATTAGAATCCAGGTTTTAATTTTAATCCAAACTCGCATTTTGATATATGGCCAAACGTGACACTTAAATGAATGTTCCAAATCAACTTCGATTCATTCGATTCGACTTGGCTTTTTTAGATTGAAACTCGCCTTCACCATAGACAAAGTTTCAAAAAGCCATTGAACATCGCATTTTCAACTCTGCGGTTTAAGAGCGAAGGATACCTCTACGTCAAAAACCGCAGAAAATTTTCATTTTTTAACTATATCTCAAGATTGAAACACAACATCAAAAATCTGAGACTACATAGCGCTGTGGTTTGGTAATCCCTACACACTGAATATTAAATGTATTTAACGTTATCATCAGTATGACTGTGATAACGATTTCCTTAAATTACTAAGGAATTCGTTATCACAGTCATATTGATGATAACGTAAAAAACATTTATCATTCAGTGTGTAGGGCTTACCAAACCACAGCGCTATGTAGTCTCAGATTTTTGATGTTGTGTTCCAATCTTGAAATATAATTAAAAATTGAAAATTTTCTGCGGTTTTTGACGTAGAGGTATCCTTCGCTCTTAAGACATTTTCACAGGTCTACAAACATTATTCATCAAATTATGCAAAATAAATGCTTTCAACTTTGACGAAATCAGACAATTTCAATATTGTCAAATAGTGTCAAATCTAAAATATGTCAACATATTTAATCTATGCAAAACGCATCTGTAGTTTTGCTTGTCATTCGCATTTTCTAAGTTTATCTGCCCTATGGACAGGAGGATGGCCAGTGTAGGGTTCTGAAACTCATCTCCTACGATCCCTGCTTTGCACTTGATGTAGCCCTGACTAACTGGGTATATTATAGAGTGTTTGGACATTGACGAAGTAAAGTAATGTCCAAGAACTGTTATTAGGGTTCTCAATCCCAGCACTCGCCTTGTGACCGAGGTACCTCGGGAAAACCTTCAGTCAAGATTGAAGGCGAGCTTCCGAATTCGAGTCTCGGGTCTCACCAACGAGTCACGCGTCATACACAATCACACGATATTGTTCTGTTTGAGACGACGCCCCCCCCCCCCCCCCTGCAAGACGCAACAACGCCACCCGCAGCACACGCGCGCGATATTAGGGGGAGATGCATCAACATCGTTACACGTGTGGCTGCCCTGCCACGCCCCTCGCTCCCAGCCCTTGTCCATACTGCGCCGGTCCACGGCAGGCACGGTCATGTGATATCATTTCTACCAAGTTGTACCAACTGATTTATCAAGGTCGAATTAATTTCGCGGAACTACCCCAAATTAATTCCTACCTGATTACAATACAACCACCAATTCGTGCTAATTTCGAACTTGGGAATTCAAGGTTATGTTGTGCAACAGCCCCAACTCTGACCTATACTATCCCCAACGTATAACTAGTCGTATACTTCGAGACGGACCTTAGATCCCTATCATTTAACGACCATCCAATACATTTCTGGCGCTCTTTCACAAATTCGTGCACAAGTCTCATTGGTCACGCCCGCTGCGTTAGGAAGTTTCAGATATCCAACTTACGGTCTTAAACTATCCTTAATCGACATGTTTCAAGTAGATACTAGGAACTAGAGAAGTAGAACATTAAGTTGGTAGTATTGGACTCGGCATGAGGATATAGTTATACGTATAAACGTATATAGGCTGAGATCCTATAGGAGCGCCACTGTAAACACGTCAACATGTCACCGCGGTGACCCAATGACCCACAAACCTCACCTGCTGCACTTAACAGCCCCCCCCCCCCTCCACCCCAGGGAACTCTGTGTTGCTCACTTTACTCGGAAACTTTTCGAGATGTCACTTGAATATGATGCATTTTATATTTTCCAGTTCGGAGCTTCGTGAGTAGTTTCATTCTTCCGTGACCCAGTTGACGAGAAAAGCACCCTAGAAGCTGCATTCAGCTTAGCGTTTCCGTACAATATACTATATAGCAAAGCTTACTGGCGAGGGTGCGGTAATCTTTTCTCGGTCTACATTCCATATTATGTAAGTGCTCGAGGTTTGCCTATGCGGGCTTTCTAAGTCAAGTATACCTATGAGACTAAAATGTATGAAATTGATTTGAATTACTGTACATGATTTTATAGAAAACAAAACTCATTTTGCGGTGGCATACTTACGGGTGAATGAAGTTCTTGCCCTAAGAACTGCGAATACTTAATAGTGTTACGCCCATAAATCCCCCCCCCCCACTTTACTTCTCCCCTCCATTCACCCCCAGAATAAGTAAAGTGAAAATACTTTTTGGCTCACAGCTCCATAATTCCCTTACCGAAAGCTTACCTCATAATCAAGGCACGTGAATCAAGTAAAATGATTCTGAAAGTGAGTCTACTCCACACAGGCAAACATGTCCTGAAAGCTGTAACTACACTTCCGAACATGTCATCTTCTACTCATATTGAAAAGTTCTTGTTGGGAGTCTGTAACGCCGTTGATAGCTCGCACTGACTGGGACTGGGATAATCTAGTTCTTGCTTGTTGGTCGGAATGAACATCAATGTTGCAACCTGTCCTGTCATAAGGACGAATGGTCAACTGGACGAAGCGATATCTATAACAAAAACAATTAACCTAATGTCCCTCTTAAACTAGACAATTAACTGGGGCCAATTAACGTGAACTAGCCGTGATCAAGTGATAACTGGGCCTTGATATGATCGGTTTGTAAGGGAGCAGCACGATTAATTGTTCAATTTAGAAGGGGCATAACCTAACGTAACACATCAATCGCTGCATCCGTATTATCATCGTCCAGTTATATAACCACTACTGTCATCATTCAACAACACAACAACACATCACGTAATGCGATCATAAAGCTGGCCTCGATCAATAACATTATCCTGTTGGAACAGATAGATCTGACTCAGATGCTTATGTGAGATGTGTGTTTTCAGGTAACCCAACTATCAGGGAACCAGGGCCAGAGATTCCAGGGCCAGAGATTCGCCCACAGATTCTGTTTGATTCCGGTGAGACTACAAATCCGAACTAAAGGGTTTTTCGAGGTTTTCCTAAGTAATTATGAGGTTATCCTACTACCAGGCTAACACCCCTTTCACACTGCGTTATTTTCATAGTTATAGTCACCTGAAGAGGGGCACAAACTGATGTGTTGTATGGAGACAGTCACAGTCACAGTCACAGTCGCAGTCGCAGTCGCAGTCGCAGTCACAGTCACAGTCACAGTCACAGTCACAGCAGTGCAACGATTCTGCTTTCTGTGGACTGCCCAACCAATAATCCTATGCACAATTTGTCGTATCGACAGTATTGAAAGAAATAATGAAACTGTTTTTTGGATGGAAATATTTTACATTAAACCCGACTTCGCCTTGGGCGGGTGTGACCCAAAAGTAATCGAAATAGATCCCGTGAGAACTGGATGTGTAGATCAGAACAATTAGCAGGTCGTTGACCCACCCTGGTCTATGTTTTGGTCGCGCCGGCAGACAGTGAACTATTTGGCACCTCGGCCTAGACACAGCCCGGTGTAGCCAATCAGAGAGCTGATATGCAAACACTGCAGCCCGCCGACATTTACCCAGGTCATACAACAAAGGTCAAAGACACACACACCCTTTCACTTGCAGCTATAAATATAGTTGTACGCTCAGTTCGCCTTGGTAATTATTACTTTCTACAAGGAAAATAATATTAATAATTAGCCATGAAGGTATGTGAGGCTATAAATAGCGCGTGACCTCCCGGTGGTGTGGCCAGGAAAACAGCCCCCCCCCTGATGACTTAACTACGTCACCGCTACGTCACGGGCTGTTCGGAAATATACTTGGCACACGGCTCAATAAACCATTTGCTGTGGTCGTGGAGGACTCGAGAGAAAATAACAGGGGGGATCCTGGGGGATTTGTAAATATTCGAGTCGTTACGGCAGGACAAATTAATTAATTAAAATTAATTACAATAATGATATTATTATATTTGAAATATTATATAATTAATAATTAATATATTTGAAACACATTATTCCAGTTTTGAGTTACGCTATTTTGAAACTACAATCGAATTATTTAAATAAAATTAAATAAAATAAATTCACATTTAGAGTCTACCCACTCGGTAACGAAACTGATTTGCAGTGGGGGACTTTAATTTAAAGCGACTAAACCAACCCTGTAGGCTATCAGGTCACTTTTTGAATATTGTGTGTAGCGTTCTAAAGACCGTGCTCGGGTTTTAATATTCACGTGGCCAGGCAGGTTGGAACATTGTTATTGGCACAACACGGAATGTATTTATAGGTGAACGCAAACTACTCCGCTCAACATTAGCTAGACTCATTCATCATAGGGGTTGACTCGAGCCCGGTGGGGGGCTGTGATGGATCTTGGGGGGGGGGGGGTCGCGTGCCCAACTCGTGATAGCGTCGGTGATACCCGGGGGATGTTGTACGGTTGTACCCCGCCCAGAACACAAAACATGTCTAATTGATTTCGCAGATTTGCATGGACAAATGAATGCATGATGGTAATTAGGTCTGGTCTTACACGACGTCCAACTAAATATTTAGCCGATATCACTGGTGGTCATGATGAAAAACGTAGCGGCCAGTTAATTAACTTTGAAGTCGTAAGTGACCTTTGTGCATTAACACTTTAAAAAAATGACGTGTTAGAAGAGACAGCAATTGATTGATTGAATGATTGATAAGGCCTTTATTCCATGCGGGAAAGATGTTCATATATTCTTTCTTGACAATCATAAAAATGTGTACATAAATTAAGTATATCTGATCTTTGGAAATACACTCCTGTCCAAAGGTGTAATATTTAAACAATTGATTTAAGACACATGTTAGAATTATTCAAGTTTGTATCCATCAAAATCGACAGATATATTTAAAAAATTAGACTTTTACTTTGTTGCTACTTTACAACGGCAATATCGCTGATATTGGATCTTAAAAAGTTATCTGTGAAGCAAAGCGGCGAACTTGTTGACAAAGTCAGGTGAGCTTAACAAGACTGGAAATATGCAAAACGTTGGCCGGGGGGGGGGGGGGGGGGGGGACGGGACACACACGATGAATGACCAAGACGTGGTTCGCTTCGCGTGACTCGCTGTCACCGCGGTCAGTCGGCAGATAACGCCGACGCCATTTCAACAGCTAGCTGGAAAAATAAGAAAACGGAAAAAACAAACACAGTTTGTCCATCAATACAGCCACTACTGTTTGTTCGGGTGTTGATAAGTTTCGGTGAATACTATCAGAGAGTAGGTTCGGCTACATAATATCCGGTGAGCAGGAACAGATAGGGCACGTCCACCACTGGAAGTAGAAGGTATAGGTCTCTCACAGCAAGAAGTAAGATAGTATCAGGACCGTCCAAATTTAGTTGCCAGCTTAACAAGCGCGAATCACTGACGTTTTTACCGATTAACTAGTAAAATTTGGTTGCGGTAAGTTTTTTGACGGTAACGCACAAGAAAACGTGCAAGCAGGTTTCTTTCAAAAAACCTAACGCAACCAAATTGTACTAGATAATCGGGAACAACGTTAGTGATTCGCACGAATTTAATTGTGGGCGGTCCTGACTCCCCTGACACTATCTTACTTGTTGGTGTGAGACACCTTTATAAGATCACTCGGTCATGTTGACTCCTGTTACCTGTATGTACTCAATAAAGATAGTGACCGATGGCCCTGGGTGTAATGACATTCAACTCAAGCTGTTGTCAGTCGGAACTGTTAAAACTATGCTAAATCAAAGGTGTTTAATAATAATATAATAAGAATGATACTTAATATTAAAAAGTGGTGCATAGCATAACGGACATCATAAGAACAAAACTGGATTAGCTAAATTTCAGATATTACAATCCTTACATCAAGTTGTCACGGAAACAAATTCAAGACAATAATTCATTGATTTTACCTGACAACCATAATTTTATTAATCCAGTTTTTAGTTCTTACTAATTTTATGTCAGTGAATCGTTCTGAAGAACCTTCGATTTTGCGCGGTTTTAGTAGTAGGCCTAAGACTACCCCACAATGTGGGCGCCATGCAGGTATCACTAGCCCGGGGCGTGGCGGGTAAATACTACTTGGCGACCACACGTCTGACGCAGTTGCAACACTCAGTCAGACACGACGAGCCGCCCCTCAGTGTAGTAGGCCTAAGACTACCCCACAATGTGGGCGCCATGCAGGTATCACTAGCCCGGGGCGTGGCGGGTAAATACTACTTGGCGACCACACGTCTGACGCAGTTGCAACACTCAGTCAGACACGACGAGCCGCCCCTCAGTGTAGTAGGCCTAGGACTACCCCACAATGTGGGCGCCATGCAGGTATCACTAGCCCGGGGTGTGGCGGGTAAATACTACTTGGCGACCACACGTCTGACGCAGTTGCAACACTCAGTCAGACACGACGAGCCGCCCCTCAGTGTAGTAGGCCTAAGACTACCCCACAATGTGGGCGCCATGCAGGTATCACTAGCCCGGGGCGTGGCGGGTAAATACTACTTGGCGACCACACGTCTGACGCAGTTGCAACACTCAGTCAGACACGACGAGCCGCCCCTCAGTGTAGTAGGCCTAGGCCTACCCCACAATGTGGGCGCCATGCAGGTATCACTAGCCCGGGGCGTGGCGGGTCAATACTACATGGCGACCACACGTCTGACGCAGTTGCAACACTCAGTCAGACACGACGAGCCGCCCCTCAGTCAGACTCAGTCAATACTACATGGCGACCACAAGTCTGACGCAGTTGCAACACTCAGTCAGACACGACGAGCCGCCCCTCAGTGTAGTAGGCCTAGGACTACCCCACAGTGTGGGCGCCATGCAGGTATCACTAGCCCGGGGCGTGGCGGGTCAATACTACTTGGCGACCACACGTCTGACGCAGTTGCAACACTCAGTCAGACACGACGAGCCGCCCCTCAGTGTAGTAGGCCTAAGACTACCCCACAGTGTGGGCGCCATGCAGGTATCACTAGCCCGGGGTGTGGCGGGTCAATACTACATGGCGACCACACGTCAGACGCAGTTGCAACACTCAGTCAGACACGACGAGCCGCCCCTCAGTGTAGTAGGCCTAAGACTACCCCACAGTGTGGGCGCCATGCAGGTATCACTAGCCCGGGGTGTGGCGGGTCAATACTACTTGGCGACCACACGTCTGACGCAGTTGCAACACTCAGTCAGACACGACGAGCCGCCCCTCAGTGTAGTAGGCCTAAGACTACCCCACAGTGTGGGCGCCATGCAGGTATCACTAGCCCGGGGTGTGGCGGGTCAAAACTACTTGGCGACCACACGTCTGACGCAGTTGCAACACTCAGTCAGACACGACGAGCCGCCCCTCAGTGTAGTAGGCCTAAGACTACCCCACAGTGTGGGCGCCATGCAGGTATCACTAGCCCGGGGTGTGGCGGGTCAATACTACTTGGCGACCACACGTCTGACGCAGTTGCAACACTCAGTCAGACACGACGAGCCGCCCCTCAGTGTAGTAGGCCTAAGACTACCCCACAGTGTGGGCGCCATGCAGGTATCACTAGCCCGGGGTGTGGCGGGTCAATACTACTTGGCGACCACACGTCTGACGCAGTTGCAACACTCAGTCAGACACGACGAGCCGCCCCTCAGTGTAGTAGACCTAGGACTACCCCACAATGTGGGCGCCATGCAGGTATCACTAGCCCGGGGTGTGGCGGGTCAATACTACTTGGCGACCACACGTCTGACGCAGTTGCAACACTCAGTCAGACACGACGAGCCGCCCCTCAGTGTAGTAGGCCTAAGACTACCCCACAGTGTGGGCGCCATGCAGGTATCACTAGCCCGGGGTGTGGCGGGTCAATACTACTTGGCGACCACACGTCTGACGCAGTTGCAACACTCAGTCAGACACGACGAGCCGCCCCTCAGTGTAGTAGGCCTAAGACTACCCCACAATGTGGGCGCCATGCAGGTATCACTAGCCCGGGGTGTGGCGGGTCAATACTACATGGCGACCACACGTCTGACGCAGTTGCAACACTCAGTCAGACACGACGAGCCGCCCCTCAGTGTAGTAGGCCTAGGACTACCCCACAGTGTGGGCGCCATGCAGGTATCACTAGCCCGGGGTGTGGCGGGTCAATACTACATGGCGACCACACGTCTGACGCAGTTGCAACACTCAGTCAGACACGACGAGCCGCCCCTCAGTGTAGTAGGCCTAAGACTACCCCACAATGTGGGCGCCATGCAGGTATCACTAGCCCGGGGTGTGGCGGGTCAATACTACTTGGCGACCACACGTCTGACGCAGTTGCAACACTCAGTCAGACACGACGAGCCGCCCCTCAGTGTAGTAGGCCTAGGACTACCCCACAATGTGGGCGCCATGCAGGTATCACTAGCCCGGGGTGTGGCGGGTCAATACTACTTGGCGACCACACGTCTGACGCAGTTGCAACACTCAGTCAGACACGACGAGCCGCCCCTCAGTGTAGTAGGCCTAAGACTACCCCACAGTGTGGGCGCCATGCAGGTATCACTAGCCCGGGGTGTGGCGGGTCAATACTACATGGCGACCACACGTCTGACGCAGTTGCAACACTCAGTCAGACACGACGAGCCGCCCCTCAGTGTAGTAGGCCTAAGACTACCCCACAATGTGGGCGCCATGCAGGTATCACTAGCCCGGGGTGTGGCGGGTCAATACTACATGGCGACCACACGTCTGACGCAGTTGCAACACTCAGTCAGACACGACGAGCCGCCCCTCAGTGTAGTAGGCCTAAGACTACCCCACAGTGTGGGCGCCATGCAGGTATCACTAGCCCGGGGTGTGGCGGGTCAATACTACATGGCGACCACACGTCTGACGCAGTTGCAACACTCAGTCAGACACGACGAGCCGCCCCTCAGTGTAGTA
The DNA here is from genome assembly GCA_945910005.1 of Isoperla grammatica. NCBI lineage: Eukaryota > Metazoa > Arthropoda > Insecta > Plecoptera > Perlodidae > Isoperla > Isoperla grammatica. The sequence continues at coordinate 5,327,147 of OX246737.1, forward strand.
GGCCTAAGACTACCCCACAGTGTGGGCGCCATGCAGGTATCACTAGCCCGGGGTGTGGCGGGTCAATACTACTTGGCGACCACACGTCTGACGCAGTTGCAACACTCAGTCAGACACGACGAGCCGCCCCTCAGTGTAGTAGGCCTAAGACTACCCCACAGTGTGGGCGCCATGAAGGTATCACTAGCCCGTGGTGTGGCGGGTCAATACTACATGGCGACCACACGTCTGACGCAGTTGCAACACTCAGTCAGACACGACGAGCCGCCCCTCAGTGTAGTAGGCCTAAGACTACCCCACAGTGTGGGCGCCATGCAGGTATCACTAGCCCGGGGTGTGGCGGGTCAATACTACTTGGCGACCACACGTCTGACGCAGTTGCAACACTCAGTCAGACACGACGAGCCGCCCCTCAGTGTAGTAGGCCTAGGACTACCCCACAATGTGGGTGCCATGCAGGTATCACTAGCCCGGGGTGTGGCGGGTCAATACTACTTGGCGACCACACGTCTGACGCAGTTGCAACACTCAGTCAGACACGACGAGCCGCCCCTCAGTGTAGTAGGCCTAAGACTACCCCACAGTGTGGGCGCCATGCAGGTATCACTAGCCCGGGGTGTGGCGGGTCAATACTACATGGCGACCACACGTCTGACGCAGTTGCAACACTCAGTCAGACACGACGAGCCGCCCCTCAGTGTAGTAGGCCTAGGACTACCCCACAATGTGGGCGCCATGCAGGTATCACTAGCCCGGGGTGTGGCGGGTCAATACTACTTGGCGACCACACGTCTGACGCAGTTGCAACACTCAGTCAGACACGACGAGCCGCCCCTCAGTGTAGTAGGCCTAGGACTACCCCACAATGTGGGCGCCATGCAGGTATCACTAGCCCGGGGTGTGGCGGGTCAATACTACTTGGCGACCACACATCTGACGCAGTTGCAACACTCAGTCAGACACGACGAGCCGCCCCTCAGTGTAGTAGGCCTAGGACTACCCCACAATGTGGGCGCCATGCAGGTATCACTAGCCCGGGGTGTGGCGGGTCAATACTACTTGGCGACCACACGTCTGACGCAGTTGCAACACTCAGTCAGACACGACGAGCCGCCCCTCAGTGTAGTAGGCCTAGGACTACCCCACAATGTGGGCGCCATGCAGGTATCACTAGCCCGGGGTGTGGCGGGTCAATACTACTTGGCGACCACACGTCTGACGCAGTTGCAACACTCAGTCAGACACGACGAGCCGCCCCTCAGTGTAGTAGGCCTAGGACTACCCCACAATGTGGGCGCCATGCAGGTATCACTAGCCCGGGGTGTGGCGGGTCAATACTACATGGCGACCACACGTCTGACGCAGTTGCAACACTCAGTCAGACTCAGTCAATACTACATGGCGACCACACGTCTGACGCAGTGCAACACTCAGTCAGACACGACGAGCTGCCCCTCAGTCAGACTCAGTCAATACTACATGGCGACCACAAGTCTGACGCAGTTGCAACACTCAGTCAGACTCAGTCAATACTACATGGCGACCACAAGTCTGACGCAGTTGCAACACTCAGTCAGACTTAGTCAATACTACATGGCGCATTATTATCTACCGCCTGTTTCATGCACTCTGTTTCAACGAAAATTAACAGATATAGTTGTCCCAAGACTACCTTACACATGCTTTCGTCACAGGCGACTGGTTCGTAGCCAATCAGCGATCGGTATTGGCGCAGGTGTGTCTCGGGCGGTTCGCTGGTTGGCTACGACTGCCCCGGATGTGACGAAAGCAGGTGTAAAGTAATCTTGGGTGCTTTAGTGCATAGTGCACAAGCCTCATTAGTCACACCCACTGTGTTTGCGTTTCCAGGTATCCAATATATAGTCGTAAATTATCCCTAATGGTCCTGTTTCAATTAGATAGTATAGGAACTAGTAGTATTTTAGCTTTCTCTCTCTTCACCCGAACACAATCGTGTAAATAGACCTCGGGCCCGGTACAGCTGCAACATAGTAGGCGGTGTGTCTATTACCACGACGCTATCCGCACGAGGTTTTAATTAAACGCATTCATCACAGCGGCGGTGAAATATGACGCTAGCAGGATCGTGTAAATAGACCTCGGGCCCGGTACAGCTGCAACATAGTAGGCGGTGTGTCTATTACCACGACGCTATCCGCACGAGGTTTTAATTAAACGCATTCATCACAGCGGCGGTGAAATATGACGCTAGCAGGATCGTGTAAATAGACCTCGGGCCCGGTACAGCTGCAATATAGTAGGCGGTGTGTATATTACCACGAGGCTATCGTGTAAATAGACCTCGGGCCCGGTACAGCTGCAATATAGTAGGCGGTGTGTCTATTACCACGAGGCTATCGTGTAAATAGACCTCGGGCCCGGTACAGCTGCAATATAGTAGGCGGTGTGTATATTACCACGAGGCTATCGTGTAAATAGACCTCGGGCCCGGTACAGCTGCAATATAGTAGGCGGTGTGTCTATTACCACGAGGCTATCGTGTAAATAGACCTCGGGCCGGGTACAGCTGCAATATAGTAGGCGGTGTGTCTATTACCACGAGGCTATCGTGTAAATAGACCTCGGGCTCGGTACAGCTGCAATATAGTAGGCGGTGTGTCTATTACCACGAGGCTATCCGCACGAGGTTTTAATTAAACGCATTCATCACAGCGGCGGTGAAATATGACGCTAGCAGGCGGTGCCCAAGCCAGAACAAAATGTTAATAATTTGCAACAATTAAAATATCACCCTATTTATTTTGTGTTGACCTTTTTTTATGGTTACCGCAAAGGAAAGTAATAAAAAAGCACACTCTATCTGCATGGCCCACTTAATTCAGCTGGTAATAACTTTAGAGTCACGCAATGTTTGCTCACTCGACGTTTTAAAGCGCCATCATTCATCCACATTCAACCCCCCCCCCCCTCCCCCCCCCCCCTTTACTGCAGAGTGTCTCATAAATATCATGAAAATATAATTTGCATATTCAGGAATGTCCATTAAATTGTTGATGTTTTTGTTACACTTTATAATCGTTTATTACGGGGAGTTTTAACGTTATGGTAATTTCTCTTTACTGTTCGGATGTTTAAAAAGACATTTATTTTAACGTCTAAATTTTGGATTGATGAGGGGCTATATTTTATAAATAGGTCTGCAAGCGATCTTTATGGAAACGGATACAAGCTATTACAACTGTTTGACTCACTGCTACCGATAGAGTTGAATCGAGTCACGCGAGTCTAATTCCGGAGGTCGACGGTTCAATTCCGGTCACCAGCGATTGTGACTAAAGGTGGTTTCGACGTTTCCTTCAGTTAGGTATATAACGTTCCTTGCACATTCCTACCCAACTATTCAAAGAACCCCAGGATTGTGATACACAGTGGATGAATGGGTTCGGGTCTATTGTTCTAAACAACGGAGTTCAACACAAGAAGCGTAAAAAGCACAAGATTTTTTGTTTTTTGTTAGTATATTTAAAATTACATTTGATTTTAAAATTTTGGAATTAATATGCTTCTAAGGATGTAACAAAAAAAAAGAATTTAAGATGTCAAATTATTGAAATTGTCTTTAGTTTTGTCCAGACACCATCAAATGCGTTTTCCCTTTTTGAGACCTTGATAATATTTAGCCCACCATAATTAAAAAAAACTTGATACTGAATTATTTTAAGAATATGAAGACGAAATAACTTTAAATCCTCACACTTTTCATCTATAAGTAAAGTATACATTTGAGTGAGAAACAATAAACTCCTGCTGAATTAATTCCGCTTGTTTCTCAAATCTGTACATCGGGTAAGTCAGGACAGAACCTTGGAACCAGTGCCTAGCCTAGCCTAGTACAACCGCGTGTGTAGTAAGGTAGTGGGAGGTACTTCAGTTCAGTGGAGCCTGGCTGGCATGTCTGCCGTTTCTTATCGCAAACAACACGACTACGACTGCATGCGGCGAAAGTTCTGCGGAAACAGAAAGTATATATTATACTTTCCTCAATAAAAACAACACTGGTATTTTATCGAAACCCGGATCTAGACCGAGAGTGGAAATATCAACAGTAATAAAGCAAGTTCACGTTGCGAGATATTTGAGACTGTTCTTATAGCAGACTCTACGACTACTGATCGAACCTTACAGGTTATGTCCAACTGTTGCCAATATTGACCTCCACCTCCAGCTACCCTCTCAAACAATCTCCTTCATTTCCAATATCGGTGCTAGTTTGTGCAATAGAAAACACCTTCATCTATAAAATAAAATAATATATAATAATAAATAAGTTTTATAATAAATAAATAATATAAAACAAGTTTTCCTCAGGTTGAGGTCTCGACATTCTTCCCCAACTATCCAGACACCTGTAGAGGGTTACACAGGACCCTACTGATGTGTCCTACGCAGCATCACGATCTGGACAGCTCAGCCTGTCGTACGAGGCGCCGCTATAAAACCTTGTTGCAATAACAATAATAATCACATATCTTCAGCTCATCACAGTAATTAGCTTCATAATGCGAATGCGAGCGTCACGCTTAGTTCTAAGCGCTTCTCCGCATTCTTTCTCATCATCATCGTTACATAACGAGAGATGAACAATCGAACAGAATGACGCAAACGCAATCGGATAAACAAAGAAAAGACTGAATCTATTACAAAAACCTATGATTGATTTATCTTGCACGACGAAGGACGAATTTTCACGAATTCAACCCCCAGAATATAAGAGATTAATGTACTCGCAGAATAGAAAAACCACGTGTGAAGTACTTTAGAGGTGATTTTTACTTCAAACTTTCTCATATAGTATTATCGCGTAGTAAATATAGTAGAATGTGTTGCCTATTTAAAACGAACGTTCCTCGACAGACGTCAACAGCGAAATATCCTCTAGGATTACCGACGGCGGAATTCGAACCGAAACCTCTCTAGCTAGAACGTAAGAGGAAGGATACCAAAGTGGTAAGACTCGAGACTCTAATCCGGGAGGTCGCCGGTTCGATTCCGGCCACTGGCACTCCTGACAGAAGGTTTTTCCGAGGTTTTCCTCAGTCGTGAAAGCGAATGCTTGGATTGAATCCTACTTACAGCCCTCGGACATTCCTTCCCAGCTATCCAACCTATAGTTAGTCACTGGGAGGGGCATATCAGGTAAAGTTGGTGTGCACCCTATACGGGTATTGCTATACGGAAAATTATTATTAATTATTAAGGATCATCGTTCGTTATCTAACACACATAGGGGCCTTGCTGACGTCATACGGGGGCGCTGGGCTACGTCATCAGAAGACGGGGCAAGACCTCCTACATCAAGGCTCCATCAATCACCGCGGACAGTCGCGAATACATTAGTGTTCGTCTTGTAATCAATCACGCAATCAATCAATGGATGCACCGTAATGAGCGTGGCCCGCTAGTGACGTCAACAGACGTACAAAACATCCAAGGTGAAGATATGCACTTGTTGCGAGATACTTAGCTGATGTCTCGACAGACAGACTGCACGCTAGTTATGTAATGAACGTACTTCACATTCACATGCACAGAAAGAAGAATATGCGCAGCACAAAAACACGTTTGCATTTATTATTTTACGAGAAAAAACGGCATTACAATTGTGGAAGTCCGGTATACACTAGATGCAACCAACGAGTAAATAAAGCAAGGAATGTGGGAATGATTTTTTAATTTACTTATCCAACAACAGAATAATTACAATTCCAGACACAATTGGATATAATATAATACAGGCAGATACGTACTTATTAATACATTTGTTTCAATAAGATAAACAACACTCACTTTTAAAACGACTTATTAAAATAGACACCAACCTAAGGTAAGCGGTAGCTATAACAATTTACCCCACTTTTGTCATGAACATAAAATGTTAAAACACTTTACTTTATTAACCTCACATTGTCATTAAAAGTATCAATATGGCTAAAGTGTGAACTATTTAACATGTTAACTGTGCGTGGCGAAAACGAATATTTAAAAAGATCGTATTTATTCATTCATTCGATTAATTCTTTGGGGATAAATTATCTCAAGTATAATAAATTATGAAAAATAGGAAAATAATTTCACAAATTCGAAAGTTTTTAATACAAAATATCTCGAAGTAGAGGAGACTAAGTGCTGAAACGTTGTAGTTTTGGTTTAAGAATCCAAAATACGGATGGCGCCAAACATAAAACTAGTACAAACCGCCAAGAAAATGAAACGTATATTTGTCGTATGATCGTTGTAGCTGTGTCTACATTGATAACGTGACTATTATCTGTGTGTTTACTCATTCTGTGACTAATTGTCTTGCGGTCATGAACGCAGGCGTTTAACCATTTCAAACAGATACGGGTGAAAATCAAATACTTCTTATAAATAAGGGTAGATGCAACATTTGTCTGTTAGCTCAGAAAGAATAAACAAAGACAAACTGCTTATTCAAAATGACAGCGCCAAACACAGTTTTCAACTAGTAATTTCCCTACCACTGATTTTACGCGAACTAGTTTCCCCTCCCCCCCCCCCCCCTCTGGTTTGCCCCCCGAATAAGTTATTGCAAAATTTTTTGTGTTTTTCGTTTGTAACCGCTAACTACAACAATGAAAATAAATTAGTAAAATATATTTAAGATAAAATGTTTTCTGTATATCCGCTAAAATGAAATAAATAGAATCCTTCAAAGACTGTTAATATGTATAATGCATATTTGAGAGCACATTAAAAGTTTAAACGTATTCAACTGTGAAATGAGATGATCTTCCTGGTAATTATGGATGTCTTGACGTCAACGGGCTAGGAAGTATTCTAGCTGACTCCGACATAATATAGTTTGCGCGTCAGTACAGGTAAGCTAATGCTGTAAACAACAAGTCAGCACAAATGCGACTTATGACCGGTCTTATAACTGAATATTAATGTCGTGTTTTCACCATAGCAACCACCAGTCACAAGCTTTCGAATAAACTCAGTTGACAACCAGAATATTCAGTTGGACCCGTAAGCAAGGGAATGCATTACTCTTCGAAGTGGCGGGAAAGCGGAAGCACTCAGCCATAGGACTCAGTCTAAAGTCACCACGCACACAGTTCATCAGTCGTTCTTTCAGCCGTCCGCTTGAACGAAAAGTTATCGATCGTCAATTAAGAAATATATAATGATGTATTTCGGTGTTTGAATAGTAGGTAATGTTAGTGCGCAGGACGCCACGCGCACTCGTACGCACGCACAGAGTTCATTGATGATCTTGGTGTTGCGTCACACACGCTGGCACATACTGTCATGGCGTGCGCTGCGCAAACACAGCCGCTTATAAATACGAATACGCTTGAGCGAGCTTTGTTCTAACGAATTTCACTTAGGTACGCTTTCACTTGTAGTTGCATATGCCTCAATTTTCGTCACATTTTTTAAAATTTGTTGTATCAGAAATTTTTGCAGATTTCACAAACATGTCTCTTTCATAACTTTAGAAATTTGCATCGATTATACGTTATAAACTATTTAAGAAAAAATATTTAAAAACAGAAGCAATATTAAGAATTGTGTTTGAATAAAATATATATTGGTCCACACCATAACCTCTTAGAACAATTTGGCGAGCTTTAATGTGGTCTAAACTAAACCTACCCATTTGGCATAGCGAGAATTTTTAATTCCGAAATTTAAGATTATTTTGTTGCTTGTAACATCCATCCTCTGTGCTAACATCCATCCACTTTCATAACGTCACTAAGTATAAGCCTGTATCGGGCGGCATGGGAATAGTCGACGCTTTCATCAGCTGTTGTGAGAAATCACTAATAAACAGAAGTAGATGTGGCGTGATCACAATAAACAACTTCAGTGTGATGACGATAATCAATACGTATTCGCTCATCACGAGTTGTGTACGACATTCATTCAGTCAGTGCGTGCACACTTATCTATGTAACACGCATATTGACAGTGCGTCTCTTCGTGCACAGCAATGGCACAGCACAGCATAACGCACAACATTGCACACAGCACAGCACCGCACAGCATTGCGCACAGCACAGCGCATCACACGGACTTTGAATCGAAACTAGTCCAAGTGATGAATATATATATAGAACAACACTCGGTCTAATTTAGGATATGAAAGTAATAATATTTTAGCTTTCCATTGTAGATATTTTAATGTTTCGTTACTCCAGCGTGTGCCCATGGTAGAATACACAATTCGCTAGGTTTATCAGACTGTACACTTGTAAATTTATGATCTGCATTATGCACCATACAACATGTTTCTTGTAGTCTTATATCTTTCAGTACTCAGCCTCGCTTTCAGTACTACTGCCTGGCAGTTCAAATATATGCGACGTAAACTACAGTTATGTTCCCTGTAAGCTGGACCCTTGGAACCACATGATACCACGTTGCAGACATGTGCGTGTTGGCTGTACAGTCCACATTGCGTCATGTGTTGGACCCCAGGACCAGGAAGCATGACCACGCCGTGTGCGTGTGCGTGTGCGTACTCTGCTCGTACCTAGAAGGGAGGTGTGTCTGATATGTGAATATAGTTTCCTCACCTATTGATTGGAGAGGAAGTCAAGGGATCAATCAAGGATCAAGGAGGTAATCATGGATAGACTATTGGACTGAATAGATTGGAATGACAGTGAGAAAAGTTTCGAAAAGAGAATAAGGTTGGAATTCATAGTCGGCCCCTACACCTAGGGGCGCCCATTGTTACCAAGGTAACAGTTGTTTGCATGTTATTTCCCACAAACAAAACAAATCCATAGCAACAATGGGTGCCCCTAGGTGTAGGGGCCGACTATGAATTCCAACCTTATACCAATAGGAGAGTTTGCTTAAAAATTAAGATAGAAGGTCCTGATGCGACCCGTTGAGATAAGATATAAATAGATATACAGATTGGTACCGCTATACAACACTCGATGTCATGTTTACATCAGCGTAGGATTCCCGGCACTCGAGTTCCACGTGAAAGTAGCTGCGACGAGTCTAACGAACCTCAAGGTCATATATTCGGATTTATAAAACCCAAGGTCGTTGAAAGAAAACACCTACCAACGTCTTTGGAGCGAATCTTCTATCCAAAGAGCTTAGAATGCCTAAACTAAAAGAACACATCTATCCAAAGAGCTTAGAACACATCCAGTTGATGACGAGTGCGGGAAGGGGTGAGGGGGGGGGGAGAGATACAATTAATTAATATTCGTCTTTATTTGACCTGTTCGTAAGTTTAGCAAAATCCTAAACGTGTTAACATTTATTTCTTCATACAGACGACTTCCGACAGGACCTCCAACGAAGCTCGAACCCCTAATACTTGGTGTAAAGGACCTAAAGCTTCCCATCCGCCTTTGTCGTAGTCCAACCAATCTCGCACCGACCACCGCAATGCATGCTTTACCTCAGTTGCAAGACTGACGTCTTCATTGTGTGCATAGAATCACTTGTTGTATCTATGTGCGCACACGACACGACCACCTCACTATCCAATCGTTGCTGTGTCATGAACAGCTTTCAAATAATGAAAACTGTAACAGTTCTTTCAGCAAGAACAAAGTCATCTGATAAGGTAAACAACAATGTTTTCGTTTCGAACGGTTGTTCAAGGTTTGTGAGGTTCCTGTCAGTGATAACACTCATTACAACTATTGAGGTTATCACTAAAGAATTACGTCGAAATATTATGGCGTTAGAAACTAAACTATGGTTTCGCCTACACAATATGGCTCCATCTTGCAATATTTCTTACAGATAAACATTAGGAAACCGTATATGTCCTTGAATTTTTCTCTTTCAAAACAAAACATTACATTGCATTTACTCAATAATGTAACCGGACCGAAAACTTGTCGACTTTACCATAATAGATACGACCTTGCGTTTTAATAATATACATGTAGGCCTAATAATATGCAAATGATAAACCGATCATCTAACTAAAAATAATCTTGCTGTACTTGTTTGATAATTATTTTAGAAGTCCGCGGGCCATGGAATACTTTGTATCCTCTCCCCATTACACGCAAGAGCGCGGCCGATCATCCGATAGAGGTGGCTCAGCGGTAAGACGCGAGACTCATTCGGGAGGCAGCCGGTTCGATTCCGGCCACCGGCAGTCCTGACCGAAGGTTTTTTCCGAGGGTTTCCTCAGTCGTCGTAAAGGTGAATGCTGAGACTGTGTCATACTATCAGCCCTTGGACATTCCTTCTCAGCTATCCAAACACCCTAATAATCTATAGTTAGTCACCTAAAAAGGGGCACATCAGGTAAAGCTGATGTGCACACTATAACGGGTATTCCTACGAAAAATTATTATTATGCACTGTTACACCATCGAGTTTGTGTAGGGGTTATACTAGTCCCAACGTAACTAATCTCATTTGTCCACTTATTAGAGTGCATATACTGCATACTATAGCCGCATCAGTCACGGCAGCTGTTTGGAGTTTCCAGGTATCCAGTGTACGGCCGTACATTATCACCAATGGACATGTTTCGAGTGTAATACGATAGAGCATTAGAAATTTAAATTTGACACGGATATTTCGAATTATGTGACTATTAACGTTGAGGAAAATAAATTAAGAATTCAGCCATAATCATCATATTTTGCTTCAGATTCCGAGACCGAACGAGTACCCATATCCTCAACGGTAAAGTAATAAACGATTAGAACGAAACAACCGCAGAGGTTTGAAGGTCAACCATCACCATCATGGAATCGACTCAGTTCGAGGTCACATCTTAATTGGCATTACTTTATAATCTTACTAATTAAGCTATATTGTAACTCAGCGGACATACACGTTGTAATCAATGACCTGTATGAAGAGAGCAACATTACTCTAGTTGCTATGACGACAACAATGTGACTGAAGTGAGATGACTCGGTTGTCTTCTCAATATCTCGAGACAGATTTCAAAACAAAGATGGGGATGAAACGGAAACGGACGGGTTAGATACAAACCCTTCCCCCAAAAAATGTAGTCCAGAAGAAGGTTGACCCCCCCCCCCCCCCCCCTCCCAAAAATGATTCTCCATGTTCATTTATCTAATTAATTCGTTCAATTTCAGTTCCTTGTTTTCTCGACGTCAGGGTACAAAAGTTTTTTCCGCCTATAATGATAGAATTTGGTGATTATTGTCATTTTGGTCTAGACTTCTCCAACTTACCCCATTTCACACACAAACATTGCTATTTAACGTCCCTTCAACACACTGAACAACCATTATTGTCACACACAGAAGGGAGGAGGGGGGGGGGGGGGGGGGGGGGTGCTTCATGCGTCATGGGTGTGGACCCAAATTTAATTCAGATATAAATTCTTTATAATTTTGACCAAAGTGTGTTATATAATTTTTTTTCATGCTACAGGAGGTCCCAAATGATATTATTATTGATTGTTTAGTTATATTTATTATTCTCATTTGTTAATCAGTTTGTTAATCCAAGTGAGCGCAACGTGAGCACAGAGTGGTCATAACACAACAGCACTTCCTGGCTCACTCAGTGTAGCAGCCGGGGGGACATTCAGACCTTGGATGGTAATTAATACCAATAATGTTTAACTGCCCCGGTTGTTGAGTTAACGTCAGGTCGTCTTGATCCTTACTCAAGGTCAATACCCGCCTTCAAGACGTTTCCCTTTCATTCATTAATTTATCGTTTCTTGTAATGGGCAACGAAACAAATCACGGAAAGGTAACGAACGACAGCTGGTCTGGCTAGCTGTGTTCTTTGTCTCGCTGTTTGCCAACATGCGAGATGTATTGACAAACGATTAGGATCAATTATTGATCATTTATCTTTCAATCAATTGGGATTAAGCCAGTTTATTCCAACCTACGTTTTATGGACTGGTATAGATTAACAGTCTTGCAACTATTTGAGCCGGTCAAGGAAACAGCATACAGATATCAAATCATTTTGCAAAGAAAAAATGCAATCGCATGTCGATCGAAATGTTTGAATCGATTACTTACAATTCGATATATGTAAAGGAATTATTATAATCGAGTGACAACCTTCATAATACGATGTACGTATTCATGTCTTCCATTGAATGTATTTAACGATACGGATACAGACTTCCACGTAAACGTAGACAAGAAACAATAGAGAAAACAAAATGTGAGGTAAGTCCAGCCTTGCGTCATGTTTCAGCAAATCAATTGCTATTGAGTATATTCTAGTGACAGCGACAGCACGAGTTAAGAGAAAGTATAAAGGAGTATAGGGAACTTGCAACTGACGTCACAGCCGAACTACAACAATGTAACAAATGAATCGAACTGATGGACAAACAACGAGCTGTCAAAATAATAAAATTGCAACATTATGAAGAAAACGAGGTATGGCGGAACTATCTCACCAGTTAAATCGTTTAATGATGGCAACCAAGTTGTGAAAGTTTTGTATGTTTCTCGTTTGTTTTGAAGATTTGTTTTCAAAATCATAATATTTTATTGTTTGACAGCTTGTTGTTTGTCCATCGATTCATTTCATTTGTTTCATTGTTGTAAAGCAAGCTTGCAAGAAGCCTATAGCACAGTATAATCCATGACGACCAATGTTTGCCCGTGATGGTATGCAGGAAGTGAGCATAGTTTTACAGCGGACGGAAGGCGATATAACCAATTAACACTCTTTCATAGTTGGAATTGTTCAAAATCGAACCCTGTGAGAAGTGGCACACGGATATATTGGCCAATCATATTCACAAGCGAGGGCGGAAGTCTAAACCACGAGGAAGCAAACGTACAGGTGTCCTAATTAGTGTGCGGGCGTGTTTGTTTAGTGCAAGTAAGTAAATCGGATTTGAATACGAGTTAGGCGAGACCAGAAGTCGAACGGCGAATATGAAAGAGCGCCGCTCATTGTGTGTCTGACCGTGGACTTAACCTCCAACCGTGGCAATTGGTTCGTCAGAGTCTGGCGCCCAGCCAATCAGTGTGAACATAACACTAATCACTTGAAAAGTCCAGTCACCATCTCAGAAGCTTCAATAGAAGATAATTTCACTACAAAAAGTTAGAATGTCTATATGAAATCGTCGCAAAGTTGTGAACACAAGTAATGTGTAATGCAACAAAGTGTTTCTATATACGGAAGAAATGTGAATGCAACTTTTCTTAGTGAATGCTTCGTTTGGTCAGACCTCGAAAAGTATAATTTTTGATCCAACCTAGGCTCGAACCTACGTTAGTCTCTTCTTGTTCTCTTTTCATACTGTTGTTGTATGGAAGTGAAAATGCAAACACTATTTTATATAGGCTTACACATTTCGCTTATTCTACATATTGTATAGAAGAGAAGTGAGAGAGAGAAGCCACCTGTCTGTCAGTCTTGTGACGTCATCAAGTGAGATAGAAGCCACCTGTCTGTCAGTCTTGTGACGTCATTACTGTACAAGATACTTATCAAAATAGCTCTTAACTCCTGTTATATTGCTTAAATTGCATCAGTTTTTTTTCTGGCGTCAGTGACAAGTATACGCAATTTTATAATCAAACTGAAATTTTTTACTCGTGTCTCCTTTATCTTCACATTAATTTCTCATCTTCTTACAATCAAGTTACATAGAAGCTAACAATAGAAGTAGATTTTCTTAACAAAATTTTTTTTAAATAATTTGTTATTTTTATTAAAACATGTTGACCTTGTCTTTGTTGTTCAACGTCAGTCACTGACCTGTTGCAAATCAGTTTTGAAATCGAGTTGAATACACAGAAAGTAAATAAGACAACAATTAAAGTGGGTCATTAAATCTCGCGATGTTTGACCCCGTGGATCAGCTGTTGGGCAAAGCGTCGTGGGGGGTGAGATAAGCCTGCTGACCCCGACATCGGCTGACGTAATATGAGATGTTCAGAGGAAAATCCCAACTGATGCAACAATATCAGCTATATTATCAGCGTATGGGAGGCGCTATTTGTAAAATGTTTGGTGTACACAGCCTTGTACTGTACTATGTTGCTAGGCGTCTTCTCCCCCACCGGTATAGACTTCCCGATACGTGTAGAATACCCTAGCTCGAGAATTAAAAAAATCCAACAGAAGCTATAGGCCTACTTTTGCCGTTTTCTACAGTCGAAATCACTCACATTTCACATTACAAACAAAATAAACACTTAATAACAACAATGGCGTTTCTTGCACCTCAAAGCAGTTTAAAACAAATACCGGTAGCATAAGCGGAATGAGTACAGTGATTGTTTTGTAAATAGCGCTTCCCACGTCTGAGTGGAGTAAATACCCTACAATTGGTTTTATAGGTCTACCTTATCAACCGCCAAGCAAAAATGAGTAATAATATTTACTGATATAGATAAGAAAGGCCGTTTCAGGACTAATATTTCCCATGTAGGCCTAGCCTACAACAGGACTCCAGCAGAATAGTTAGTAACACCTCAAGTAAGAATTGCCACTAGAGAGAATGAAATCCACCGCGAAGCCAACATTTGGGTGCAACGCAAACGCAAGAGCCATCACTGTTTCAAAGAGTTCTTCAATATCAAACAAGTATATCTACGACGTCTTGTTTTAAAATTGAAAATGTTGGGAATGTTGAAACATTTTGACTTTGTAACGAACACAGACATATGACTTACAAATAGTGGCTGGCTGGCGTAGGAGGTTCAAAGCAATTCACTAAAAGTTGTTATTAATAACGCACAAACAACTTCGCTTTCGGCGCTAATTGTTTATCATCTGCGCCGCCAGAAGCTACTTTCTATTATTTTGTTCCCAGTTTTTTCATTTCCCATAGTTGGCAACACACCAGGTTCTTTCTTTGATTAGTATCGAGCAACCGCGCGTTGGAAAATGCAAACACAATACACAAACTTATCAGGGCTGTTTATGGCTAATGACAATGCAACGAATATCTAACCCCCCCCCCCCCCCCAATTCTATTGATAACTCAACAATAGCCCAAACACCCAATATTAAATGTTTTTTAATAAAAGCTCTTTTTATCTTGAAATTGTACATTCCACATAACAAAGAGAAAAAACGATTAAAAAAAGTGATTACTCAAATCAAGTCATAGAATCTGCAGTTAAATGTGTCCCAGTCTGTAGGGGTCCATTCTACCCCGTCACCCTGTATTGTGCAACATTATGCCCCCCCCCCCCCCCCCACCTATTGTGCAACATTATGCCCCCCCCCCCCCCCCCCCGATACCTGCGCACGTAGGAGTGAACGTGACGTGATATGACCAAGGGAACTATTTTTACCCCATTTTCGTCGTAGTTCTTCGAAGACAGTTGGCAAAGAAATGTGAGGGCATTATATCTGGATGTGACGATCTGTGACCGAGCCAGAAGTAAAGTACGTCATACAACCTGTCACACACAACCTGTCACACACAGCTGGAGGACAGAATAGTGTTGACGTTGTGGCTAGTACGTAGGTAGGTTGCTGACGGTGAGAAGCACAGGTGGACAGGTGGACAGCACGGTAGCCGTACGACTCAATACGAGTGATTTATTATTATTATTTACTACCGATATTATTTACACCGATTATTTACTACCGATACAACATTTAGTCGAAGCCTACAGGGTTGGTTTAGTAACTTTACATTAAAGTCCCCAACTGCAAATCAGTTTAGTTTCTGAGTGGGTAGACTCTAAATGTGAATTATTTATTTAATTTTTATTTAATAGGATTCACTCGCAGACTTCGCCTCGGAAAACCAGAAGTCCGTTTGGCCTGAACGTTACAGTACTTCAACCCAAGCCATCGCGCTTTCTACTGTGCATCTTGGACCACACCACACAATCCACACCCAGCTCATGACGAGCAGTAACATCTTTCCAAATTCTTGGAATCGACTTTCATTTTCCTCGGCGCAACTTTCTCACTTGGCTCCGGCCCACGCGACCATATCGCATTCGTCTGTATACAGGGCACAGTGTCGTGTTATCTATTGCTTCTGTTGCTTCATAAACCACGACACCAGAGGAATATCGTGTACCGGTGTTAGCTCATGCAGTGCAATGAGACACCGCCTGAGAAGCAAAGCGAGCACAAATAATCGTAGACACGGTCGGTACAACAATCGACCTTGTCTCAAACGTTCGTCATGAATGGTGACCAATCAGCGATCGGTATTTTAAATTAGGGCTCACTGGTTGGTCAAGAATCTAGTTCGTCTTTACAAAAGCAAGGGTTGTTTCCTGACAACTTTCCAATAGTTACGGTAGATCATGTTAATGTAAGTTTTAAACATTATTTGTTAATTACTCTTTACTTTCAGTTAATAATTATCTCTTTCCACCTCTCTCCCATAGAACGGGAGTAGGAGAGGGAAACCTTGTACCCTTCAAGAGCCGGTATAGTAACACGCTAACTTGTCTCATATGCTGACGAAGTAGAAGCCTTACTCAATAATACCAACTTAATTTTCAACAGCTCTTTCCTGCCATCCACTTGCTAACAAATTAGCGGTGACACTTTCAGCTTGTGTATTGGTACAAGAAACACAGGGGCCTGAATTAATTTATTGATATTTACTCGCCCGGTGGCGAGAAGGCCGATATAGGGCCACAACACGGCCCTCTGCAGCCTAGGACGAATGCAAAGACCGGTGTAAATACGTCTACTTCACACTACTAAGCGGGAGGTCTTATACGCGTGCTATGCGCGAACGCCAGCTTCGCCTAAATAAGCGCGCAACAGGTGGCGCACGGCTGCGACTGTGACGTCAGCATGAGATAAACCACTCACCCAATGACCTATCCCTGCTGGCAACAGTGATGACGTACGCATGCGTGGTTTACCTGCAACAGAAAGTGAAACAATATTACCGAATGCCGCCCATGCTCGGTATGAAGGCGTTGTAGCGTGGTCGCCTCATTGGCGTCATTGTTTAGTGTTTAGTCTAGTCATACAGCCATATATAGGTCACTTGGATCACCCAGCCCGCCAGTACTTCCGGGACGCGCCTTAGAGACGCCACATTGTTTGTTTATATTCACACCCCTACTCAGGTTAACCAGTTACGCATCTTCTTTATATTTTTGTTCTGCTAATTTTTTTTACCAGATTGCTTTGCTTGTGTTGCAGGTTCGGAATTCTGATTTGGGCATAGATTATATGACTGTTTTATCTTTATGTATCACCCAATTGTCGTCTCGATTAATATCGATGCCAAAATATGAGATGAGACGCAATTAGCACTACAGTAAATATAAATGTCTTCATCAAAAAGTAAACAAACAAAAAAATGACCTTCATAAAAGTGACGTTTTGTTTTTCAAACAACCGTATGAACGAAATGAATAACTGTATAATTGTGATTTCAAAAAAAGTTGGGTATATAATTACATTTTCAGCCGCGTAAATGCCAAACCAGTCCGCCGCAGCCTATAGTGTGTTCATCAATCATCTCATGAAAGTGACGAGACGAGACAAGTATCAGTGTCGTCTCAAGGTCATAACAGAGATGACTCACGAGTCAGTCCTAGCTCACTTGGCGTCTTACATCATGGGCGGGTGCCCGCTGTTTGACGACGCTGCTTGACGACGCTGTTTGACGACGCTGCTTGACGACGCTGATTGTCGACGCTGCTTGACGACGCTGCTTGACGACGCGTCCGCTCGCTGACCAATCAACGCTAAACACCGCTAATGATACTGGAGGACGCGAGGAACAATGAGACTCAAAAGTGGAGTCAGGAAATGTGAGTTGGCCCAGCAGCCTTCGCTTCACACGACGCATTGACTTAGCGATATCGTGACTGATCACCGCGCAGAATAATTAATGTCCTCTATGAAACGTTGAATATCTGTGTCTTTGTTCGCTTGGGTGTAATATTATCCGCCAAACATGACACTGCAGTAGTTGTTATTCACCATATCCACTGCTCGGTGCAACATTATAACTGGTTCGATTCCGGACTCAAGCAATCCTGACTGATCGTTTTCCCGAGGTTTTCCTCAGTCACAAACCGAATGCTGGGATTGATAACCCATCCCAACTGTACAAACACCCTTATACTATACCCTTGTATACTAGACTGGGGCTAGAAAATCACTTATTGGAACTGAGTGGGTGTAGAGACAATGCATACAAATGTGTATATAATTGTTTGAGCATGCCAGCACATCAAAGAGGTACACAGTACAGTGCATACAATGTCTGAGTGCGCACACAGAGTCAATGAATATTGTAGCTAGGGCGGATGATCTAATTATTTACTATTCAAACAACCGATACCCAGAATGCATCACTGCGCAGACCCCACTTCAACCCCCGGCCACGCAGCGCTGCCGTGCATAGAGAGAGGTAGAAAAACAAAACGCCATCAATTATGCAGCCGCCCACGTGGCCGAGTTGGAGGACATTCTTAAATAAGTGAGCGTTGTTGTTTGTGCATTATTCATTTGAAGAGTTCCGGTCATTGTTTGAGCGCTGAGTGATGTGAAACCGATAAGACGGGAGTATCTGTGAGATTACGGGGGCGAGGCGGCTGCTTTACCGGCAGTCCTCAAGGACGCAGAGATCGTTATCTGTGCTAGGAGGGGCTTACGGGGGCGAGGCGGCTGCTTTAACGGCAGTCCTCAAGGACGCAGAGATCGTTATCTGTGCTAGGAGGGGGCTTACGGGGGCGAGGCGGCTGCTTTACCGGCAATCCTCTAGGACGCAGCAATCATGATGCAGATCGTTATCTGTGCTAGGAGGGGGCTTACGGGGGCGAGGCGGCTGCTTTACCGGCAATCCTCTAGGACGCAGCAATCATGATGCAGATCGTTATCTGTGCTAGGAGGGGGCTTACGGGGGCGAGGCGGCTGCTTTACCGGCAAGCCTCGAGGACGCAGAGATCGTTATCTGTGCTAGGAGGGGCTTACGGGGGCGAGGCGGCTGCTTTACCGGCAATCCTCTAGGACGCAGCAATCATGATGCAGATCGTTATCTGTGCTAGGAGGGGGCTTACGGGGGCGAGGCGGCTGCTTTACCGGCAATCCTCTAGGACGCAGCAATCATGATGCAGATCGTTATCTGTGCTAGGAGGGGGCTTACGGGGGCGAGGCGGCTGCTTTACCGGCAAGCCTCGAGGACGCAGAGATCGTTATCTGTGCTAGGAGGGGCTTACGGGGGCGGGGCGGCTGCTTTAACGGCAAGCCTCAAGGAAGTCGTTGCAGATAGCTCGTCCAGATTACTAAAATCTTAATACCGCTACAGAAAATTCAAAAATCTTTGCTACGGGAAATCCTTCAGATTGTTACAGAAAGCATCCAGTAATGATACATTTTATACTTTAGTTGCAGTTGCACACACACGGCAATGACGCATGCACGGCGACAAGCTGACAGGACATCCGGCAGTAGGCCTACAGGTGTACCACAGTCAGGACCTACGTCACTTCCGATGCACCTACGACTACGACAAACGCAGGTTCCTGCACTGACGCATCATCCAGAAGTGTACGCCGACAACAA
Organism: Isoperla grammatica; assembly: GCA_945910005.1. Taxonomy (NCBI): domain Eukaryota; kingdom Metazoa; phylum Arthropoda; class Insecta; order Plecoptera; family Perlodidae; genus Isoperla; species Isoperla grammatica. The sequence goes on from OX246737.1 coordinate 5,346,635, forward strand.
GGCCGTAACAATTTCATTTCATTTTATTTATTGATCTTCCTTTTTTTTTTGCATTTACATAATTGCATTTCTGTTATTTCTTCTCTTTCATTGCATAGCTATTCCTCGTTCTCTCTTTCCCTCTCTCTTCCAAGTAATATATTAAGTTATTTCTCTTTCCCATTTTTCTGTATTTTCACTTTTCTTAAATTCAGAAACATAATAATAATAAATAAACAAATTGAACTTAGAAAAACGCAGTGTGAAAGTACGAACAAGAAAAATATATAACACGCACGAAAATCTATATACTCACGTTATTAATTATGATCGAAACCACGAAATCTGTCTCTATCGTTGCTCCCTAAACGTTCTCAACCTGCCCAAGACAAGTATCATAAACCGAGAGAGCTGACGTCGATACAAGACAAGATCACTCCAACCAAGCCAAGCTGTAGCAACAAAGCTGGCAGCTCGACAGCCAATCTCAAGCCGCCGCTTAATTAATTAATTACATAATAGCTAATTAACTCTTCAACCCCATTAAGACGCTGCGAAGAGGGCAGAGATCGGAGGGGGGGGGGGAGGGGGGGGGGGGGGTCGATGAAAACGGAGATTACAACTATAGGAACGCAGAAACGTCGTCGCTGTACAGTTTTGATGGATATACTGCTGGGAGAGTTTAAACATATCAATACAAATACAAAATGCTCATGGCCCTCATTCTAGAACAGTTTTAGCCGGTTGTAAAGTTCAGCCCCCCATTCCGTAACCCGGGGGCGCAAGTTGCAACCGTTGCATCTTGGCCTGGAATGAGAATTCACTGCAGTGACTATAAATAATACAGCAACCGGTTGCAGGGATCAGTCCTTGTCGTATCAAGTTTGTCCTATCTGAAACAATGTGCTATCTTGCTAAACGCTACAGTTATAGGCAACGTTGATGGATGAGCAAGCACAAGCACACTTTCCTCGATCTGGATATACGCAGGTGCTCGCACTGTCCAATCACTGATTCATATGTTTCATATTTGAAATATCGATCTTTGATTGGTTATCGCTCACTCGTCGATGGTGCTCGAAGCCTGCAGGGTTGGTTTATTCACTTTAAATTAAAGTCCCCCACTGCAAATCAGTCTTGTTACTGAGTGGGTAGACTCTAAATGTAAATTTATATTATTTTTATATCCAGCACAGACAAGGAAAACCCGATCAAGATGATCAGTGGGAAGAGGCGAGGTAGATATTATCACCCTTGCCTCCATCTCTGAGTCCAAGGTCCTCATGGCTGGGTCTTGCACATGACGAGACCAACTGGACAACCACATAACTCACAACGAGAGACCGACGGCCAAGCGGATGGATCAGAGGACGCCGTTAACCTTGTACAGCGTCGCCTTTGAAGTGGTCCCGCCGCTGGCAGCGCGCCTGGCGGTAACTACGAGCAACACCATTAGACGCGGGTCGCTTGCATTTTATTATTGTCTACGGGGACGTTCATTTTTAGGCGGCTAGGTTGCACATTTGACTCTCTGTTCAAGGGCTTGCTCGTCCATAGCGCGTACGAGTCAGTTCTCAAATAGTCCGCATGGATAATTTACAACAAAAGGTTCCAATATAACTGAAACTTTTTTTAAAGTTCGTTGTTTCAATGGAGAAATAAACTTTGATAAAAGAATATCCCCACCATGCACTGGTAGTGGAATTGTGAACGTGCGTAGCTGCGTAATGAGAACATCTATAAGAAATGGTGGAGGCGCCGGTCTAAGCACGTTCCTCTCTCTCTCTCTCTCTCTCTCTCTCTCTCTCTCTCTCTCTCTCTCTCTCTCTCTCTCTCTCTCTCCCTCTCTCTCTCTCCTCCTCCTTCTCTCTCTTTTGACAATGGATCGATTCCGGCCACTGGTAATTCTGATGGAGGGTCACATCAGGTAAAGCTGTTAAGCACCAGACTTTGGTTTTATAAAGTCAAATAACATTTAAGAAGCCAAGTAGATTCAGATCTTCAGGTGTTCAACGATAGAAATTATAGTAATTTGGACCAGGAAAAATATTTTGTCTCAAAAGTAAGCCCAAGTCTGCACTTGCTGACAGGCTAACTTGGGAGAAGTTACCGCACGTAAAATAGCAATGAGATACACTTTGCTTCTTACAGGTAATTCGACTAAGTATAGTATCAATAGAGATCTTCTATTACGTCTCTATACATCTAGCCCCATGCATGCCAGGTGGCTGTGTGGTCGCGTAGATGACGCCATGTAGCTCTACCCTTGACGTACTCAGTGCGTGTGTTTGTGTGCCGAGTATTTCACGGCCTAGGTCAAGCTAACAGGCTACGAGGACAGCTTTGCAACTCGAGCCAGCTGTCGCTATATTTAACACGCGACAACACTAATTTCACTCAGTATTGGCACAACACATTGTTTCGCGAGTCTAAGTCTTGGCGCTTCGCTCAAACATCTGTGGGGAGCCGAGGGACGTGGGTTCGAATCCCGCATGAAGTATTTTGATTACTTGAAACCGTTAGGTAACATAATGTTGTCCCCATCAACGCCTCTTACGACATGCAGAGCTATCCCGGGGCGACATGGGGATAAGATTTGAGAAAGGGACTGTTATGAGGAGCTACCTATTCAATAGTAGGAGGAGGATCACACTTTAGTTGCCTGTTACGGCCGGCAGAGTGACTCTTACTTATATATCGTATGAACTCATGTTCTCCAATATAGCCATACTGGACCCGGGGTAGAATAGACTCTGCCTGTCGTACGAGGCCTATACATGGTTATGAGCTGATAGTAAATTAAAGCGTCTATACCCGCCAAGCTAATAGGAAGTGAATGTCTATCTATGTCTATCTATATAGCAGTGACGTCCTATATACTACACAAGCGTATATACCCGCCAAGCTAATAGGAAGTGAATGTCTATGTCTATCTATATAGCAGTGACGTCCTATATACTACACAAGCGTATATACCCGCCAAGCTAATAGGAAGTGAATATCTATCTATGTCTATCTATATAGCAGTGACGCCCAGTGTTTGTTTCAATAAAAGCTGTGGTATAATATAATAATATCCAGTGACATAACCAGGTCATGAGAAGCCGTCTGATGGTGTTAATTGAATTGCCTGGAGGAGAGGGTTGGGAGGGGGGGGGGGGGGGGGGCGAGGGGAGGGGGGATCATACATCGGCCACCCATAGGCTGATCGCCAATTTAGTGGAGCGCCGGCTCTTTCTTTCTGCCCTTCTTGAAAGTGTTTAGAAACCTTTATACCTGTCATGTTGTCAGATATTCCTGCATCTCTACAATGAAAACATTACTCCATTCCTATGGATCTGTTTTGTGTTCAGTGTTTTGAGATTGTTGTTGATGTTTTTGTTGTTGCTTTCGGTCTGTGGGAGAGAGTGGCTCTGGCGCTGTGTCTGTCCTTCCAATAACACCAACGAATTTCAACGAATTGAGTTAGGTGAATAATTCGTAGACAATAGGGAAGTCACACGCATTTTTTTTGCTTACTGGTCACCTCAAGTTAAAATAAACGGGAACTAATTGGTTTCGGCTCGAAAGGTGCATTAACATCGCTTTAACAGCAAGTCAAAGATATTGCTGTCAAAACACGCTCAGAAACGAGCCTGCGCCATCTTGCTCGTGATTAAAAGGTTCTGACGTCATATGTCAGTAAACAATAATTTTATATCATACAAATAGTGCTGAAATCCCACCCGGCACCCTTTAGAAGATTATTGCTCTCATAAGACTTTAACTGAACCAACGTTTATTTCTAGATAGTAAATGAACACTTCTCAACATTAATTAACAACAATATGTTAAATAATTGCATTATTTTAAACACGTTTTCAGATTCAGATTCAGATTTCTTTATTGATAATGATTACAGTAATTACAATTATATAATATCACCGACCCCCAGTGAGTATACTACTCGCAGGTAGGGGGTCTTCTACAATACAGTCTATATTATGTAATATGACGTTACAGAGGAAGTAGGAATTTTATACTAATTTAAATGCTAATACAGATATAACAGAAATAATCTAGTTATAACACACTGTAGGCCTAATGTAAAAAAGAGAGAAAATTAAAGGAAATCCTAAGAATTTATCAAATAATATACAATAGTATACATGTTATTGGGGATACAAAAATTGAATTGATCATAGTTTAGAGTAACACGTTCATATTTAGTTTCTACTGTATTCGCTCATTAACCATACCTGAATTACATAGGCGTGCGCAGCGTCTAACATTAGACCCGGCACAAGGGTGGCGTGGTACAGCTGGGGTCTGGGGCAAAGCCCCAGCCGCCGGAGGCAACTTCGCCGTAGGCGAAAAATTTTTCGGTCGATGCACTAATTTTTATGGCCTAAAACGCGATTTGAAGACGCGACGCTTTCCGCTGTCATAGGATCTTCATTTAAATAAAAAAATAAATTATAAATTATTTGCGCAGCATCGGGCCCAGGTGAAGTGTGCCTTTGCGTAAAAACACACTACTGACAGTGAATTTTAATTTAAAGACTAATTTAAAGTTAAGTTTAAAGTGAAACTGCTCTCGGTCCAGGCCGGGTCTAAAGGAATTGAAGTCCAGCGCGGCCCGACCGCCAAGTTGACACATTAGGTCCGGCCTGGGCCGAATAGGCCTGGGCCGTGCGCACGCCTATGCTGAATTAGTTGTTTATATTTAGTGACGGAGTTGACTTGCTTAATTTTTAACGGAAGTGTATTATAAAGTTGATATCCTTTAAATCCTAGTGAATTTTTACCATAGTTGGTACGTACAGCCTCTAAATAAAGATTACTGTTGTTGATTCTTGTTTGATGCGTATGGGGAGGATGGATTACTGTATGTCAAGAGTAAATTTTGTTGTTCAGGTAATTTTTTATCATGATAAGCATTTCGTATTTATTGAGGATTTGTACTGGAAGAATTCTGAAATTAGTGTACAAGTCTTTAGTTTGATATCTAAATGGAAGTTGATACAGATTTTTTATTGCTTTGTTCTGAAGTCTTTGTATCGGGTCTAATAAATACTGGCAGCAATTACCCCACACAATGTTAAGGTACAACAGATGAGAGTGTATTAATGAAAAGTAAATACCTCTCAGCGTATAGTCAGGTAGTAGAAATGACAACTTACGTAGAATGCCCACTACTGGTGCGAGTTTTTTCCTAACAAAATTACAGTGATAACGCCATTTAAGATGCGAATCAATGTATAGGCCTAGATATTTTACCGTGTCAAGCTGCTTAATAATTTGATTGCCTATGGTTAATACCTTATTATGGATAATTTTGATTTTAGTAGAAGTCATAAGTATATAATTAGTTTTACTAACGTTTAATGTGAGACGGTTCAATCGTAAATATTCTGCTATCATATCGAGATCTTCCTGCATGTGATTCAAAATAGTAATAATATTTGTGCCCGAGTAAATGATTATTGTATCGTCTGCATATAACTGTATCAGGCCATGACATTTGAGATGTCCTATGTCATTGATATATATTATAAACAAAAGTGGCCCCAAGACGGAACCTTGGGGGACTCCAATTTCGATGGGTTTCATTTCGCTATTGATGCCGTTGATGTTAACGCATTGTTGTCTATTGCTAAAGTAACTTTTAAACCATTCCAGAGGTATTCCTCTGATACCAATATGTTCAAGCTTCTGGAGGAGTATTGGCCTGCTTACAGTATCAAAAGCTTTACTTAGGTCCAGCAGTAATGCAGCAGTACGTTTATTTTTATCAAGTATCAAAATGTATTTTCTGAAGAAAACAGTGGTGTAAAAGGCATTGTTGTAAAGTCACTGCATCCTAGATATTGTAAAATGTCCAACTTAATATCGTTGATAAATAGCGAAGCTATTTTTTGTCTCGATTAGCCTCGTTGCAAAAATATGAGACGTTAAGCCCAAATATCATCCTATTAAGGTATTTGTTATTAAGAATACTTCAAGGAGGCAGTTGTTTACATGAGTTATGACGTCAAGAGCCGTTTTTCAATTACGGAACCGGAAGTTCCATATTTCAAACTTAAAATGCTAATAGAATTGGAAATATACGCTTCTCAGATATAAAAATTATACCGCCCGTATTTTTAGATAATGATCTTCCATTTTTAGGTACTTTGAGGAATATTTATTTTTTGATGAGACTTCCCTATTGCGGCGAAGAAACTGCTCTACGAAATTGGCAACAAGTAGCCTATAATTAATTGCAATAATTCGGGTGGTTGTAGAACGATTAGTATTAGTAACTTATTAAGTAACCAATAACCATTTCAGTAATTTGAGTTTTGAGTGAAATGGTTCTTTTCTTTGACTACTAGAATGCAGAGCTTGATGGCTAACGACAACCTTCTAATAAAAATACAACGCGCATTGATACACACACACGCGGGACTATTTCCACCGCGCGACGCCTCGTTACGTCTGGACGGACATCTTTTAGCCGCACTAGACCGTCTCAACGCGTATTGATACACACGCACGCGGGACTATTTCCACCGCGCGACGCCTCGTTACTCCTGACGGACGTCTTTTAGCCGCACTAGACCGTCTCAACGCGTATTGATACACACGCACGCGGGACTATTTCCACCGCGCGACGCCTCGTTACTCCTGACGGACGTCTTTAAGCCGCACTAGACCGTGACACTAACATCTTCATCCGTCGCATCCTTGGGATAAACAGACGTAACTAGTGCAGCAGGGGTGGAGGGGGGGGGGGGGGGGGAGGGGGGGCGATAACTCTCACTCTAACAGTCTAACTAACTGACCTCGTTCACGTTGCACGATCGACTGGCTGTGTCATAATTACACTCCCACTCGATGTGGGCTAATCAAATCAAATCAAAATAAGATTATTCACCATTATCAATATACATTAATTTGGGTTTCGTCAGAATATATAATACATACAAAAGTACATACAATAATACATAAAATACAAGAAGAACAGTTAACTGATGAATTAGTTAAACATTATATCGCAATTATACCATCAGTATAATACCTGACACAATCCAAAGAAATAGAATACATGTATAAATAAAATATAGCCTAGTCCTGGAACCTGAAACTAATTTTGTGGACCTAATATATATTTATCTTGATGTTCTTAGGCTGTAATATACTCATTCAGATGATACA